>OZ014519.1:235377932-235385432 GCA_963966055.1 Lathyrus aphaca
AAATATATACAAATTTATATACACATTTACAAGTCATTACATATACTACAAATGTACAATATAATTACACAAATTTATGTACAAACATTGAGCTCTATCATGAATTGACACCACTCCTCTTTGATTTCGTCCACTTGATCCTTTGTATAAAATGCACACTTGAATTCATCAAAGTACTACATAATAATATAACATAGTTTGAATTAATTTCAACTATTTAATTATATGAGATATGTGTAAATATAAAAATAACTCATAAGTTAGAAATACATACATCGGTGGGAATCTCTAATCGGCCCAAAACAATAGTATCTCGCATAAACCTCAACATGAAATACCCGCAATCTATTTGATTACGTTGTTGAGGACACTACATATGAAAAAAAAATATGGATTATAAATCCTAAGTTTTATCAAGTGTCATCACTAATATAATAAAAAATGTGATAAATAAAAATATACCGCCACTTGAATCCATGTAATGGAGTTGGCGCCCCTCCTTGAGGTTTGGATATCTCGTTGGGCCCGAAAAGCTTGTAGGATGCTAATAAAATAAAAATGAAGCAATTAGAACAATTCACATAAACTAAGAAAATTTTTGAACATTCTCACTTACGTGTCAATTAGGACCTTCATATCTGGGTATATTTTCCAATCATTTCCTAACGAGTCAAGATAATACACAATTTCTCGGATAGGATTGATTGCGAGCAACAACCAATGTCCACTGTAATGATTAAGCAAATGTTAGATGGTAACTTGGAAAAAAATTATAATAGATGAATTTAGAATGAAATTCTAACTCGGTATTAAACGGTATAAAAAACAACTTCTCCGCATCTTTATTGTCCATGAGGATCCGAAGAACGTACTCCGTCACGGTATCCGGTCTACTTAAGATTAAACCTAAGTTGACGGTCGCGGGTGCTAAGAATCCGAATGACACGTCCAAACCATTGGGGCGCATCAATTTGTCATACAAAAACCTAATATAAAAACATCATTAACACCTCTTTTGAAACATAAAGTAAATCGGATTAACATAAAGTAAACATCATTAACATAAGTTGTTCAATTAATAAAACAAAGTAGACCGGATTTACCTAATATATGTATTGACAACGGTGACGCCGATTTCTTCACGACCAAAAACTTGCATGAAGTCTTCATTACCAATCATTTGGTCGTAATCAAAGCCGAAAATCCCTACCTCCATATGTACAGTCCGAACACCTCCGGTCGGTATATCGGTCATCTCTAGAAATATCCTGAGGCACGACCTATACTTGGTGGTAGGTTTTTTCCTAGCTACGGTCTTCTTAGCACCAGAAATTTTTACCCGTGCGGAGGCGTTGCTAACCTCCTTTTTTTGTTGTGCGGAGGCATTGCTAACCTCATTTTCTTGAAGCTACATGTCATATAAATAGTTAGATCAAATTAAGAATGTAACAACTTCCATGAATATATGTCATATAATTGTATATTACCTCTTTTCTTGAAACCACGGACTCGGTATGTCGCGGAATCGCATTATCTTTTGATTTGGATTTGGTGGGAGTCTATTTAACATAACCAAGGAAAATATGTACGTAAAATGCGCGTAAAAACTTTGAATATACACATTAAAGTTAACATAAGTTTTAAGCATACCTCATATCCTACGCATATGAGGTTTGTCGGCCATGCAACAAACGAACCTACTGCTTCGTGCACCGTTGTTGCATCCGAATCATCGCTAGGATATGGTAATGATGCATTCGGCTCAACTGCAATATCAACCGATACCTTCAAACATCCAGCAGGGAGCTCTCTAGTGTGGAGTAATACTCCGCTAACGTTATGCACTTTTCCCTTGCCAACCATCCGATAGTATGGTGACGACAAATATAGCTGACAATGGGAAATGCCCTAAAACCAATAATAACAAGAAATTGTTAATGTGTATATATGTCAAATACATAATTTAAGCAAATAGTTCAATTTAAGACAATTATATGTAATTACCTTTGGAATGTTCGGCTTAAAGGTACAGTTGATACTATCTTTATCCGAAGCATCTCTGAAACATGTTGTGGCGCTAGCCTCTCTTTCTCTCCTCAATGCATCAAGCTCAGCTTGCATGGCTTCCAATCTTGCATGAAGCTCCCGGTTACTAGGAGCCTTTCCTTTTTTAATACTCAGGGAGGTCGGAGTGACTCCAAATCCCTTACCCCTCACCCGACCAGAATACTCAGGGACATCTAATGCCCGACTAAGTATGCTCCTAGTATCATCGGGAGATAAAGACTGAGATAGCGCCTCCTGAAAAATCAGATGAATACCGTATACTTGTCAAATATTTGTGTATAAAAATGTTATTCAATTAATGAAAAAATGTTATACTTACACATTTCTGGTATACGTGTAAAACTTCTTCTTGAGGAACTCCAGATTTGCCCACACGGGCTTCCTTCCACAAAACATGTGCAGGAAGAGATGTTTCTGAACTTTTCTCCTTCTGCAGCTACAAATTAAGTCATACAATTTGATCAGATAAAACTAATATATGATGAACAAATTTGTTATCGCAATTTATAAATACTTACCATGGATTGTTCTAAGCGTCCATATCCGACACGTCCTTTTCGGTACGGATATGCGGGACTTGATGCTCTTTCCCGATTTGTGGCACTTATTCTTTGAAAAACCGGGTCTTGTCTTTTGGATTTGAAAGCTTCCCATTCTTCAGCTGATATCAAACTTTCATATTTTTTAGGAAGCTCCGCATCCACATAATTACCATCCGCATCCCTAAGGAACTTGGATGATAAAAATGTTCGAAACCCTCTTAGAAGCTTTCCGGCCAATTTCATACAAAAACCTCTTCTTTCTTCTTCGATGTTAAAACATCGCTAAGAAAAACATACAGATTGATAGTTAGTATCGGTAATTAAAAAACAATAATTGATACCGTATAATTAAGGGCCAAATGATTGTACCTTTATCTCACTCCAAATTTTTTCTTTGGAGTCATTCAGCTCTTTGTTTCTCCAATCATCACATGTAATGGGAATTTCATTCCTTACTAGTGCACCGATAAAACTAGTTAAGGTATGCCCATTAGGTTCTATAAGCTGTCCCTGGTTGCTCCAATAGACATCTAGTATGATGCCTCGAGATCTTCCTTGGACCACCCTTCTCATTATTGTGATGCCTCTTCGAATTTCTTCTTCCGCGGATACTTTTTTACTAACTTCCTCATGTTGGTCATCAGCCATGTCTAACCTGTAATAAACCAAGGAAACCATCAAATATCAAATATAACTTATAATCAAAGCAATTGAAAACAAAAAAATAAAGAAATCATGCATTATCAGATATAACTTATAATCAAAGCAATTGAAAACAAAAATATAACGAAATCATGCATTATCAGATATAACTTATAATCAAAGCAATTGAAAACAAAAAAATAAAGAAATCATGCATTATCAGATATAACTTATAATCAAAGCAATTGAAAACAAAAAAATAAAGAAACCATGCATAATTTACCTCAGTCACTAACATCTCTTTCTTTTCTTTGTTGGAATATTAATCACTTGTTTCTTAGCAATGCGTACGGATGAATTGATCCAAATTCCCTCATTATGATCGTTTCTTATATATGACTCATCCGGTATAAGATCCTCAACTTCATCATTTCTATTCAACTCATTCCGTCTAATGCATGACTCATTCTCAACATCAATATCACATTGATCGACACCGCTATCATCAGTCACTTTGTTAGAGAAAAGCACTATAGACCATTTTGTACTCTTCAGGTCATTCACATAGAACACTTGTTTAGCTTGAGATGCTAGAATAAAAGGTTCATCTTTGTACCCCACCCTAGTAAGATCAACTTGCAAAAATCCAGACTTATCCATTCGTATGCCACTACTATTCACCCACTTGCAACCAAAGATGGGAATCTGAAACTTCTCGTAATCAAACACCCAAATGTGCTCAATAACTCCAAAATATGACAAATTTGCATATTTGGGGTTTAAGTCCTTCATACTTGATATATGCATTGCTTCAGCTAGCACGGTGACACCACTATTTTGCATAGTACTCTTATCATCTTGTTCTTTGGTATAAAATGTGTATCCATTAATTGAGTATGCGCTATGAGAAAACACATGCAAACTTGGACCATATGCCTAACATCTCAACCTTTCTGTTACCGAAGAAGGATCTGAAGAGCGCTTCAAATAAATATGATCCTTCAACCATTGTATGAAACTTTGATTGTGCTCTATAACTATCCAATTTTCATTTCTGTTTGGATTTAACCTTCGGAGTACATCCTTGTGCATTTCAACATATGGCTCAACCTCATTATTATTGTGAAGAACATACAAATGAACTTGATCCCGTTCATCCCTTGATATTGTCACAATTTTATTCCCAATTAATTTTTTACCTTCCATTTTTTCGAAAATCTGAGTTCTGGGGAGTCCAATCGATTGAACGTTAGACAAATATTCAGTACAAAACTCAACAGCTTCTTCAACAATGTATCGTTCAACAATACAACCCTCTGGTCGACTTCGGGATTTCACGTACCCTTTTAATATTTTCATATACCGTTCAGCAGGGTACATCCATCTCATATAAGCTGGTCCACACAACTGTGTCTCTTTCACAAGATGAACAACTAAATGAACCATTATGTCAAAAAAAGACGGAGGAAAATACATTTCAATCTCACACAAGGTAATTACAATCTCTTTTTGTAGTGTTGGTAAGATCTCGGGATCGATCACCTTACTACAGATTGACCTAAAGAAAAAACACAATTTAGTTATGGCACTTCTTACTTTTTCTAGCAAAATAGAATGTATACCTATCGGTAGAAAATGTTCCATTATAACATGGCAATCATGTGTCTTCAAATTCTTCAACTTGAGGTCTTTCATAGAAACAAGTCTTCTGATATTAGATGAGTATCCTTCTGGAACCTTAACTTCACTCAGAGACTTACACAAATTTTTTTTCTCCTTTCTAGATAAAGTAAAAGCAGCAGGTGGTAGATATGTTCGTCTTCCTTTCTTCACGGGTGCTAATTCATTTCTCATTCCCATTTTTAACATGTCCTCCCTTGCTTTAAGGCCATCCTTAGACTTGCCTTTTATATTGAGTAATGTACCGATAACACTTTCAAATACGTTTTTTTCAATATGCATAACATCGAGAAAATGTCTCACGTACAAAGACTTCCAATATGGCAATTCAAAAAATATCGACCTTTTCTTCCACCCACCTTTCACAATCTTATGTGCAAAAGGCTTGCCAAACTCAGTACGCACATCTTTCACCTTTTCAAAAACTTGTTCACCTGACAATGCGGGTGGAGCTCTACGATGTTCGGTGTCTCCATTGAATGCTTTTCTCCACCCACGGTAGTGATGTTTAGAATGTAAGAATCTACGATGACCGAGAAACACATTCGTCTGGCAAAGTTCCAATCGAATCGTATCGGTTCCGTCTTCACAAACAGGACACACACGTTGACCTTTAATGCTATACCCAGATAGATTCCCGTATGCTGGAAAATCATTAATTGTGCCAAACAACATCGCCCTCAAATTGAAACTTTCTTTCCTATATCCATCATAAACCTCCACACCGTTCTCCCACAAAATCTTTAAATCTTCGATCAGAGGTGTCAAGTATACGTCTATGTCATTCCCTGGTTGTTTAGGCCCAGAGATTAACATAGATAACATCATGTACTTACGCTTCATACATAGCCACGAAGCTAGGTTATAAATCATAAGAATTACAGGCCATGTGGTATGTGAGATACTTTGAAGACCATGTGGGTTCATTCCATCAGTAGATAATGCCAATCGAAGGTTTCTTGCTTCTGATCCAAACTCAGGATAATCATTATCAATCTTCGACCACTGTGGTGAATCAGCCGGATGCCGATACTTTCCATCAATAATTCTTTCATCTGCATGCCAAGTAAGATGTCTTGCATCGGTTTCACTACGAAACATGCGCCTAAATCTCGGAATTATCGGAAAATACCATAAGACTTTTGCGGGAGATAATCTTTTCTTATATCGAGACAAACCGCATTTAGGGCACTCAGTTAACGTTGCATATTCGTTACGAAACAAAATGCAATCGTTAGGACAAGCATGTATCTTATCATAGCTCATGCCAATAGAGCACAACATTTTTTTTGCCTCATAGGTTCGATTAGGAAGAACATTATCATCCGGTAGCATTTCTCTCATAAGGGCCAACAACTCTGTGAAACTTTTATCCGACCATCCATTGCCCGCCTTTAAGTTGTACAACTTTAATACCGCAGAAAGTCTTGAGAATTTAGTGCAACCTTTGTACAACGGTTTCTATGCATCGCTTACCATCCTCTCAAACATTTCAGGACAATAATGAAGATCTTCTTCCAGTGCTTCTGCAATCTCTTCAACTCGATCACAATCATATGTTTCCGTGTCTTTGTCGTATGAAGCATAGGTCGTATTACTTTTTCCACTCGATTCAACATTCTCGTTAATTTTCTCACCATGAAATATCCAACACTGATAACTTAGATCAATTCCATGCCTCAGCAAATGCGATTTCAATCCATGTGCGTCAACCTTACCAATATAACAACAACGCAAGCAAGGACAATGCATTCGTCTGGGGTTTTCAGCGTGTTGAACAGCATACTTAACGAATTCCGCAACCCCACTCTCGTACTATTTGGTCATTCGATCGGCACAGATCCATGTTTTATCCATGGTTTTCCTACTTATTAAAGTAAACAATCAATCCAGACGAAAATACATAACTAAGGTAGTATCTTTGAATATCCTAACAATTTTAAAGTTCAATTCATTTTAAACTTCAATAACGTATACATAACCAATGTTAATATAAACTTCAATAACGTATCCGATACGCCAATATACCAACTTTAATTACCTCATCACTTTCATTTTTTATATTACAAGAATCAAACTTTTTCTATTACAATGTACCTATAACTATACCTATAACTATATAAGAGTTCGTTCAATCATTTTATGGGAGAAATCTTGTTGCTTTAGAATGAAATGTTAGTGGACCTGTCATGTCCTCCATGGATTCTATCTTGTGATGTGGCAACTAAAAGTGAGATGAACAACACTTTCACAGTTAAAAAGAAAAAAAACTACCTATTCAATCTTCAAGTAAAATCACTAAGGAAACATGAAGTTTGAACAATGTTGAACATCTCAACAAAGTTAAACCAAAAAACATCAAGTTATAATTATTAGTCATCACACAATCTTTTTGATTGCTTTCCAACATTATATCACCAGAACCATAGTATGATAAATCAGAACTGTTAATCTCAAAATACTGATATCACCATTTAATCTCAAAATACTGATATTTCCCTAAATAACATAGCATGAAAAATCAGAACTGAAACCGAAGAAATGAAAAAATGAAGAACATACCGCAATG
>OZ014519.1:235412932-235415432 GCA_963966055.1 Lathyrus aphaca
CAGTCAACACGTCTCGAAAGGATTGGTCTGTTAAGCTGGATGACGCTCTATGGGCGTACCGAACGGCCTTCAAAACACCGATCAACATGTCACCGTATCAGTTGGTCTATGGAAAGGCATGTAATTTACCGTTGGAGCTTGAACACAAGGCTTTCTGGGCTACTAAGTATTTGAATATGGATCTAGCTAATGCCGGAAGATATCGCATACTCAAACTGCATGAATTGGAGGAATTCCGGAACCGGGCATATGAGAATGCTAAGATGTACAAAGATCAAACAAAGAAATGGCATGACAAGAGAATTCAAACGAAAGAATTTTTCGAAGGACAACTTGTCTTACTTTATAACTCAAGGCTGAAACTCTTTCCTGGGAAACTCAAATCTAAGTGGTCGGGACCATTTGAGGTGCATCGAGTCTTCACGCATGGGGCAGTCGAGATAAAGAATCAAGCTAACAGAGACATTTTCAAAGTGAACAGGCAAAGATTGAAGCCTTATTTTCAAGGACAATCTAGAGATCATGCCAATGTTATTCGTCTTATCCAGTAGGACGAATGACCGTCGAGCCATGCGACGTTAAACGCAACGCTGCGTGGGAGGCAACCCACGATGGTTTCAGTTAATCTTTATTTGTTCATCTTGTAGGTACGCCGAAGCAACGTCTCACTGAGTCGGTAGAGGAAAGAAAAGAATGAAAAATGGTCTGAATGGTGAAAAACGAGTTTTTTTCGAAAAGTCAGGGCCCTGACACGGGTGCCCGTGTCCCATGACACGGCCCGTGTCAGGATGATAGGAGGATTTGTGATTGAGGGCATGAGGAAATACAGGGGTGCAACACGGGTGCCCGTGTTGTGCAACACGGGTGCCCGTGTTGTGCAACACGGGTGCCCGTGTTGTGCAACACGACCTGTGTTGCAGAGTCTGAACAATCCCTTCTTTCTAATGTTGTTTTTTGTCAATGCAGGGGCCTGACACGGGTGCCCGTGTTGCGCAACACGGCCCGTGTCAGGAGTGCGGGTTCAATTTTTCAAAAAAAATATTAACTTTTAATGAGTGTGGCCCACGATTTTTTATCACTAAATCACTCATTTACCCTTAATTGCATTTTTCAGCTTTATTTTTTACATAACATTGCTTTCTTCTCCACTCTCTCCTCTTCTAAAACCCTAGCCTCCATTGTCACCACACCAAAGAACCTTCAATTTCTCAAACACCCACTCACCAAAACTCTATACTCTCTTCACAAAAAGTGTTCCCCTCATCTCCCTTGTCACTCCTACGGTGGCATTTTCTCCTAATTCAAATTTCGAATTTTGTCTGTTCATTTTTGCAGGTAGTCAAGAATGCCTCCAAGAAGAGACACTGGAAAGGCCGTAGCGGAGCCATCTCGCCCCCGGAAGAGGGCACACCGTATGGCAAATGCTCACGATATCTTGTTTGAGGAGCCGGAGCATCAACGGAAATACTCCGTATTGGTCAAGCGTAAGTTAATTCCCGCGAGGTATATCTGTAATGACACGCTTGATAATTTAGGGCTGAGATTCGAAGTTCATAGGATGTTTCATACTTTAGGCATGCTTGAATTTATGCAATTTGAAGCGCCGACCTATGAGCGCATAACTTTCGATTTTTTGAGTTCTTTGGAGTTCCAGTTGAAGCACAGGTGGACGGGTTCCGATGAGGAATATTTTGGAACATTAATGTTCCGTCTGTTTAATACTACTCACTCATTATCCTTAGCAGAACTGGGAGAAGTCCTGAAGCTGCCTAGCTTCGGACCTGGAGCTCCCCCAACTAATTTTGCTGCAGGTGACTTCTGGAGAGCTATCACGGGAAATCCCGAGTATGTCGCAAAGGCGGCAAAGGCATCGTGCATTCACAACCCTTGTATCAAATATGTACAGAAAGGCTTGGCATACACCTTGTTTTGTAGAGGAGACATCACGGGTGTAGCAACTCAGAAAGCGTTATACCTGTTGTATGGCATGGCCAACAAAGAGCTGATCAATGTCGCGGCTTTTGCGGCTGACCATCTGAAAAGAGTGGAAAATGCTAATTCGGGAGAGATATTAGTGGGAGGCATGATAACCCAAATTGCCGACCACTTTGGATATGGTGCTTTGCTGAGGGAAGAGCCTATTGTTACAGGTAAAACAAAAATCGACCTGGCCACCCTCACAACACAAGGTATGATAAAGGTCTTTAATGATTATTACTCTTTGGTTAGCCGTAACCATCATTTGTTGGCATTACCTGCACCTGATTTCATAAGCATTGAAAATGAGGCTAATTGGATATACGAGAGTCATGTACAGGACGACGATGTTGTTTTTGATGATGTTGCAGGTACATATGAAGAAGAAGGTTATCAACCGGAGGTGGCGCCTATGCCGCCAGTTGGTAACTCAGCCAATGCTAATCAAGGAACATGTTTGTCGTGAAGCATGGGTGAGAAGGATTGGGAATGGATGCAAAACGAAATGTGCTTCCTCCGAAGT
>OZ014519.1:235420432-235425432 GCA_963966055.1 Lathyrus aphaca
AGTCGGGGAGGCGTATGGTTGCTTGGCGTCGTTCAATATTCCTTATGGATTGACGTGTCTCAGCATTAATGGTGCGTCGCTTCGTTTGTTGTGCAAACGGCGACGTAGGCAGTAGGCAATAATGACTTGACGCGTCAATCCACGCGCTTATGGCTATAAAAAGGGGGTAAGCCATTTCATTTGAACTTTTTCGCTCAGACGTTCACCGAAAGCTCTGAAGAAAAATCATCTCTCCGCCCGTCTCCTCCACTTGAAATGCCGTTTTTGCTCGAGCACCGCCGTTCCATTTCCTTGTTTTCACTATGTCAGGTACCACCTCTAATCCTCTGTTTTTTATGTTTTTTGCGTCTGGTAGCTAGGGATTGCATGATTTATTTGTATAGAGTAGGTAGAACTAGTCTAGAAACAGCTTATTAGATTATAAGTGTGAAAATTTTCGGTAGGGTTAGGATATCCCGGGAAAACATTTCATATGCGTATGAATGAACCGGGCGTTTTGAGTATGCCACGGGCAAAAAATTCATGCGTGTATGAATGTCCCGGGCTTAAAATTCATACGCATATGACTGTCACAGGCAGGTATGTGTGTGAATTTTCCTAAGTGAGGGTCTGGTGGTCGCGGGCGTAAAGTCTACGTCAGTGTCACTTCGTGGGTCAGGACTTCACTTGCTCGCGAAGGTCGCCCCTTCGTCGGTCCTAGACCAGTAGTCAGGTTTTGGGGCGTGCGTTTTTAGTCCTAAGCCCTTTCACTTGACTTGCGGTGGAAGGGTGAATTTGATGCGATGTCGAATTCACTTTTTCTGTCTGCGTTTCAGGTACGACCGGGCGTCTTCAAGACAGAGGAGAAGATACTGAACCGCGGCCCGTAGAAGAAGATGTTGTGCGCTTAAATGTCGAGGAGGGAAATGTCGGGGGGAACTGAGCACGTCTCCTCGTCTGGGAAAAACGAACTCTCCTGGGTTGCGGAAGAACCCTTGGACGAGGAATCTTATTTTTGCGATGAGTCGACCCGTGCCTACGCTGTGGTGGAAGATCTGGGTCCCGAGGAGTCTGAAAATTGGCAGTGTCGTGCTCCTAAAGAGGCGGACCGGCGGACCGAATATGTCATCGCTTCCCGGGGAAACAATTTGCCATGTACGAGTTCTCTTTTCGAGAGGCGAGGGTCAGGCTGCCCTTCAACTCATTTCAAATGTCGGTCTTCAAGTGGCTTCGGCTGGCGCCATTGCAGTTGCATCCCAACGCCATCGTTTTCATGCGGGCGTATGAATTAGTTTGCCGTTTCCTCGGCATCGGGTGCACTCGGCCTCTCTTCTTCCATATTTTTCACCTTCAAGGTCCCAAATGTCGGGGAGGGTTGTGTCCGCTGGAGGGGTCGTGTTCGTCCCTAGGTAGCGTGGATCCTCCCTATAGTTTTGGTGGTGAAGAGCGTGGTCGTACCTCCCATGTCTCCCCGTGACATATTCAGTTGTAATATTGTCTAAGTTTCTCTGCGTTCCATGGTCGAGCGAGTTCTTCACCTTGTAGGTTTTCCAGATAGTAGGCCTCGTTGCTCGTCTTGTCGCGGACGCGGTAGGAACCTTCCCAGTTGGCGGCCAGTTTACCCTCTCTTGGGTTATTTTTATTTCTTCTAAGGACCAGGCTGCCCACCTGGAACTCTCTCTTTATGACCTTCGCGTCGTGGCGCAAGGCTATTTTTTGTTTGAGGGATATTTCCCTAAGGGATGCTTCAGAGCGGATCTCGTCGACGAGATCCAGCTCGGCTCTAAGTGCCTCGTCGTTCATCTCCTTGTCGAAGGGTTCCTCTATGCGTCTCGTCGGCTCTCGTATTTCTACTGGGATGATTGCTTCGGTGTCGTATGTTAGTCGGAATGGGGTTTCCCCGGTCGTGGAATGTGGTGTCGTGCGGTATGCCCACAGGAAGCTGTGTAATTCCTCGACCCATGCCCTTTTTGCCTCGCCGAGTCTGCGCTTCAGCCCACGCTGGATTACCCTGTTGACCGCCTCCGCTTGTCTGTTGGTTTGAGGGTGCTCGACGGATGTGAAATATTGTTTAGTACCTAAGCTAGCCACGAAGTCCTGAAATCCTCCGTCCGTGAATTGCGTCCTGTTGTCCGTGATGAGGACCTGAGGTATGCCGAACCGAGCGAGGATATTTCGTTTGAAAAATCGAAGAATGTTTTGTGTTGTTATTTTGGCCAGTGCCTCTGCTTCGATCCATTTGGTGAAATAGTCTACCCCTACAATGAGGTATTTATTCTGGTATGATCCAGTTACGAAGGGTCCGAGGATGTCCATGCCCCACCACGCGAAGGGCCAAGGAGAGGAGAGTGTTTTTAGTTCGTTCGGAGGTGTAAGGTGCATGTCAGCGTGTCGTTGACATTTGTCGCATTTTTTTTACGTATTCCTTGGAGTCGTGTTGCATAGTCAGCCAATAGTAGCTTGCTCGAAGAGCCTTTCATGCGAGCGATCGTCCGCCGGGATATTGGGCGTTGATTCCTCGGTGCATTTCCCTCAATATGTCGGGAACTTTCTCTTCTTCGACGCATTTGAGTAACGAGATGGAGAGTCCTCTAAGGTAGAGTTTCCCTTCGAGGAGGACATACGAGCACGCCCTACGTTTGGTGACGGTCGCCTCTTTAGGGTCAGTGGGGAGTTTGCCCTTTGTGAGGTAATCATAGATGAGTGTCATCCAATAATGAGTATCCCCAATCACGTTAACCTCAAGTGGGGGAGGCGGCTTCTCGATACTAGGTCGAGGAAGGATTTCCTGAATTACTGATTTGTTTCCGCCCTTCTTTCTCGTGCTAGCTAGTTTCGATAGGATGTCTGCTCGTGTGTTATGCTCGCTTGGTACGTGTTGAACTTCCCACTTCTCGAATTTTTCGAGTCTTTCTTTGACTAGAGTTAAGTACTCGATGAGGTTGTCGTTCTTGGTTTGGTACTCTCCCCGTACTTGTGATGCTACGAGTTGGGAGTTTGTTGATATTTTTACTTCCTTTGATCATAAGTCCTCGGCCAGTCTCAGGCCGGCGATGAAAGCTTCATATTCGGCTTGGTTGTTGGATTTTGGGAAAGCTAATGCTAATGAGACCTCAATCAGGATTCTGTCCTCGTTTTCGAGGATGATCCCGGCCCCACTGCCCGTCGTGCCGGAGGCGCTGTCGACAAAGATCGTCCATTTATGGGTGTCGTCCGTTGGTGCTGGGCTATGATTCATTTCCGCTACAAAGTCGGCCAGGGCTTGAGCTTTCAGAGCTTTCATGTTCTTGTACTGTATATCAAATTCGGAAAGTTCCAGCGACCATTTTAGCATTCTGTCGGCCATGTCTGGCCGCCCGAGGAGTTGTTTTATTGGTTGATCGGTTCTTACCTTGATCGTGTGAGCGAGGAAGTAATGACGTAATCTCCTCGCGGCGTTTATGAGTGCTAATGCAACCTTTTAAATTTGTTGGTATCTGAGCTCTTGGCCTTGGAGTGCTTTGCTCGTGAATTAGATGGATTTTTATCCCTCGTCGGTTTCTCTGATTAGAGTGACACTGACGGCCTCGGTTTCTACGGACAGATATAGGTATAAGGTCTCCCTTTACAATGGTCGTGATAGGACCGGGGGTTCGGAGAGGACCCTCTTCAAATGGAGTAGTGCCCGTTCACATTCATCGGTCCATTCGAAGTTGGCCTCCTTACGGAGGAGTCTAAAGAAAGGTAGCGCGTGCTGGGCGGATTTGGCGATGAAACGGGAGAGTGAGGCGAGCACCCCGTTGAGGGATTGGATGGATTTTTTAGATTTTGGGGTCGGAAATTCCGAGAATGCTCGACATTTGTTGGGGTTGGCCTCGATTCCCCTCTTGGTGAGGTAGAAACCTAGGAATTTTCCAACCCGGACACCGAATGTGCATTTCTCAGGGTTAAACCTCATTTTGCATTGTCTCGCCTGCTCAAAGACTTTGTAGAGGTGTCGAGTGTGGTCGGTCTCCTCGTGTGATTTAATGATCATGTCGTCCATGTATACCACGAGCATATCCCCGATTTCTCCTCGGAAGACTTTGTTCATCATGCGCTGGTACGTGGCCCCGGCGTTCTTGAGTCCGAAGAGAATTATGTTGTAGTAGTAATTGCCGGTTGGGGTCATGAATGTCGTGTGTCTCTTGTCCGTGTCCGACATAGGGATTTGATTATATCCGCTGTATGCATCCATGAAGGACAAGAGTTTGAAACTTGCAGAGTTGTCAATGAGTTTATCTATGTTAGGGAGAGGAAAAGCATCTTTGGGACAAGCCCTATTAAGATCAGTATAATCAACACACATACGTCATTTTCCATTATTTTTCTTAACGAGGACTACATTAGAGAGCCAGATTGTGTACTGGGCTTCAGAAATAAAATTTTCCTCTAAGAGGTCTTTTACAGCTCGCTCGGAAGCTTCCGCTTTCTCGGGGGACTGCTTGCGTCTACGCTGTGCTACGGGATTGATTGCCCGGTCCAAAGCTAATTGGTGACATGCGACCTCAGGGTCTAGGCCGGGCATTTCCGCGGTATTCCATGCGAAGAGATCGGAGTTTTTCCTGAGGCATATCGCGAGTTGCTTCCTTGTTTCTTCGGGCAACCCCTTGCCTATCTTTACTGTTCTGTCAGGGTTGTCGCCCAGAGGGACGAGCTCGAACTCTCCGACCGGGACTGGACGGAACGGGTGAGCGGGAGCCTGCTCCTCGGTGGGTTTCCACTCTTCAGTTTCGTCTTGGCCGATGCGGCAATCGAGGTCGATGGCGTTGATTCCCTGGAGGGGAGGCTCCTCGGCCCTAGGCTTTTTGTTACTCTTTGTATTGACTGTGGCCTGTCCTTTTATTGCGACATCGTAACACCTTCAGGCAGCTTCAATGTCGTCGTGGATGGTGACTACGCGACCTAGTTTGGTGTAATATTTCATCTTCATGTGGACGGTAGACGGGACCGCGGTCAGCTCAGCTAGAGTCGGGCGGCCGAGGATGCAGTTGTAAAGAGAG
>OZ014519.1:235435432-235766082 GCA_963966055.1 Lathyrus aphaca
GAAATAGTATCAGTACAATTTGGATATGGCTCCAAATCGTACCCAGTTGCAGACAATGTCTCAGAGTGCTAAAGAAGGGTTCAAAGAGTATGCCCAGAGGTGGTGTCAGCTTACTGCTCGGGTGCAACCTCCCTTGTTGGAAAATGAAATGGCAGACTTGTTCGTGGGAACACTGCAGGGTGTGTTTATTGCGAGACTGGCATCTTGTTCAGCAATAAAGTTTAATGACATCGTGATAGCTGGAGAGAGGGTTGAAACTCTTCTAAAGATGGGGAAAATTCAAGACACTGGTGCAAGTAGCTCAAGTGGTGCTCGAAAAGCTTTTAATGAACCTCCAAGAAGAAGGGAAGGAGAAACTAATGTTGTGTACGGTCGAGGCCAGGGCCGTGGATACAGAGGATCTTACGAGCAAGTGGCAGTTGTCACCATCCCATCAAGTCATGTGCAACAAACCCAACAATAACAACAACAACAACAGCCACAACGTAATAACTATCAGCAAAGACCCTATCAACAGAGACAAGCTCGTCCAGCTAACAGGGTGCTTGAGGTAATCCCGATGACGTAGACGACACTGGTTCAGAGATTATTAGAGTTAAACTTGGTACAGTTAAGGAAATTTGCACCACCACTTGGAGAACTTCCTATAGGGTATGATACTAACGCAAGATGCACCTTTCACTTAGGTTCTCCTGGGCATTCAACGGAGAAGTGCAGGGCATTGCAGCATAAGGTCCAGGACTTGATTGACTCAAAAGCAATTAACTTCGCACCGCCCCCAAATGTTACATCAAACCCAATTCCAAATCATGGAGGGGCCAGAATAAATGTCGTTGATAGTGGTGAAAGGTTAAACTTAATATTGAATGTGAATGAAGTGAAGACTTCGTTGCTAGTCGTGAAAGATAGATTGCTGAAAGGGCAGGTATTCCCGAGGTGTGATTATTACTGCGAGGGTTGCAGGAATTCCATTAATGGTTGTGAGGTTTTAAGAGTTGGGTTGCATTTTTTTATTAACGAAGGGTCCCTACAGTTCGACAGAGTTGACGATAGAAGTGATTGTTTGTCTACCATAACAATTTATTTTGATCCTGCTGAGGTTCTTGCCCGGAGAGAACTTGTGACTATCTATGTTCCAGAAGTGAGTCCTGTTACCATTACTGTTCTGGGACTAGTCCCTTATGCTGATGACAAGGCCATCCCTTGGCACTATGGCTCGGACGTGTATGTAGATGGTCAGAAGGTGGAGAGTAAAACAGTGACAATTGACCCGACTGTTGTGAACATCGGAGGAGTTGGTGGATTTACAAGGAGTGGGTGTCTCTTTGCTCCTCAAGCTCTTAGAGATGATCCCTAAGCTGAGGCTGTTGCAAAAGCTAAGGGTAAACAGATAGTAACTGAAAAGGTGACAACTCATGCTCCTAGTCAAGGAACTTTTGAAAAAGAAGTTGAAGAGTTCATGAGAATAATTAAGAAAAGCCACTATAAGGTAGTTGAACAGCTGAATCAATCTTCGTCCAAGATATCCATTCTTTCATTGTTAATGTGTTCTCAGGCTCACCGGGAGGCTCTGCTAAAAGTTTTACAAATGGCATATGTACCACAGGAGATAACTGTTAACCAGTTGGAGGCCGTGGTAGCCAGTGTGAACGTCAGCCATGAGTTGGGATTCACAGATAGAGATCTCACTTCTGAAGGACGCAATCACAACAAGGCCCTGCACATCACCATGGAATGTAAGGGTGTTGTTCTATCACATGTCTTGGTAGAAACAGGCTATTCTCTCAATGTGCTTCCTAAGAAGGCCTTAATGAAGTTAAATGTTGATGGCATTATTTTGAGACCCAGTGATTTGATTGTGAAGGCCTTTGATCGGTCACGAAGATCTGTGTTTGGGGAGGTGGAGCTACCGATAAAGATTGGGTCTCAGGTATTCAAGAGTACATTTTATGTTATGGATATTCAACCTGCTTATAGTTGTCTGCTAGGGCGTCCTTGGATTCATATTGCTGGCGCAGTAACATCCACGTTGCATCAGAAGTTGAAGTATGTGATAGACGGCCAAGTTGTTACTGTATGCAGTGAAAAGGATATTTTCGTAAGCCATCTGTCGAACTTCGAGTATGTGGAAATTAATGAGGAGATCCATGAGACACTTTTCCAAGCTTTTGAGACAATTAATGTTAGTACTTTGTCTCCGGCTAATGCAGTTCAAAGCCACGAGAAGGAAGGGACTCCTATCTACTCCTACAAGAAAGATAAGGAAGTTGTCCAATCCGAAAATGCCCAAGGTTGGGGCAGGCTGTTATAAGTGGAAAGGAAAGATGACAAGTTTGGTCTTGGATATCAACCTGGTGGGTCCAGCTGGTCTCAGGGTGTAACACCCCAAATTTTCCCTCTTCTTTTTAAGCATCATATCACATCATATTCATCATGAACATATCATATCCTTAGCATATTGCATAGAAAAATGAAGCATGGCACTTGCATATTCCAGCATCAGGCATGTGATCAATCATCAGGGAAATTCAAGGCTCACAAGGCAGGTGTCATACCCCAAATTTGTCCTACCCGCACCATTTTATTTTACTATCTAACCATTATTTCAAAAAATCAAAAAATATGTCATTTCTCTTCAAGGTTCAGGCTTTATGTGAAAATTGGAACTCATCTGAATTTGTCGGTTCAGAGTGTGTGTGTGGGTGGTGCTAAAAAAATCAATTTATTGTGTGGAGGTCTTTCATTCGATTATCACCTTTGTTTTTCATTAATCATTTATTTTCATCGCAAAAAATTTTTAATTAAAAAAATCAATTTAAATTTTCTCTTTTATTTTTTTTTATTTTTAAAAAAAAAATATACATATACTTTTTATTCACCATCCATGTTTTCAATTTTATTTATAAACCATTTTTCTAATCTCATCTTTTTTATTCCTATTATTATTACCACTTTCCATTTTTCTAAATATCTAATTACTATTTTAAAATCCTTTCCTTTTTTCTAAATATCTAATTACTATTTTAAAATCCTATTATTTCTAATATTGTTTAAAAAAAAATTTCTTTTCCCATATATCATTAGCCATTACTTTTTTTAGTCACATTCAACATTATTAGTCATAACAAAAAAAAATCAAAAAAATCTTTATATCTTTTATTATTATTACTTTTATTATTTTTTATTCTTATTAGTATTATCATTATTATTCTATTATTAGTTTTACCTGTATTATTATTATTATTATTATTATTATTATTATTGTTATTATTATCATTATTAATTATTTCTATTACTTTTTTTGTTATTAACTATTTTTATTATTAGTATTATTATGATTTTGTTTTGATTCTAACAACTTGTTCTTTTTATCAGTGCAGTCCTAATATAACAATACCCACATTTCAATTTCACAAGATTTTTTTTTATTCCACTACCAGCCAAATACACATCAACCAATTTCCAGCCTGTCCACTATCAACAAACTTTTTCCCGTACACTATGCAGCCACCAGCAACAACGAATAGCATCTCACGCCATATACATAACGGCATACTTTTTGTACAAAGCACAATCTCTCATTTTTTTTGTTGTTTGTTTTTTTTCTAACAGATCCTTCATTTCTTCATTGTGACAATAACACTATAACACAGCACCACCCTTCATTGTCAAACCACCATCGTTAAACCATCTACCTTCATATCTCTCAAAACCTGCAAAGAAGAGAACCAATCCAAACACACAGAAAACCTTCACCAATTCCTCACCGCCAGTCACCCTCATCGTTCAAAACCCATTACCACATACAACTGACCCAAACATCATCCAAACACAAAATCGCAAAACCGAAAAAACCTCAGATCCTTTGCACCCACCGTCAACCAAACCATCATCAACTCTACAACACCTTCAACACGAATCTAAACCACACTCTTCTCAACAAACCTTTCCAAACCATTTCCTTAATCTCATACCTCCACCTTCATAACACCCAGAAAACGAATCCATTAGCTAACACCTCACCAACAAACTCCTCTGCAAATCATTAAAACCAGAAAACTCTATAACTGTACCTTCAATCGTTTTCCGCTATGACACAAAACCATTTTTAATATACTGTTCTTCAACGCTCAAACACACTTTCATCCTTTTCTTGCTGCCAACCCTTTCATCAAAATCGAACACTCAACACAACCTTAAACCGACACAATCGCAACAGACAAACCAAAACTCACCCTTTTAAACCATAAACCACTGCGAATCGAACTCTGAAACCGAGAAAACACTAAAAACATAAACACAGAAGGCCATGAACCCAACCGAAAACCGCCGCTACACCACCGAAATGCAAACAGAAACAAAACCTGTAAAACCGTGATGCTCGAATGTGGAAGAGACTGAGTCGAGAGGCCGAAAATCAAGCACAAGCGACCACCACCAAATCCGATTCGCACAAAAAACTTTCCAAATCCGCAACCGCACTTTCCGTCGAAACCGTGACCACCGCTTAAACCACAAACCCACCGTCGTGAATCATCATCACCAAACCAAACCCAGCGCCGTGAATCATCATCACCCTTCGCCGCCGCCGGAGAGAGAGGCTCACGAAGCAGGGCAAGCCGCGAATCCGACATTCAAACGCAGAAAACCATCGTGAGTTGTGAGTGAGAGACTACCGTGAGTGAGATGGAGAAATCTGAAATGAGTGAGTCGCCATCCGCGAAGAGAGACGTTGAAGCACCGGTCTGCCGCTCACCCATTTTCCGTTGCTTGAATCGCCGCCGCTGAAGAAGAGGTGGGTGTCTTATTTTGTATCTTGAGGAAGTGCGTCCTGCTCTTGCGTTTTGAATTATTTTTTATCTGCTTTGAGGAATTGCATATTTATTTTTTTATTATTATTATTTAATTATTTTTGTTTATATGTTTAAATTGGTCTCACAGTATTTTTTTAATATCATTAAGCCCATCAACTTTTCTACTACACACTCACTATTTTTTTCCTCTTATTGTTATTATGCTTACATTCTGGTCTGTGACCCTATTTGGGGAGCCTATTTTTCTTTCTTTTCATGCAATTCCATCGCCAATTCCACTTGTTTCTCATTTAATTTATATTTTATTTTTTTACTGTTTATAGTTTTATGGACCTATCCCTGTCTGTTAGATGCTAATTCATATTTTTTAGATCATACACCCTATCCCCTGATTCCGTTTACTTATATTATTTTATTTATTTATTTTCACTTCGATTTTTATTACTCATTTTATCATTTCATTTTTATTTTTAAGTTCTGTTATTGTTTTAACTATTTTCCTTATTATTTTGTTTTGATTTGTCATAAAAAGTGCCTTAAAAAAAAGGGAAGTTGATTAATAATTCATTTGATTTTAATTTTAGCTTTTTAGGGCCAATGACATGATAAAAGGCCGTTTTTCGCCCGATTTCGTTAAATCGGTGATATTCGGTCAATATGAGGCCCTCCTTGTAATTAGCTTTTTTTTATTATTATTTTATTATTTTGACCAATAAATATTCAATTTAATTAATTTTATTCTTTATTCTCAAATATTACCAATTAATTTATTAATTTGTATTTATTGTTTTATTATAATTTTTGCGATTCATTTAAATTTATTTATTTAATATCGCATTCCAAAAAAATGTTTCGAATCCTTATAGAATGATTCCAATTTTGATTCGATTCTAAGGTAGTTCACGAACTAAATTTCGACGCGTCCCAAAAAGGTCCAACGCCTTCGAATAGTTGTTTCCGATTAAAAGGTCCAACGCCTTCGAATAGTTGTTTCCGATTAAAAAGGCCGAACGCCTTCGAACCGTTCAAAAACACTGCACACACGCTTCCTCTTAGGCAAACTACAACGAGATCTCTTTATTTCGCGCAATCCCCTGTATTTATTTTGTATCCCTCTCCCATTACTTTGTACGCATTTTATTTTCTGTACTTTATTTAATTCTGAATCCTTGGTCCAACGCCAAGCGATTGCACTTGCACTTTATTGTTCAGTTTTTTCGTTTATTAGGATCCACCTCTCCTTTGCGAGTCGAGCGCTTCGTGCCTCGCTAACAAACTACAAAATAAACCTCCATTTGCATTTACCCTCTAACCTCAAAAAACCAAAACGTTTCTCTTTTAGATCCAAACCCTTGATCCAACGTCAAGCGGTCTTAGGAAATAAAACACTTTAATAAAAACGAGAAGATCTATACGCCACGAGCCTTAAGCGGTAGAAAGGAGGATAACGAGCTCTCGTTACTCGCTCCGATTATTTCGACGCAGGATGCTCGTCTTGTTGGACGAGATAAACTATCCATAGTCTTTAGTACATTTCAACTCATAAACCCTTTCATCGAAGAAAGGTAATAAAATCAAACAACCATTACCCTTAGTAGGCCGAACTACGAGGCTCCGACTTTCCCATTGCACACGGGAGTATGTAGGCACGAGGATCTCAATCCTTGCCGAGCACCTAGGATCAATGTAACTTATAATTCAACTCATTTCCCTCTAGCAAGCAATTCGTTTAAGCATAGACATCCTTTCGCGCGCGTTAACTTAGATGGTTCCCATCGAGTACGATGGATGTAAGGGGTGCTAATACCTTCCCCCTGCATAACTGACTCCCGAACCCAGGCAATGGTTCCGTTGACCTTTGTCCTCATCCTTTTCCTCCCGGGTTGTATCTATATCTTCCCTTTCCCTCTTCGGGAATAAATAGAATTAGGTGGCGACTCTTCAGTCCGTCCGGCGCGTGACTCCGTCCTTTCGGATCACGTGAGGTCGTATTTTTCGGGGTACGACAGCTGGCGACTAGTTCACCCCTATGAGAGTCAAGCCTAGTCTAGGTTTTCGCGTTTGCTTGGATGTTTGCTTTTATGCCTTGCTTGTTTATTTTTATCGCTTTCTTTATCGCATTCCATCTTATATATCTTGTGGCTCATTGGTACTATATCTTGGGATCGATACTTTGCAAAAGAAACTTGAGGGAAAGGCTCTATACCCGGGCTTGCGAGTACAAACATAAGTTAGCGAGGTTGTGTAGTATGGGCTCCCGAGGGAACCTCTCTCGTGGGTTGTCGATACGAAAACCTCACTTGGAGTAGATTCTGATGAGAATATTGACAACCGTCAAGTCCTTGACGTGTGTGCTCAGTTGCTTTCATTAGAGTCATCAACTCTGAGGACCTTTAGAACCTTTTGGTTAAAACATCGGTTGATGGTTGCGTAATATTGGGCACCAGGGTTCGCCCTCACGTGGCTCGATACGAAAACCTCACTTGGAATAGACTTTCTCAATGGAGTTGATTGACTGTCAAGAATGTATGAAATTGACACGTGCATCAAACAGTTGAGAAAGTTCCATAACTCCAGGACTTTGTTTTAAACCTCGTGTCGGTGATCACGTAGTATAGGCTCCCGAGAGAATTTGCTCTCGTGGGTTGTCGATACGAAGATATCATCCAAAATAGATTCATATGGTGGAGTCAATCAACCGTCATGCTTATGGCGTGTGTGATGAACAGCCATATGAATTGATAACTTTGGGATCCCTAAAACTTTAGAGTCTACCTAGTGAGTTCCTGATCAGAGTATCCTCCATCTGTACCTTGGACTCGTGAGACCTTGATCTTGTGATCCTGGATTCTGACATTGCATATTATCTCATTTGCATTATTTATTCATATTGCATTTCATTTCCAAAAGCCGAGAACTTATTTTCATGTTCCTCCATCTTCAGTGAATCAAACTGGTTTTCCGACGCCCATATCTTTCTCGACGCCCGTATTTAACTAGAGCCAACACTAGAGGACTGATGGATCAGATTCGACAAGAACAAGTTGCTATGAGGGGAGAGATTGACTCAATCAATAGCAAGATTGATCGTATTCATGAGGCCATGCAAGCCTTGGCCAGGATGGTTGTGTCTCATCAGCCTGTTCCTTCAATGCCTTTTCATCCAGCTATTCAAGCTCTGCTTCTGCCTCCGATGGCTTATCAACCATGTCCTTATCCTCTGGGTGCAGTTGCGCAATATGCACCTAGACCATACCAGCAACCGGCTTATCCATACCAGCAACCGGATTATCCATACCAGCAACCGACTTATCAACAACAGCCCGGTCAACAACAACAACGCGCTCCTCAACAGCGCCCACCATATCAACAAAGAGGATCGGACAGACACTTTGATCCACTGCCTTTATCATATGGAGAAATCTTTAACGGGTTGATGGCAAAGGGAACTCTTGTTTTAAAAGACTTGCCACCACAAACTGGTACCGCCCGAGACTATGATGCCAATGCCCGCTGTGAATATCACAAGGGTGCTCCAGGTCACACGATCGAGAATTGCAAATCATTCAAGCACAAAGTTCAAGACCCGATCAACTCTAAGGATCTCACCTTTACTCAGAAGGGTCTGAATGTCCAAAGCAATCCAGTGTCGCCGCAAGTAGCCCCTCAACGAATGCTTTTGAAGAAATTGCTGAAGACCAAAGCTGAGTAGTCTCCAACTTTGAAGAGGCGAGTCAAATCAAGAGAAGTTCATTCCTCAAATCAAGGCAGCCATCGCCATTTATTATTTCCGCATTCCTGTTGTTTTGTAATGTTTGTTTAAGTACTATTTGCTCTGAACATTGTTATCGTTTGTACTTGGTTATGTTAATGTTATGTTTATGCATGTTTTGAATCAATCTATTCGCATTCGCTCATCATTTATCATTTATCACAAAATCACAAAAATATTCTCTCACTTCACTTTAGCAAAAAAATTTGAGGAGGATGATGAAAACGAAATACCCATAACTGTTGCGGTATGCTTTCAGATAAAAACCTCGTCAATGATGTACAGGCATTCTTTCAAATTCCGAAACACTGAAGATATAAGGAGTTAATCCCTAGTCAACCACTTCGAGCCTAGAAGTAGGAGTTTCTTTCGGATACAACCCTTACATTTAACCCGGGGCAGGGTAGTTGTTCAGTTAACCTGACTACACCTCCGAATTGCAAGATGAGACATCCCGTCAGAGGACCATCAACAAATGACTTGGCAGTCACAACCTTCAACAAAATACAAAAAAATAGAAAAAATCGCTAAGTTGAGCACCCGAAGGGAGACTTAGTCGAAAGAGAACAAAATCAAAAGAGGAACTCAAATCCTCAGCAAAAAAACAAACAAAACAAATATCAGTGACCACCAAGTCAAAAATCAAAGGGTCGCCAGCAAAATAAGATGACTGCCACTTCAAGCAAACTTTAAAGCTTCATCTTCATTCTTGCAAAGTCAAAACAAATGCATATGTAGAGTTAACTGAACGTAGGACTGGAGAATATCATGAAGAAGGGTTGGGTACAAATCAAACTTTGAGCCTAATATCCTTTGTTTCTCAAAACCATTAACCAGACCACGTTACAACCCTCGAAAGTCCTAATTGAGGCAGGGTTTATTCTGAAAGCATATTACCAACAAGGTTGCGTAAAATGACTCCCATATATTTGCTAATCTTCTTTCTCGTTTGCACATTATTCTTGTTGCATATTTCACGCACTTTCTAAATCAGCACCTCGTTTGGGCTAACGGTCCATTCGTTACACTTTCACATCATTCAAATAAATTGACTTTTTCAAAACTTACATGAACTTTACATTAACACTGCCATTTGTGTATGAACAATTTAATTGCAATTTAGTGCTTGACATCAGTGCAATCCCAATAAGGGGCAATCAAAAGAGAAATTTGAACTTCATTAATGCCAACATGAATCAAGAATACCTCAACAGTCCAATCAGGGACAAATCATCTTCAACAGCCCAATCAGGGGCAATTCATTTCAAAATCAGTCCAATTAGGGACAAAGCATCTTCAACAGCCCAATCCGGGGCAATTATTCTCAACAGCCCAATCAGGGGCAATTTATTTCAAAATCAGCTCAATCAGGGGCAAATCACCTTCAAAGGCTTAATCAGGGGCATGTCATGTCATGGCCATTGTCAAAGCTTCCCCACCAGATTTATTTCAAATACCCTACAGATAGGGGCAACCAAATCAGGAGCAAATCTTCCTATCTCTTCTCCCCAACTGAACAGGCAGTCCTTGCTAGACGTTGGCAATCATTCAAAGCGAAATCAGTTTTCATATGTCAATTAAGTCGCTCCGCTCATCAGCAATTGACCCAACTTGGAGCATTCAAATTTATCTTCTGATCATGCTTCGTCAAAGATCGAGTGTCGGGGAATCAGTCCCTCCACCCACCCCAAAGTCCAATCATTATTGGCAACTACCAGACCAAAAGTCCACCAAGCTGGCACCTTTCAATCGCTCATATGCATCATTATGCATCATCAACAACATAAGCATCATTTATTTAAAACATTTACAACATGTGCATCATTTGCATACCTAAATAAACCAGCTTTTCATATCCCCAACATTATCGAATTTATATCTCAGTGCATAAACATTTGCATCGTATCTCCATCGTTATGGAATACCATTTCAAAAAACAAACAAGCATAATTGCATAATTCAGGATCCAGGATCAATACAAGTTTCCGGTCCTTTCCCCAGCGGAAGTCAGGATCATATCAATCGAAGATTCCAGGCATCCTCTTGGCGGATTCATTGGCCGTATTTAAATTTCATTTGCCTTATCATCCTCTGGTGATAAGTAATTTTATTTTCAGTTATTTGCCTTATCATCCTCTGGTGATAAGTGATTTTATTTTTCAGTTATTTGCCTTATCATCCTCTGTTGATAAGTGATTTTATTTTTCAGTTATTTGCCTTATCATCCTCTGGTGATACGTGATTTTATTTTCAGTTATTTGCCTTATCATCCTCTGGTGATAAGTGATTTTATTTTCAGTTATTTGCCTTATCATCCTCTGGTGATAAGTGATTTTATTTTCCAGTTATTTGCCTTATCATCCTCTGGTGATAAGTGATTTTATTTTCAGTTATTTGCCTTATCATCCTCTATTGATAAGTGATTTTATTTTCAGTTATTTGCCTTATCATCCTCTGTTGATAAGTGATTTTAATTTCAATTATTTGCCTTATCATCCTCTGGTGATAAGTGATTTTATTTTCAGTCAGTTGCCTTATCATCCTCTGTTGATAAGTGATTTTATTTTTAGTTGGTTTGCCTTATCATCCTTTGATGATAAGTGATTTATTTTGTCAATTTGTTTCTTGCTGTGTCGCCCATTATTTCCAATATTAATCATATGCTATTTTCACAATTTCTTTCTTTGTTGGACAAATTTGAAGTCTGTTAATATCTAATTATCTTATACCTTGAAAGATTGAACGCGAGCCAGTTCATCTTACTCGGTCTAAGCCAATTCGATAGGGGCATCTGTCATACCCCAAAATTGTCCTACCCGCACCATTTTATTTTACTGTCTAACCATTATTTCAAAAAATCAAAAAATATGTCATTTCTCTTCAAGGTTCAGGCTTTATGTGAAAATTGGAACTCATCTGAATTTGTCGGTTCAGTGTGTGTGTGTGGGTGGTGCTAAAAAAATCAATTTATTGTATGGAGGTCTTTCATTCGATTATCACCTTTGTTTTTCATTAATCATTTATTTTCATCGCAAAAAATTTTTAATTAAAAAAATCAATTTAAATTTTCTCTTTTATTTTTTTTTTAAAATATACATATACTTTTTATTCACCATCCATGTTTTCAATTTTATTTATAAACCATTTTTCTAATCTCATCTTTTTTATTCCTATTATTATTACCACTTTCCATTTTTCTAAATATCTAATTACTATTTTAAAATCCTTTCCTTTTTTCTAAATATCTAATTACTATTTTAAAATCCTATTATTTCTAATATTGTTAAAAAACAATTTTCTTTTCCCATATATCATTAGCCATTACTTTTTTTAGTCACATTCAACATTTTTAGTCATAACAAAAAAAATAAAAAAATCTTTATATCTTTTATTATTATTACTTTTATTATTTTTTATTCTTATTAGTATTATCATTATTATTCTATTATTAGTTTTACCTCTATTATTATTATTATTATTATTATTATTATTATTATTATTGTTATTATTATCATTATTAATTATTTCTATTACTTTTTTTGTTATTAACTATTTTTATTATTAGTATTATTATGATTTTGTTTTGATTCTAACAGCTTGTTCTTTTTATCAGTGCAGTCCTAATATAACAATACCCACATTTCAATTTCACAAGATTTTTTTTTATTCCACTGTAACACCCAAAATTTGCCCTCTCGTTTTTATGGCGTTGATCATTTCGTCTGCATACATAATACTGTAGTCATGCCGTAGAAAAATGAAATAAAACATTCGTTATTGAAGGCATGGAGCATGGCAATAATTCATAGGTTTGTGTGTGTCATATGGATTCTAAGTTCAAGTGTCATTCACCAGTCTATCAAACAATGTTAGGTGGGAGAATTGGTTTAGGCCATCAGATTCATTTGGTCGCGTTTTTAAATTAGTGATTTATTCGTGGATTTGTTCTCCAAAGATCAATTTTGGAAATCGTCGCATGATTCAGGTAGTCATTGGTTCATTCTCAAGTTGATTGGTAATGGATTATTGTAAGAATAAGAATATAGAACCCCAAGTGTTCGTGGTCAAGGGTCAATAAGGACCAGATTGAGGTTAATCAAGAGTTTATGCAGTGGTAGTGAAATTCATGTAAAATTAGAATTCTCAAATTCTAAAATATTCTCAGGTGTTCATAATATCGCTCAAGAATGATTCATTTTCCGAAACTTTTATTCATACTTTATTCATTTCTTGTGAAATCCAAGGACATTGGATATATATTTTTTCTCGTTCTCTTTTTATTTCAAGTTTTGTGGTCTACAATTCTAAGCATGATAAGCCCATATGAATTTCATCAAGGCTTAAGTGATAAGCCCATAATGGGCTAAGGTTTAACTTGGATGTCATAGAAACAACAGAAGAGATATGTGGTTCACGTGAAAAAGCTGATGACGAAAACATTTTTTTTCTTATTTCAAGGGTGGCGGCACAATACATCATGTGAAGGAAAATAGCTCATGAGAAATGCATAAAAAACACAGGTATGGAAAGGATACGTAGCATATAAAAGAAAAGGACTTAACTTAGTACAAGTTCTAGCAGAAAATTCAACTACCAAAACAAAGATATAACAGAAAAGTTAAAGAGATTGTTCTAAGAAGCCATCATCAAGTCTTCTTTCAAGTCTTCGTCTTCGGTCATATTTTTGCTCTCATCACTCTGCAAACTCATGTCTTCATCGAATCAACCAGCGTCAAGCAATGGCTGGAAAATTGCATTGGCCGGGATGATTATTGCCCATTTTGGTGGTGCCTGTGTGAAGAGACGACAGTGTGCATCTGGGCCGGTTTCTTGTATATTTCACACCTGCAAAAATCAACATGATTTTCAATAGGAAATGCAGATATTCTCAATAACAGAAGAGATATCTTCATATTCTTCATCTACCATCTACCAAAAAAAAATATAGAATTTCATTGATATCTGAAATTTCAGAATAAGCGGAAGAACCCTCGAATTCAGAAGACAAAAAAAAAAAAACGAGAGAAGAAACTTGATCGGAATAAGTGGAAAGTCCTGGGCTAGCAAATTTGTTTCCATATTTGTAAAAAAAACGGCATAACAGCATCTGCAGCAAAGTTATGGCAAATTGGTTATGAGAAAAATTAGAACAGAATATGAAAAAAATAATAATAGAAGTTCTTCGCAAAATAATCAGGAAGATCCACAAGAGGCAGACCTGCAAAATTTCAGGAAAAACCAATTCAGAGTTAGTTACAAAATCCCAACTGAACCAAAACAACTCTATAACAAACTCAATAACAGAAATCCTAACAAGAAATAACTTCCAGAATCTACCAAATGATCTCTACATATACCTGGATCCATCCTTCAGGAGTTTTCTCTTGACTTTAGATCATTTCAGGCTGCAATTTCTTCAGTCACCATTCCCCTCATTCTCCAATCTTCATCCTCTTCTTCAACCTCTGAATCCTCTCTCCATCAACCATTCTTCAGCCTCACTTTGCTTCATTCTTCTTTCTTCTTTCCTTTTTTTGCTCTCTCGATCTCATTCATATAGCATAACCATTGCTTCTTCTTCCATCTCCTTGTAGAGCTTCAAATCTGCAAATTTGAGAAAAAGTGATTCACAATGAGATTTTTATGATTCACTGCATACATAAAGAATCACGCAGGTAGAACAACGGCAAAGGCGAATCAACCAACAAGCAGATGAATAGGATTGCAATGGCATAAGAAATTCACAATAATCAAAATCTAACTCAGCAATAATCTTGAAGATTCGCGACGGCAGGTTCAAATCAGAGGAGAAGGAGATTTGCATACCTGAGCAAAAACGTCAACAAGTCTACAGCGTCGCATCTTTTTCGATCTCCATTCCAGACTTTTATCGTCTCCTTTTCGATCTTCAAAGTAGAATACATCATTTCTCATTATCAGCTCATCAAGAACCTGCAAGAAACATCAAACCATCTTCCATCCTCTTCATGTATTCTTCCTGAATCAACACGGAGTTCCGCAACGGCAGTCTTAGTTCGTGGCCTGCAAGTATTAGTAACACGACGGAAGCTTCTCCATCTTCAACCTTGCGCTTCTCCATCTTCGACCTTGCGAATGAAATCGAGACAAAAGGAGGCCTCTTCAACGCATCCATCTTCAAGCTCGCGTCTTCGACAAAACGGCTTCGAGTCGACGAACGCATCAGCCCTCTGACATCATCGACACATGCTTTGATTCGCCAGGTACGACCCTGAGCTTGTGTGTGAAGTTGTGGTTGTTTATTGTTTACCAATTTTAGAACGGAGAAGATTCGGTTAGGGATTAGGAAGAAGAGGAAATTAGTTTTTGTTACAACATAGAGTAGAGATGGTGAGGGAGATAAAGGTTTCGAGGGAGGTTAGGGTTCCGCCGGTGTCGGTTATGGTGGAACGGCTGCGGCTTCGTGAAGAAGGGGAGGTTGGCGGCGTGCAAGAGGGGGAGCTAGGGTTTCTGCATTTGAGAAGATAAAGTGGAGAGAGGAGGGGGACGGTTTGTGATAAGAACTGTGTGTTTCTTATGATGATTTGTTTTTTTTTTAATTCTTAGATAATTTATGCATTAATTCTAATTAATTGAAAGGACAATTCATAAAAATAAATTAATCTGCCATAAAAATCAATTAAAAATCATTAATCCACTTTAATCTCAAGTTAAATGTCTGATTATTTTGTTCAAAAAATTAGATTCAGGATCAATACCGTTGGGCCTTGTGTTTGCTTCTTGCACCCCTATAATCCAAGCCCATATGTTTGTTAACTGATAATTATTTCTATTTTTACCCCCCAGCCAAACTCAGCACAAGTGGGCCTAAGGAGTTTCTTTCTGCACCCTCTTAGATAGGCCCATGTTATTATTTAACTTAAAAAACTTTCTATTTTTACCCCCTCCAAGTTCTCTTCTATTTTAATTTCCATTTTATGCCATTTCAAATTAATTCATGAATAAATATTAAATCCCTTAATAAAAATCTATAAAAATTATATTAGAATATTAACTAATTTTAGAACCATGCCCAATTTTTATTTTCTGAAATTAATCATTTTTCCAATTTTAATTCGATTTTGTATTTTAATTGATCCATATTAAATTCCTTCATAAAGGCATAAATTTGTACAATTTATTTCTATCACTTCCCATAACATTTTGGATCCATTCTTGTTGCTATGATTAAAAGACAAATAGAAGTACCTAGGATATTTTTGTTAAATTTTTTAGGACATTTTTTCTACTATTTTGATAGTGTAATTTGTGTAAATTTGTGATCAAACCTTACATAGAATTAGGTGGTCATTTACCATAGTTAGGCTTGGAATTTTTAAGAGATTTTTTTAACATAGTGTTATAATCAGGTTAGAGACCTAGGGAATTTAATTTCACATTTTTTTCCATGACTTTTGATATTTTTTTCATTTTAATTCATTTCATCATATTATGCATATTCATGATTCATGTCATTCACTAACTAATCTCTTTTTTGTGCAAGGTATTTTCCGAGGATTTTTCTTATGGACTTGGATATTTTTATGCCTCAATTATTGTGTTGTGTACTTTGTTATGTAATAGTGTAATGCTTGTATGCTTGTATAGTTCCTTTAATTAGGTTAGAAAAGATAAAATGAATCGTTAGAAAACAAAATCTCAAAAATGAAACAAATAAGATATTCGATCCAACGTCGAGTAAGTTTTCAAATAAACAAATAAAGTTGCATGTGACTTTAGGGTTCCTCGATTACCATCGTTCCACTCCATTCAACCAAAAGCAAGCCTTGTATGTTTCACACCATAAGTCGTGCGTCTCAGCACCACGCAACCGACCCACCCGATCCATCGTTTCATCCCATTTACATTTCATACACATTTACATTTCATACACGTTTTTACCCACCATGACTTAGGGGGACCATATTGTTCACTATTAACTTCTCTGTTACTCGCATTTGTAGTTTATTATCTCTTAGGTAGATTTAAATTTCAAACCTCACTAACCATAGGTCACCAGTAAATTCAACTAACTTAGGGTAAGTCTAGTTTCCCTTAGAAATTTTCCTTTTACAACTTGAGTCTCTCTTCTCATCTTAAAAGAAAATCAAAAACACTTAATAAAGGAAAAGGTGTACAATGCGCCACGAGCCTTAAGCTATACGGGAAATGATTAGTGGAGGTCTCCTTCACTCTTCTAGGATGCTTTACAAACGTTCCATTGGGGGCGATCTTGGAAAGTATTCGCTCCCGTGTCATAGTCTTTAGTGTTGTACATACCGTAAACACGAATTCAAAACACTTCTTCTAAAAAAAAAAAACCAAGAAGTCACGTCTTCTCATCTCATCTCATACTCTTTGCGGACGAACATGACTTGTCTCGACAGTTCAAACAGCGATACGGTAAACACCCTCGAGTCAGAGCCGGTAACACCTGAGCTAGAGCTATGGCAACATCATCCTAAAAACCACAAACGAGTGTAAGCCTTAGTTAGACGAACTACGGCGTCTCTGATCCTCATTTATCCCGATGAGGTACGTAGGCAGTGGGGTAGGGCCCATTCGAGCACAATCTTTATTTTCCCTACACTTTTCCCCTTTATTTTCATTTCTCAATTCCATTTCTTTTCTCATTTCCATTTCATTCCAGATAGCTATTCTTTCAGTTAAACAACATATTATTTCTCGCCCTTTGAAAACAGACTTATAAGCGTGGATCCCGTCGAGTACGGCGGACGGATTGGGGTGCTAATACCTTCTCAATTCGTAACCGACTTCCGGATCCAGATCTTTGGTTCGCAAGGCCTCGTCCTTTTCCTTATTCCTTAGGTTTGTGCAACATTACCTTTCCCATTTCTTTGGGATAAAAATGTCTGGATGGCGACTCTACCTTTTCCGCGCCACTTTCGCGTTTGTACTAGGATGAAAATCCAGGGAGCGACATCCACTACCAGCCAAATACACATCAACCAATTTCCAGCCTGTCCACTATCAACAAACTTTTTCCCGTACACTATGCAGCCACCAGCAACAACGAATAGCATCTCACACCCTATACATAACAACATACTTTTTGTACAAAGCACAATCTCTCATTTTTTTTTGTTGTTTTTTTTCCTAACAGATCCTTCATTTCTTCATTGTGACAATAAAACTATAACACAACACCACCCTTCATTGTCAAACCACCATCATTAAACCATCTACCTTCATATCTCTCAAAACCTGCAAAGAAGAGAACCAATCCAAACACACAGAAAACCTTCACCAATTCCTCACCGCCAGTCACCCTCATCGTTCAAAACCCATTACCACATACAACTGACCCAAACATCATCCAAACACAAAATCGCAAAACCGAAAAAACCTCAGATCCTTTGCACCCACCGTCAACCAAACCATCCTCAACTCTACAGCACCTTCAACACGAATCTAAACCACACTCTTCTCAACAAACCTTTCCAAACCATTTCCTTAATCTCATACCTCCACCTTCATAACACCCAGAAAACGAATCCATTAGCTAACACCTCACCAACAAACTCCCCTGCAAATCATTAAAACCAGAAAACTCTATAACTGAACCTTCAATCGTTTTCCGCTACGACACAAAACCATTTTTAATATACTGTTCTTCAACGCTCAAACACACTTTCATCCTTTTCTTGCTGCCAACCCTTTCATCAAAATCGAACACTCAACACAACCTTAAACCGACACAATCGCAACAGACAAACCAAAACTCACCCTTTTAAACCATAAACCACCGCGAATCGAACTCTGAAACCGAGAAAACACTGAAAACATAAACACAGAAGTCCATGAACCCAACCGAAAACCGCCGCTACACCACCGAAATGCAAACAGAAACAAAACCTGTAAAACCGTGATGCTCGAATGTGGAAGAGACTGAGTCGAGAGGCCGAAAATCAAGCACAAGCGACCACCACCAAATCCGATTCGCACAAAAACCTTTCTAAATCCGCAACTGCACTTTCCGTAGAAACCGTGACCATCGCTTAAACCACAAACCCACCGTCGTGAATCATCATCACCAAACAAAACCCACCGTCGTGAATCATCATCACCCTTCGCCGCCGCCGGAGAGAGAGGCTCACGAAGCAGGGCAAGCCGCGAATCCGATAGCCAAACGCAGAAAACCATCGCGAGTTGTGAGTGAGAGACTACTGCGAGTGAGATGGAGAAATCTAAAATGAGTGAGTCGCCATTCGCGAAGAGAGACGTTGAAGCACCGGTCTGCCGCTCACCCATTTTCCGTTGCTTGAATCGCCGCCGCTGAAGAAGAGGTGGGTGTCTTATTTCGTATCTTGAGGAAGAGCGTCCTGCTCTTGCGTTTTGAATTATTTTTTATCTGCTTTGATGAATTGCATATTTATTTTTTTATTATTATTATTTAATTATTTTTGTTTATATGTTTAAATTGGTCTCACAGTATTTTTTTAATATCATTAAGCCCATCAACTTTTCTACTACACACTCACTATTTTTTTTCCTCTTATTGTTATTATGCTTACATTCTGGTCTGTGACCCTATTTGGGGAGCCTATTTTTCTTTCTTTTCATGCAATTCCATCGCCAATTCCACTTGTTTCTCATTTAATTCATATTTTATTTTTTTTACTGTTTATAGTTTTATGGACCTATCCCTGTCTGTTAGATGCTAATTCATATTTTTTAGATCATACACCCTATCCCCTGATTCTGTTTACTTATATTATTTTATATTTTTTTTTCACTTCGATTTTTATTACTTATTTTATCATTTCATTTTTATTTTTAAGTTCTGTTATTGTTTTAACTATTTTCCTTATTATTTTGTTTTGATTTGTCATAAAAAGTGCCTTAAAAAAAGGGAAGTTGATTAATAATTCATTTGATTTTAATTTTAACTTTTTAGGGCCAAGACATGATAAAAGACCGTTTTTTGCCCGATTTCGTTAAATCGGTGATATTCGGTCAATATGAGGCCCTCCTTGTAATTAGCTTTTTTTTATTTTTTTCTATTATTTTATTATTTTGACCAATAAATATTCAATTTAATTAATTTTATTCTTTATTCTCAAATATTACCAATTTATTTATTAATTTGTATTTATTGTTTTATTATAATTTTTGCGATTCATTTCAATTTATTTATTTAATATCGCATTCCAAAAAAATGTTTCGACTCCTTATAGAATGATTCCAATTTTGAATCGATTCTAAGGTAGTTCACGAACTAAATTTCGACGCGTCCCAAAAAGGTCCAACGCCTTCGAATAGTTGTTTCCGATTAAAAGGTCCAACGCCTTCGAATAGTTGTTTCCGATTAAAAAGGCCGAACGCCTTCGAACCGTTCAAAAACACTGCACACACGCTTCCTCTTAGGCAAACTACAACGAGACCTCTTTATTTCGCGCAATCCCCTGTATTTATTTTGTATCCCTCTCCCATTACTTTGTACGCATTTTATTTTCTGTACTTTATTTAATTTTGAATCCTTGGTCCAACGCCAAGCGATTGCACTTGCACACTCGCACTTTATTATTCAGTTTTTTCGTTTATTAGGATCCACCTCTCCTTTGCGAGCCGAGCGCTTCGTGCCTCGCTAACAAACTACAAAATAAACCTCCATTTGCATTTACCCTCTAACCTCAAAAAACCAAAACGTTTCTCTTTTAGATCCAAACCCTTGATCCAACGTCAAGCGGTCTTAGGAAATAAAACACTTTAATAAAAACGAGAAGATCTGTACGCCACGAGCCTTAAGCGGTAGAAAGGAGGATAACGAGCTCTCGTTACTCGCTCCGATTATTTCGACGCAGGACGCTCGTCTTGTTGGACGAGATAAACTATCCATAGTCTTTAGTACATTTCAACTCATAAACCCTTTCATCGAAGAAAGGTAATAAAATCAAACAACCATTACCCTTAGTAGGCCGAACTACGAGGCTCTGACTTTCCCATTGCACACGGGAGTACGTAGGCACGAGGATCTCAATCCTTGTCGAGCACCTAGGATCAATCTAACTTATAATTCAACTCATTTCCCTCTAGAAAGCAATTCGTTTAAGCATAGACATCCTTTCGCGCGCGTTAACTTAGATGGTTCCCATTGAGTACGATGGATGTAGGGGGTGCTAATACCTTCCTCCTGCATAACCGACTCCCGAACCCAGGCAATGGTTCCGTTGACCTTTGTCCTCATCCTTTTCCTCCCGGGTTGTATCTATATCTTCCCTTTCCCTCTTCGGGAATAAATAGAATTAGGTGGCGACTCTTCAGTCCGTCCGGCGCGTGACTCCGTCCTTTCGGATCGCGTGAGATCGTATTTTTCGGGGTACGACAGCAGGTTACAAGGTTGACATCAGGGTCAAAGAATTATAAAGGATGGAGAATCAAAATCAGATCAAAATGGTTGGCATCGGCTTATTCTTGGAGGTTCCCACCAAAAGGAGGGAAATTCAAAATTTACTGGCATTAACCGGTTAACGGATTGGTTAACCGGTTAACGGCCACGAATTTTGAATTTCCAGCAGCAATTCAGCATGTGTGTTTTTTGCTCCATTTTTCATTTTTCTGATTTTATTCATTTTGAATTAATTGGAAATTAAGGAGAAGGATCTAGAGCCCTTGTCCAAGCCTAATCCCATTGCTACATCCTAATCACACTACCCAAACCATAATTTTGGATCCCAAGCCTAATTTTTGGGCCCCAAACCTAAACCATATTTAATCATTTCTCTCCAAACCAAAGGGGGTTTTTTCCTCATTTTTTTTCACTCTCATTTTCTGAATTTTCACTTCTCTCACTCACAATTCTCTCACTTTTCTCTCCCAATTTTCCAAATCACTCAAAGTTCCTCTTTGAAGATCACATAACCTTGCCTTGAGGTGTGCAGATCTTGGAACTAGACCTCCATCCATAACCTCATTACATCTTTTTGCTGGTTTTAGTGGTGATTCAGATCTGGTTTGGGATCTAGAGGAGCTTTTGGATCCAAAATTCTGCATCAAGAGCTTGTTCTTGCATTTATTTTGCACGGAGTGTGAGGCTTAACATCGGATCTTCAAAGTTTTGCATGATATCTATCGTTTTCAGCTCAATCAACAACTACCAAAGCATACCTCGGCTTTGTAGGTCGGTTAAATTCAGAGCTAGCTCTGTTTTTTAGTTTATTTGCATGCTTGAGCTTTAGATCCACCACATGTTTGCATATTTGCTTGTGTTGCTTGATTGATTGATTGGTAACCGGATCTATTGATTAATGTTCATAAGCTTGATGATGTCATTTAATGTGAATTGATGCATTATTTTCATGTTCAAATGCTTGCTGGTCTGGTACAGGATTATTGGATTAAGCTGGTTGCAAGCTGATTTTCTGCAAAATTGCCGCTGTTTTAACAGCGTTAACCGGTTAACGGATTGGTTAACCGGTTAACGCACCTGAATTGTGTTGTGTTTATGCAGGTTTTGACATGGTTAACCAGTTAACGCTTTGGTTAACCGGTTAACACTGAAGCAGTGAGACATTTTTATTTTATTTCAAGCTTGTTTGACCTCCATACTTGTTCTAAATACCATGGATCATTATATGATCATTGAACATGTTTGTTTGAGTGATTTTCTTGCTGATTGATGCATGCTTCCGTGTTTTCGACACATAAATGCTTGTTTGTGCCATGTGTGACCTAATTATGTGATCTTGATTGGTGTGAACTTTGAGCATGTCATTGCCATGATTTTATTAATGAGCATGTGCTGGATTTTGCTAACCATTTCAGGGGCTATGGTAAGTGAGAGGTGTGGAAGTGGTTCCCACATCTCCAAATCTCATCTCTTCTTCTTATTTCTCTATTGTGCTAACCCTTTGCTTGTTGGGCTTAGGCCTTACTCATCTCTTCCTTCTTCTTCTTCTCTTCTTCTTTCTTTCTTCTTTAGGATAGGAAACCACACTAACCTTAGGATATCCATGCATGACAACACTTAGGTTTCTTTAGTCCCCCATTAGACTTTTGCCTTTGTGATCCTTTTGGTTCTTCTTCTCTTCTCATCTCATAATCTTAAAGAAAACACTTAACAAATTTTGAAGTAATACCTTGAGCAATAGCCTTATCCCATGAGGTACTTGTAGTTTTCCCATATTGGGATAGTACAAGTTTACCTTGTGATGCACAAGTCTGATCAAGGTATCTTCTTCACAAAGAAAAGCATAAAAACACTTCTTCATTGTAAATACCAAAAACACTTAATAATTTAATGAGTTAGTGAGCTTAGGCCCTAATCTCTGGGTTCAAGTTTTGGGGATCTTCTCCTTACTTGAGTGTGCTTGTTCTATTATTCCATCTTGGAATGTAGTGACAAGTGCACATTCCATGTAAAAGAGCTTGAGTTCACTTCCTTGTGACACACTCATAAAAGCTTCATAAACAATAAGCGTCTTTCCTTCGGGAATTATTTTCTCATCTCATTCGCTCCGTACGCGAACTTGCTCCTACTTGTCATTTTGCAAGACGGTTACGCATTCGTCGTCCGAGTCTGCAACACCTGAGCAATGGCATAGGCAGTTCAAGCCTTAATTCACAAGCAATTTCTTTTCTACCCCTAGTTAGGGGAACTACGACGTCTCTGATCCTTATTTTCCCGATGAGGTACGTAGGCAGCGGGGTAGGGCCCGTTCGAGCACAATCTTTATTTTCCCTACATTTTTCTCTTTGTTTTCTTATCCAGTTTTCTTTCTCAGTTCTTTTATCTAGTTCATTTTATTTTCTTTTGCAGCAGCTTTCATACCCTCACCCTTTGAAATAGTTTTCTTTGCAAGCGTGGATCCCGTCGGGTACGATAAACGATCTGGGTGCTAATACCTTCCCAGGTTGTAACCGACTCCCGAACTCAGTCTCTTTGGTTCGCAGGACCCGTGTCCTTCCTCTTTTTTCTTCTGGTTTGTGCAACATTACCATTCCCGTTCCCTCGGGATAAAAATGCCTGGCTGGCGACTCTATTTTCTTTTCCGCACCACTTTCGCGTTTGTACCAGGATGGAAATCCGGGGAGCGACACAGGGCAGTGAGTCCATAACATTCACTAGTGCTGGAATGCTCGACTACAACAACGTTTGTGCTATAGAGGAAGATGGGGATAGTGACTGCGGCTGGGATAACTGGATTCGCCCATGTGCACCTGGGGAGGAGCTCCGAAACTGGTATGCTGAAGATTTTGTTCAAGTTACTTGGCAGTCAAAGTAATTTTCTTGTTTCCATTTTATCATACTGCATGTCAAATCCTGCACTCTTCCCAAAGTGCATGGATCCATCTGTAGGGCCACCATGCTTTTAATGCATTTACCTTTTTCCATGAAATAAAGGACATTTTTAAAACAAATTGTGTTCTCTTTCTTTCGTTTTAAAAATTTTTCACAGAAATAAAATGGCAATGTTTTTCTTTTTCCTGTGATTTTTGTGTGTTTGTGTCTCCTTTGAAAGAATAGATTCTGAAATAAGCACATCATTTGTGCAGTGTTGATCATTCGGATTCCTGTGATAACGTTCCTGCTATGACTATGCATGACTTCGACAATCCTATCTACCAAGCTGATGAAGGGGTTGAGGAAGACTGTGAACTCCCGGAAGAATTGGTTAGGTTGTTGAAACAAGAGGAAAGGGTCATTTAGCCTCACCAGGAAGAAATAGAGATCATCAACATCGGGTCTGAGGATGTAAGGAAAGATATAAATATTGGGGTCAGCCTGCAGGCCGAGGTAAAGAAGGAATTGATTGGTATGCTACGTGAGTGTGTGGATATCTTTGCCTGGTCGTATCAAGATATGCCAGGGTTGGATATTGACATCGTTGTGCACAAGCTGCCACTAAAGGAAGACTGTCTTCCGGTAAAGCAAAAGCTGAGAAGAACTAGCCCTGACATGGCTATGAAGATCAAGGAGGAGGTTCAAAAGCAGTGGGATGTCGGGTTCCTTGCCGTAACTAGTTACCCACCTTGGGTAGCTAACATTTTGCTTGTACCAAAGAAAGACGGCAAGGTCCGGATGTGCGTCGATTATCGGGATCTGAATAGAGCGAGTCCAAAGGATGACTTTCCCTTACCTCACATTGATGTGTTGGTAGATAACACCGCTCAATTTTCGGTATTTTCTTTCACGGATGGTTTCTCTGGGTACAATCAGATAAAGATGGCACCGGAAGACATGGATAAAACGACGTTCATTACCCCATGAGGTACATTCTGTTACAAGGTAATGCCCTTTAGATTGAAGAACGTCGGGGAAACGTATCAACGGGCTATGGTAACCTTATTCCACGACCTGATACACAAAGAAATTGAATGCTATGTAGACGATATGATTGCCAAGTCCCGGGATGAAGAAGAGCATCTGGTCAATCTCAAAAAGTTGTTTGATAGGTTGATAAAGTATAGACTGAGGTTCAATCAAAACAATTTCACTTTCGGAGTGCGGTCCGGTAAGTTGCTGGGTTTCATTGTTAGCCAAAGGGGAATCGAGGTAGATCCTGCAAAAGTAAAAGCAATACAAGATATGCCTGCACCGAAAATAGAAAAATAAGTGCGTGGGTTTTTAGGGAGACTGAACTATATTTCACGGTTTATGTCTCATCTAACTGCCATGTGCGAGCCGATCTTCAAGTTGTTAAGAAAAGAGCAAACGGTCAGGTGGAATGAGGACTGTCAAAGAGCCTTTGAAAAGATACAAGAATATTTGCAGGAGGCTCTGATCCTAATGCCTCTAGTTCCAGGAAGGCCATTTATCATGTACTTGACTGTGTTAGAAGGGTCGATGGGGTGTGTCATGGGCCAACATGACAAGTCTGGTCGAAACGAGCATGCTATTTACTACCTTAGCAAAAAGTTTACCGACTGTGAATCCCGTTATTCACTGCTCGAGAAAACTTGTTGTGCTTTGGCATGGGCTGCTCGCCAACTCAGATAGTACATGTTGACCCACACCACATTGCTAATCTCAAAAATGGACCCTGCCATGTATATTTTCGAGAAACCAGCATTAACCGGAAGGGTTGCAAGGTGGCAAATGATATTAACAGAGTATGACATACAATATACTTCCCAGAAAGCCATCAAAGGAAGTGTATTGTCAGATTATCTTGCACAACAACCACTTGAGGACAACTATCAACCGATGAAGTTTGATTTCCTTATGAGGACATCATTGTCGCTCCCGGGATTTTCATCCTAGTACAAACGCGAAAGTGGTGCGGAAAAGATAGAGTCACCAGCCATGCATTTTTATCTTGAATGAATGGGAAAGGTAATGCTGCACAAACGTAAGGAAGAAGGAAAGGACAAGGTCCTGCGAACCAAAGATCTGGGTTCGGGAGTCGGTTACGACCTGGGAAGGTATTAACACCCCATACCGTCCGTCGTACCCGACGGGATCCACACTTGTTTGTTTGTTTCAAAGGGTGAGAAATAACTGCTGCTGAACAAATGAACTGCTAAATGGAATGGGAATGGAAATGAGAAAGGAACTGAAAAAGAACAAAAATAAGGAATAGGGAAAATGTAGGGAAAATAAAGAATGTAATCGAACGGGCCCTACCTCGCTGCCTACGTACCTCATCAGGAAAATGAGGATCAGAGTCGACGTAGTTCGCCTAACTAGGCGGGAACTATTTGTTTGTGTTTTTTATGGCTGAAACTGCGTATGCCTATGCTCAGGTGTTGCAGGCTCGTCTGGTACGAGTGCGTTTACCGTCTTGCATGCGAGACAAGTCGGCGCAAGTTCACGTTGAGAATAAATGAGATGAGAAAAGAAGTTCTCGCAGGAAAGTCGTTTATTGTTTGTTTTTGCCTTTTAAGAGTTTTGCGTGAATTTGGCACAAGGAAGTGAATTCAAACTCTTTTCCATGGAATGTGTACTTGCTACTACATTCCAAGATGGAATAATAGAACAAGCACACCAAGCAAGGAGAATTTATCCAAGACTTGTTTCCTAGGACTAGGGTTTAAGTTCACTAGCTTGTTGAACTTTATTAAGTGTTTTTGTTGTTTTTGTGAAGAAATGTCTTTTAGATTTTCTTTGTGAAATAACCCCTTGATAAGACTTGTACATCATGCTAGACAAGCTTACACCATTCTAAGATGAAATGAATATAAGTGCCCCATGGAATAAGGCTATACACAAGGGATCCTTTCATGCATTTATTAAGTCTTTTGGATTTTGTTTGAAGATGAGAAAGAAAACTCAAATCGGAAAATGACAAAAATTAAGGGGAACTAAGACATAACCCTAAGTTATTTATTAAAATGGTGTCCTATGGTTAGTGAGGATATTCTAATCCTAAAGAGCAAAAGGAAAAGAGAAAAGAAAAAGGATGCAACTTACTTCCTAAGGAAGATAAGTTGGTCCTAACAAAAGGGAACCCTGCCAACAACAAATATGGAAGGAAAAAAGTGAATTAAATGCATAAAGGAAATGCATAAAAATAAAATAAAAGGATAAGGTGTAAGGAAACATACCTTTCCCTCCCTAATAAACAGATATTAGTGTACATTTTATTAAAAATAATAAAGAAAACCCACACCAATTAAATCCTAATAACTCTAGGACTCAATCTAAACTCTATCTTAATTCTAGAGAACTAAAAAAATGCTAAAAAAAAAATTCAGCACCTACTACAACCTCTAAAGTAACAAGAGCTACCAAAAAATGCATAACACAAGGTAGCTTTTTACAGCTAACATACAACATAAAAATAGGTGTAAAAAGTCATATACAGCATGCAAACATAACAAACAACATGTATTTTACAACACCTATATGTAAAGTCAGCTGTGAAATGTAAAATGCGGATTTGATTATTTTCATTTTTTAATGCACAAACTCAAGAAAAATGTACTAATTAAACATGAATATGCATTTGAACATAGATCAACATACATAATTGAATGTACATGAGCATTTTTTAGGGATTATGCAAGAATGCACCACATGATTTATTATGCAACAAGTATGCAAAATATGGCACATGAACATGGCATATGAACATAATGAGCATTGACCAAGAATATGCAACATGATAGATCAACAAGAATGCCAAGCTCAATGCAAAATTCAGAATTGAATTGATGTGAATGATATGATCAATTAAGCACAAGAACTTGTATGATCATATGAAGCACTTAATCACTTTTGGCAAAAAAATCAACATGGCATTTAATCATTTAATCAATCCAACAAGCAAGGATCATAATCACGAAGCACATATTGGAATTAAGCCAGAATTTGACATGTGAAACAAGTGATTAAAGTGTAGAAAAACACATCAAGAATCAATTATAACACAAATGCATATTTAACACAAAACATGGAAAAGTGATCGGAATCATGTCGAAACGACTCGAAACAAATGAATCGGCTACTGGAAATAGACCCAAAAACTCCCTAAAATAAATACCTAAACATGTATGAACCTTAGAAGCACTAGGAAGCAAGATTGAGAAAGAAAATAAGCTAAAAAACAAAAACTAACAGCGTTAACCGGTTAACCAAACGGTTAACCCGTTAACGGACCCCAGACAACACTAAATTGGCCAAAAACACATGCATTGACCGGTTAACGCTTAACAGAAAGTGAAAAATGCTTTTGAAATAAGTGCTTTTGGCCACAATCTTCCTTCTAAAAAACCCTAACCCCCACCTAATCATGCTAACACGAATTTCTACTCAATTAGGGCTTATTAACACATGTTAGAACCTATAACAAGCTACAACCTAGCTTCTAATCCATCAAACTCCACAAATCACAAGCAAAACGTAGCGAAAACATAATCAACCATAAGTAACACAAAAAGCACTTAAAGAATGCCAAAATGGAAAGATGAAGAGAATAACTTAAAGCTAGCATGGTTTTAGATTACCAACCTACGAAGCGGAGAAGTGCTTTGGTAAATGTTGTGAGAATCAGAGCTTGATCGAAGAGAAAACCAAGAAAACCTCGAATCCGCAAAATAAATGCGTTCTTGATGCTTGAGCCTTCTTGCACTTCCGATAAGTCAAAATCTTCACAAAAATCAGTAGCTTCTTCTTCTACAATCCACAATCAATGGAGGTTGGAGGCTAGGCTTTAAGATCTTCAAGTTTTAATGTGAAACTTGAAGAGCTTCTTCCAAAAAAGCTTTGGTGAAAAGAGAAATGGAGGAAAAGTGAGAGTGAAAAAGTGATTCTAGAAATTGTGAGAGTGAAAAATTAGGAACCTATTGCATTGAAGTGATTAATGATTATATAGGGGCTAGGCTTGGAGCTAGATTTGGGAATGGAGTTAGGTTTAGGAATGGAGTTAGGTTTGGAGAAGGAATATTCCTTGGAATATTCCATAGAATACTCTAGAAGGTTGTGGAACATGGTAGAAGAATCCAAAGGAAATGGAGTGGAATTGAAGTGGAAAAACAAAAGGGAAAGAATGAAAGGGAATGTGGAAGGAAAGTGGAAGGAAAAGTGGAGGGAAAAGTGAAATTAACCACTTTTCAAATGATTTTGTTTCTTTGATTTTTTTATGATTCCTCCATCATTTCTTGACCAAATATGAGCCATAGGATCATTGTAACCCTAATTTCATGATTTTGATCTTAAAAGTCATGAGTCGACCTTTTTTACCTAGCTCGGTTGCCTTTTCCCCGATTCCTCGATTTTCAGTCATCTGGCCAATTGAACCTCTTCTAAAATGATTTTGTGGATGAAATTTGAGCCCTAGGTACTTGACATCATATATAAGACAATGTAATCCACTTTGAATCATAACTTCATGTAGAAGCCCAATAGAAATGAAACCCTAATATGGCCTTTTTCATCAGGAGATATTGCACTGCTTGCCTCCTTTGATCAAATCAAATCTTCCCATGGCTTGTGGCTTCAAATGAAGACTTGTGGGATATTGTGAACCCTTCACACGAGGTTGAGAAACTTTGTGGCCCTTTGATTGCCTTTGTAATGCCTTCAGTTGCTCGAATCATTGATCACATACCCATGCCTCAGCTATGCTATACATGATGCAATGTTTTTTATTATTTGTGAACTTATCTATGCTAAATGACATGCAAAATGTTGAGGATATGAGAGGGAAAATTTTGAGGTATTACAGCTGCCCCTATTCAATTATCTGCAAGCTTGAATGAGTAATGGCGAAAGCTTTTAAACGTTCAAGATATGGAGTGATTGAATACTCGAATAAAACCTGAAAATTTGCACATTATGGGTAATAAAATATGTTGGGAAGAATGTCATCCTCAAATGAAAATTCTCAAAAGATCCTCGGATCTAAAACGAAACCATCCTCGAATGGAGACGCAATGGCATACCAGCCTCAGTCGATAACCAAAAACACAAAGACTGACCTCAGACAGACTTTGCAAAATAGACAAACTGACCTCAATCAATAAGCTTAAAAATGGTCTATCATCCTCGAATGATAGCCCCAACAACAAGACCAATCTCAGAAGGACTTGAAGAAAAGAATGCCATCCTCGAATGACAATTCTCAAAAGATCCTCGGATATAAAACGAAACCATCCTCGAATGGAGACGCAATGGCATACCGGCCTCAGTCGATAACCAGAAACACAAAGAATGACCTCAAACAGACTTTGCAAAAGAGACAAACTGACCTCGATCAATAAGCTCAAAACGGTCTATCATCCTCGAATGATAGCCACAACAACAAGACCAACCTCGGAAGAAATTGAAGAAAAGAATGCCATCCTCGAATGACGATTCTCAAAAGATCCTCGGATCTGAAACGAAACCATCCTCGAATGGAGACACAATGGTATACCAGCCTCAATCGATAACCAAAAACAACAAAGACTGTCCTCAGACAGACTTTGCAAAAGAGACAAAATGACCTCAATCAATAAGCTCAAAATGGTCTATCATCCTCAAATGATAGCCATAACAACAAGACCAACCTCAGAAGGACTTGAAGAAGAGAATGCCATCCTCGAATGACAACTCACAAAAGATCCTCGGATCTCACACGAAACCATCCTCGAATGGAAACGCGATGGTATACCGGCCTCAGTCGATAACTAGAAACACAGAGACAAACTGACCTCAATCAATAAGCTCAAAATGGTCTATCATCCTCGAATGATAGCCCCAACAATAAGACCAACCTCAGAAGGACTTGAAGAAGAGAATTCCATCCTCGAATGACAACTCACAAAAGATCCTCGGATCTAACACGAAACCATCCTTGAATGGAAACGCGATGGTATACCGGCCTCAGTCGATAACCAAAAATAACAAAGAAAATAGGACAAGATGGAACGGGATCATTGTACATAAACGAGAGCTCAGGCAAACAGGACTGTTGTACAAAACAAGAACCTGCGACGCGACTGTTGTACCAAACAAGACGCAGAATAATTGACAAATATTGACTTGAAAAGGCAAGGATGCCTGGAAAATGGTATTGGTATCCTCTGCAAGGAGTACTTCGGGTTGAGAAGGTGCTCTGTGTCATACGTAATATACCTCAAAACTGGCACATGCTGGCATGCATATGCTTGGATTTATGGCGTGATGCTCCATGATAATGGAAATGCTACGCTTTGGAGGATGCAAATGTAATGATGATTATGCAAATGCAAATGCAAATGCAAAGGATCTCCCAGAAAGGAGACTGCAAGTATCCCCAGATGGCTTGACTGGGGAGGAACTGATGATCATTGTATTGATCTGGTTAGTCATGGTGAGGAGGAAACAACTCTACGGGGGATATTGTCAATGGTACGCCGGCTCTGAACTGCATCCATTGCCAAAAATAAATTGGACTTTGAGATTGGAGAGCCAAGACCCTGCTGGAGATGGACCCTTCTTACACTCTGGTGGGGAAATGGAGACCTCTTGACTTGGATGGGAACCAGAGGTATGACTCTGCTGAGGAAGCAAACTGCTGGGGAGGAAAGACAATCCTTGTACTGCTGGGAATTGCCCCTATATTGAAGGGAAGTCTCTGCTTGGGGAGGACACCAACCTTCTGCTGCCTTGCTGGAGAAGAAATTCAACTTCACTTCCATTGGGGATAACTGGAGACGTACGGGAAAACACCTGTTCTTGTTCAAATATAATGAAATGTTCCTCCTGGAAATCTGCTTTAGCTCGGTTAGCAACACCTGTACCTGTACCTGCATAAACATAATCGATAGTGCCTACAACATGGACCTGTATGCCCCAGGCTCATGGCATGAATCATTATCTGGGCATCTTGACACCTTTTTAGAGTTATATTAAATGTTTATGTCCTCCTGCATGAGTTAAAAAGCATTCAAATGTTCGCAACACAATATAAATCACAATTCGTTGGACGTTTTTGCAATCAATCAATACTAGATGAAAAAACAAAAAACAAAAAACCAAAATTAGATAGTCACAAGTTGACTGAAATTGAATTTTCATTGATTTGGAAAAAAGGCCATGAATAGGCATTACAAAGGAAGCAATTCCCTAGAAAGAGGAAATAGCCAAAAAGGAAAACAAACTATCCTATTGGCAATGTAAGAAGTGGATCTCATCAAGTTTCAACTCGGTTATGACTAGTATATCTTTAAGACGATCCGCTCACTCTGCCCCTTGAGAAAGGTAATTGAAGTGGTCTTCAACCCTTAGAATAACCTCACTTGCAGATGAGTTACGAATTTCGTAGATCGCAGTCGTTCGTGTTAGTCCCTCTTTTGCGTGGACTGCTCTTTCGGGTTTTCAATCCACCGGGATACCCTTTTTTGCATGAGCTGTCCGATGTGGCTTTTCAACTTAGCGGGTGTACATTTTTTCAAGATTTCCCTAATTTTTTCCCAAGCCTTTTATTCTATTTTTGGCTCGCTGGGATGCCCATTTTTTCCTGGATCTTTATTTTGTTTTTATCCAGTGGGTCCTTTTTTACACGAAGTATTTTCTTACTGCGTCTACGTTGACAGGGGACTAGAAGTCTTCTCCATCCATGGTTGTCAGCATCAAGGCTCCACCCGAGAAAACCTTTTTAACCATGAACGGTCCTTCATAATTAGGTGTCCATTTTCCCCTGCGATCGTTAAGAGGAGGAAGAATCATTTTCAGCACCAAGTCACCTGGTATGTACCTTTGTGGTCGTACCTTCTTATCAAAATCCTGCTTCATCCGCCGCTGATACAACTGTCCATGGCATACAACTGCTAGACGTTTTTCTTCAATGAGGCTCAATTGATTATATCTGGATCGGAGCCACTCAGCTTCATCTAGCTTAATGTCCATCATTAACCTCAACGAGGGAATTTCCACTTCAATTGGTAAGACTGCCTCCATACCATACACCAGTGAGAACGGGGTTGCCCCTGTTGAGGTACGCACTGACGTTTTGTACCCATGTAAAGCGAATGGTAGCTTCTCATGCCAGTCTTTGTATGTTACAACCATCTTCTGCACAATCTTCATGATGTTCTTGTTGGCCGCCTCGACGACGCCATTCATCTTCGGGCGATATGGAGAAGAGTTGTGATGTTCTATTTTGAAATCCCGACACAAGTCAGCCATCATCTTGTTGTTGAGATTAGAACCATTATCAGTAATGATTCTTTCGGGAATTCCATACCGGCAAATGATGTCTCTTTTAATAAACCGGGCTACCACTTGTTTAGTAACATTGGCATAAGATACCGCTTCGACCCACTTCGTGAAATAGTCTATAGCAACCAGGATGAAGCGGTGACCATTGGAAGATGTCGGCTCGATCTTTCCAATCATATCAATGCCCCACATGGCGAACGGCCATGGTGAAGACATGACACTCAAAGGATTCAGAGGCACATGGATCTTGTCAGCATAAATCTGATACTTGTGACATTTACGGGAGTATTTACAGCAATCGGATTCCATGATAATCCAATAATATCCCGATCTCAACAACTTCTTGGCCATAGCATGTCCTCCAGCATGGGTACCAAAGGAACCTTCATAAACCTCTTGCATCAATAGGTCTGCTTCGTGTCTATCCACGCATCTGAGCAGAACCATGTCGAAGTTTCGCTTGTATAACACACCATCTTGATTCAAGAAGAAACCACCTGCTAGTCTTTTGAGGGTCTTTTTATCTTTATTGGATGCCCCAGCCGGGTATTCTTGAGCCTTCAAGAATTGCTTGATGTCATGATACCAAGGTTTGTTATCTTCACCATTATCAATTGCAAAGACATAAGCAGGTCTTTCAAGACGGGAGACCATGATTCGAGGCACAAAATTCTCTTGACAAACTTTAATCATAGACGACAAAGTTGCTAGAGCATCGGCGAACTGGTTTTCGTCTCAAGGAATATAATTCAACTTAACCCAGGTGAAGAAAGTGAACAACCTCCTGACATAATCCTTGTAAGGAACCAAGTGAGGTTGATGAACTAACCATTTGCCATTGACTTGGTTCACCACCAGGGCGGAATCTCCAAAGCTCTCGAGGTTCTTAACTCACAGGTTGATTGCCTCTTCAACCCCCATGATGCAAGCTTCATACTCTGCCTCATTGTTAGTGCATTCGAAAGTCAACCAAGCAGCTAAAGGTGTATGGACCCCTTTTGGTGAGATGATAACAACACCTACTCCACTTCCGTTCATGTTCACGGCTCCGTCAAACATCAACTTCCATTTGGATTCAGGGTCTGGCCCCTCCTCCGGAAGTGGTTCTTCACAGTCTTTCAACTTGAGGAACATGATGTCCTCATCCGGAAACTCGAATTTCATGGGTTGATAATCATCAATTGGCTGCTGAGCCAAATATTCTGACAATACACTTCCTTTGATTGCTTTTTGCAAAGTGTAATGTATATCATACTCTGTCAGTATCATCTGCCATCTAGCTACCCTTCCTGTCAGAGCCGGCTTCTCGAAAATGTACTTCACAGGATCCATCTTGGAAATTAAGTGAGTGGTGTGGGTCAACATGTATTGTCTTAGTCGGCGAGCAGCCCATGCCAAAGCGCTGCAAGTTTTCTCGAGTAGTGAGTAGCGAGTCTCATAATCGGTAAACTATTTGCTAAGGTAATAAATGTCATGCTCTTTTCGACCAGACTCATCCAGCTGATCCAGCACGCATCCTATTGATCCTTCAAGTACGGTAAGATACATGATCAAAGGTCTCCCTGGCACTGGAGGCATGAAAATTGGAGGTTCTAGCAGGTACTCCTTGATTCGGTCAAAGGCTTGCCGACAATCTTCATTCCATTTGATGGCCTGATTCTTCCTCAGAAGTTTAAAGATGGGCTCACACGTGGCCATTAGGTGAGAGATAAACTGTGCAATGTAATTTAGTCTCCCTAAGAAACCACGCACTTGCTTTTCAGTATTTGGCTCAGGCATCTCTTGGATGGGTTTTACTTTGGCTGGATCAACCTCAATTCCCTGCTCACTAACAATGAAGCCAAGTAGCTTGCCGAAACGGACCCCGAAGGTGCACTTATTCGGATTCAACCTCAATCTGAACTTCTGGAGTCTGCCAAACAACTTTGCTAGATTGACCAAGTGCTCTTCTTCTGTTTGGGATTTTGCTATCATATCATCAACATAAACCTCAATTTCATGATGAATCATGTCGTGAAATAGCGTCACCATCGCCCGTTGGTAAGTGGCCCCAGGATTCTTCATACCAAACAGCATGACCTTGTAACAGAAAGTTCCCCAAGGCGTGATGAAGGTAGTTTTTTCCATATCATCGGGAGACATATTAATCTGGTTATAACCTGAAAACCCGTCCATGAAAGAGAACGCAGAAAACTGAGCAGTATTATCAACAAGCACATCTATGTGAGGCAGAGGGAAATCATCCTTGGGGCTGGCCCTATTCAAATCCCTGTAGTCTACACACATCCTGACCTTACCGTCTTTCTTAGGGACCGACACAATGTTGGAAACCCACGAAGGGTAACTGGTCACGGACAAGAAACCAACATCAAATTGCTTTTATACTTTCTCTTTTATTTTGATTGCCATATCAGGGCGTGTGCGCCTCAACTTCTGCTTCACTAGAGGGCAGTCTTCTCTCAGAGACAACTTATGTACCACAATGTCAGTGTCTAAACCAGGCATATCATGGTAAGACCTTGCAAAGACATCAACATACTCTCAAAGCATAGCAATTAGACGAATCTTGATAGATATTCTAATACGGCCCCAATCTTAACTTCTTTCTTGTCTTCTTCGGTACCCAGGTTTATCACTTCGACGACCTCTTCATGCGGCTGAATCATCTTCTCCTCTTGTTTAAGCAGTCTGGCTAACTCTTCAGGTAGTTTACAATCTTCTTCGCCTTCCTCATCGGCTTGATAAATTGGATTGTAGAAGTCATACTCAGCCATAATAGGGTCGTTATTGATAAGATCGGTGATGAGCACCTGCATGAATGGTGATTCATGCAAGGCTTTAGAAAGAGCTTGAGAAAATGAGAAACATTGCCATTTTAAAACTTTTCTTTCTTTTTGAAAAAAAAAACAAGAATGAAAGGAAAAGAACAATATGGATGAATGTGAAACGTCAGCTTTATTTATGATTATGAATTGTGTTAGGAACAAAAGAACCCTTACAAAAAGCTACTATGCCTCGGGCAAGATATAGTGCTTGAGTACAGGAAAGACAAAAACAAAGATTATTACTCTTCGAAGGAGGTGACTGAGATAATCCTTTCAGATGTCCAATTTCTAAGTTGAGTCCCTAGAACAGAAGGCTTGATCCACTCATCTAAGTCACAGTCACTATCAACTGCGTCATCCTGCAAGACATTGATGCTTCCATAATCCACCACTCCCGCACTCGTGAAATTAATCGGGCCTTGATGACCTCTAGCACTCGGTCCAGATGATGACTGCCCAGGATGGTAACCAATCCCAAACATATATTTCTTTTCTGGCATTTCTACTGGACTACCCTAGCCTTCTCGTATCCCAGATTCTACCACTTCAAGAGCTTGCTTATAAGAGGCTATGGAAACCCCCTTCTTTGGTTCTTCAAAAGAAGCTGCCAATGAAGAGGCTTGTTCAGTTCTCAAGGGCTCAAAATCCTAATACATAGTTTCAACTATTTCGCCATCCATCTCCACATACTTGAATGAAGCCAGATGACTAACGAAAATGTCTTCTTCCCCACTGACTGTTACAATTTGGCCTTCCCAGAAGAACTTTAGCTTTTGATGAAGTGTGGATGATACTGCTCCTACTGAATGTATCCAAAGCATTCCCAACAAACAACTATATGAAGGTTGTATATCCATTACGTAGAGCGTGGTATTGAAGATTTGTGGACCTACTTTAATTGGTAAATCCACCTCCCCAAATACTGATCTTCTCGACCCATCAAATGCTCTAACTACCAGGTCGCTAGGATTTAAAACCACTCCATCATAATCCAACTTCATCAATGTCTTCTTGGGCAGAACATTCAACGATGATCCGGTATCTACCAACACGTGAGAAAGTACTGCCCCCTTACATTCTAAATAGATATGCAGTGCCCGATTATGAGCACGCCCTTCAGATGTTAGATCCATGTCTGTAAAGCCCGATCCGTGACTGGCATTGACACTAGATACCACCGCCTCTAACTGATTTACTGAAATATCTTGAGGCACATACACCTTGTTCAGAATACTCAAGAGAGCTTTCATGTGGGAGTCAGAACACATTAGCAAAGACAAGATGGAAATCTTCGACGGAGTCTGCTGCAGATGATCCACAATCTTGTAATCGCTCTTTTTGATAATTCTCAAAAATTCTTCAGCTTCTTTATCAAAGGTAACGTCTGGATCAGTTACTGGTGCGGGCTCATTGACAACTACTGGTTGCTTCCCTCTTGCCTTAGCCTGGGCTTCTGCGGTGTCTCTGGGTGGTATCACACTATTTCTTAGTGTTTCCGGCGCAAATAACCTTCCACTTCTAGTAAAGCCCCCTACTCCAATGTTTTCTACCTGAGCTGGGGTCGTACTAGACGTGGCCAACTCTTGCTTCTGGCTGTTACAATATACTTCGCCACCATAATTTAGGGAATGGCTTTATTACTCTGATACATTATTGGTCCTGTAGTGGTGATGGTTATCGGTGCCACTCTGGCCCGTGTAGGAACTTGAGATGGATCATAAAAAATGGTTATTGTAGAGACTTTGCTTTCCTTTATAACTTTGTCAAACTGTAAAACCCCTTCATTAATCATGCTCTGAATCCCAGTTTTCAACTGTTTACAACCATTTGGAGCTTCAACACACCTTAGACAATCATCTTCACACCCAAGAAAAACAACCATTTGTGACAAGCAAACTTTAACAACACTCAACGGAGTCTGTAGGTCGTTGACATCACGTACCAAGTTTAGATTCTCCCCTTCATCAATTGCTCCAACCGTACCTCCGTGAGGAGGCATGGGGTTATGTATTACATTAGGAGTAGGAGCGAAATTAATCGCTTTAGAATCCAGTAGGTCCTGAACAAAATGCTTCAGAGCTTTGCAGTTTTTTGTGGTATGCCCGGGAGCTCCAGAATGAAATTCGCATCTGGCGTTTGTATCATAACCCTCAGGGATTTGGCCCAGCTTCGGGGGTTGTAGAGTTCGGAGTTGAACCATCTGGAGCTGTAGGAGATTCTTCAAAAGTTGTGAATAGGACATCGGCGGAGTTTTGAAATGTCTTTCTCTGGTCTTCTGGGGGTAATATGGACGAGGAGCTCTTTGTTGATACCCTTGTTGGTGTTGAACAGGTTGAGTTAAGATAGTGACGGGGGCCACTTGCTGATAAAAACCTCTGTTGTTTCCTTCCCTCTGCATGTACACTTCCCCAGTCTCTCCTTCTCTCCTCTTCACGAAGGGCTTCTTGACACCAGAACTCGAAGCGCCCCCATTCTGAATCTTCCCTTGCTTGATCCAGCTTTCTACCCCTTCGCTCGTCAAGATGATATCTGAGAATCCACTTGAGGAACATCCAACTAGCCTTTCCATGAAATGCCCAGGGAGGGTATCCAGGAATAGGTCCACCATTTCTCTCTCCAGCAAAGGTGGTTGCACTCTAGCAGCCACTTCGCGCCACCTTTGCGCATAATCTTTAAAGCTCTCGGAGTTCTTCTGAGTCAGACTTCCAGCTTCTCACAGAGCTTCTCTCTAGCTTCATATACCATTCTAAGGATCCTCCGGAGAGACTATCTTGGAAGTAGTACATCCAGAGCTTTTCATCCCTAGTATGGGAAGCAATTTTCCGGTAGAATGCCTACAAGTGATTCTTAAGGCAGGAACTACTGTTATACTTGTCAAAAGTAGGTGGCCTGAATTTGTGAGGAATAACCACCCCGGGGACTAGACCCATGTCAGACACATCTATCCCCAAAGTGTCTCTACACTCGAAGGCTTTGAATTTCTCCGCAAGCATAAAAAAGTCTTGAAGATTTCCTTCTCCGCCAAACCCCATGTCATTGTTGAAAGAAGGGAACGGATCCTCCTGCCTGTCTTGTATTGGAATGAAAGTTATTGTGCCCTGTTCTGGATCTTGAGGTCCACCTGGGCCATTGTTGGTGTTAGGAGGAGCCATTTGTACGTCAGGAGTGGTTACAAGGATATTAGTCTGAGGAGGGTTGAGCTCCTGGATTGGATTTCTCAAATCTTGTTGTCCCTGAGCCATCCCTTGCATCATGACCATGAATTCCCCCATTCTAGTACGGAACTCATTAAGCTCAGTTTGCATAGCGTCCATGACTGTTCTCTGGTTGTTGCGAGTTGCGTAACGATATGGGATATTTTGTCGGAGATGACGGGTCTTGGCAGCTCTCGCAATCTTTGTTCCCTTTATTCCCAAGGCTTTAATTACTTTCCCATTGTGGTGTTGAGAAAATCCTGTGTGACATTCAAACTTGAAGTGGTGGCCTTTATTTTGTGTCTGTGCAACAAATATAACCAGAGACTTCAGGTAAATCGGAAGACAATTGGAAAAACACAAGATCCTTACAAGGTACAAATTCAATATGTCAAGAAAGAAAAAGTACATCAAGAAAGAGGGGATTCCCGCAACAAGTTTGTGGGTAATCCAAGTCATATGCATATACAACTAAAGCTTAGGAAAGTCTACATCCTGTAATCTCCAACTGAGGCACTTGACATTTTAAGACATCTGAGCTATACCCGGATGCGTAGGCTCCTGCACGAGCTTCTGAATTAGGATATCCCTAAGGTCAAAAGAGGCATGCAATTCCACGATTTTTTGTAGGAACACGTTTTCACTTTCTTGGCTTGTAATGGAATCATTCTTTGCCCTCTTGACATCAACTTTCAACTTCAAATCTTCTATTTCTTTCTGAGCTTCCTTTACTGCTTGTTGGCTTTCTGTTAAACTTTGGAGACGACTCTTCTCTTGATGATAAGCCTTCTGAAGGAGCTCTCTCTGTCCATCCAAAGAATCCTGAAGACTCTGGACTTCTAGCTTGTGCTTGACTTCCAGCTCCCTCTGCTTCCTCAAATTGTCCTCCACTTCTCTTGCCATAATGTGACAGCTTCATTGGCTTCATTCAAATCCTTCCTCTCCTTCCGACACTGGGCCGCCTTGTGAGTTTCAGCTAATCCCCTTTTCTTGAAGTAGAGCTCTCTCTCTTGAAAATCTTGCTGCTTAAGCCTAACCATCTCTTCAACTTTGTGATCTCTTTCCTCCAACTTTTGATTCTGCATCTTCAGCTTTTGGCATGAATTGTAAGCTTCTTGATTCTCCAACCTGAGCTGTTGTACCAAGGCTTCCAACTTTTGATAATCTTGAAGAGGCACTGAAGTTGTGGGTGCTACCTCCTTAGGGTAAAGAGGTGTTTCTCTAGAAAATGGGAGCAACATGGTCTCCACACGATCCTCCAACTAGCTGGAAAAAGGATCATAAGTGTTGGGATCCACTCTCCCAAATTCTTTCTTCCCTTTTATCACTCTAACTTCCCAAGCTTGGGATAACAACATGCTCTTCTTGAGATTTCCTTCAGCTGGAAAGTACAAAGATTCATTTGCCTCTTCAATCAAAGGCACAACTCTTAATGGATAACCAAACTGCTTCCTGGATAAGATAGGATTGTAACTGATCCCACCTTTCCTTCCTATCAAAGGCACACTTGGGAAACTACCACAACTGACTAGTATTTCTTTGCCCACAAGATCTCTGTTGCATCCCCATGCAATGTCAGCTGAGGTTAAGCCCATTAATCTTTTGGACCACTTCCAAGATTATTTCAAATCCTGAAAAGGTCCTGATTTAGGGAGTTGCCTTACAAACCAATCAGCAAATAAGGGAGCACAACAATTTACATGTCCTTTCCTCTTTTCATTTCTATGGTGAACCCCGTAGTAAAAGTCACCTAGCAAAATGGGTATTGGATTTCTTCTGGAAAATATAGTGATAGCTTCCATGTTAATTAAACCTTTCTCTCCTGGAAACAAACTAGTCCCATACACTATCAAAGCAAGCAAGGAGCTGAACTTAGCCCATTTGTTCTCAGAGGCCAGGTCCTGAGCTTCCTTGATAAGAAAATCTAAAAAAAGTCCTTTACCCTTGGTGGCATCCACTTCTCTGCTAACTTTGGATAAATCAAGTAGAAAAGACTTAGCTATATCTTTGGATGAAGGCATCTTCTCTAAGCCATAATAAGGAGCATCATTTTTTATGGGGATTTTGAGGATGCTGGATATCTCTTCTAATGTGGGAGCCAAGATGTAGTCAGGGAAAATAAAAACTCTCAGCTGTGGATCATAGAACTGCAGTAGAGAATGCAAGTTATCCCTCTGATCAGTGGTTGGCTTATTCACATAGTCTAGGATCTTTCCAAACTCTTTTTTGAAATCATCGAGCACTTTGTCACCCATCAAGCCAATTAACTTCTGAATACCATCTGTCTCTGGATGTGGGAAAGTATAATGGACATTTCTCTTCCTTGGAATCTCCATGTTGAAGCAACAAATATGACCAGGAATAAGAGGTAATGAACCCTGAGAATAAAAAGAACACAAAATGATTAATGATGTTATGATGTTATGCAAGGCAAGGCATGTGATCAGTGATATGTCTGTGTAGTGAATCAGATAATCAAGTGTCTGTGCAAGGCCACAACATCATCACAAGTATCTTTCTAATCAGGAGTTCATGATTTCAGAATCTATAATTAATAGAACAAGATCATATTACTAAAGTGTACTGGCATACATGGGTATGTTGAAATTTTGGGTTCCTGTAAATCTGTAAACCCCTCCCAATATCACGGGTGTGCTACTCGGGTCACACATCATGGACTCTCAAAGGCGAATAACAATAATACGTTCACCATTTCTGAGAAATGGCTCATGAACAAATCAAGGAATCGGTTTGGCATTATGTACTACTCAGGGAGGTCTCAGCTGAGTCCAAAGAAACAAGCATCCCTCATAAGTCCTCAGCTTCAAGCACTGAATCGAGAAACAATAGTACATTCATCCCGAAAGGTACAATACTATCGTCATACGAACAGTTTGCCTTAACTGGATTCCTATGAGAGAACCAGGACATCCTATGCGAGTTCCCAGTGGGCCCTCGGATGCGAGTGGGTTTGCCAACAAATGTGGTATGCCACTGTCATCACTGGAGAGGGATGTTTCCACAAAGGTTCTCAATGATCGGTCCCCTGACTGCACATAACTATCAAGGTAGTATATTTCCCCAGAAAGATTCCGGCGTCAATACATTTCCGAGAAGGTCGCAAGTCAAGGCGTGGAACTCACTAATACCAACATAGCAAGATGTCATGAAGCCAAAGTGGAACCACTCTAAATCCTAGGTGAACTCAAGCCGGGTATTTGGCTTATCTCACAGTAACAAAACCCATCCCACAGAGAAAAAATGAAACCAACACAGTCCAGTATGATGCATGTGAAATAAATATTGAAAGCAGTAAATAAAGCTGTAAAGTAAATTGTAAATGAAAACAGTAAATAAACATAACATCACACACATATAAACACCCAAAGAAAGCAAAAACAAACAAGCGCTAGGATTGACTCTACAAGGGAAACCAGAGATTCTGGGTTCCCTCCCCAGCAGACTCGCCAGCTGTCGCTCCCGGGATTTTCATCCTAGTACAAACGCGAAAGTGGCGCGGAAAAGGTAGAGTCGCCAGCCATGCATTTTTATCCCGAATGAATGGGAAAGGTAATGCTGCACAAACCTAAGGAAGAAGGAAAGGACAAGGTCCTGCGAACCAAAGATCTGGGTTCGGGAGTCAGTTACGACTTGTGAAGGTATTAACATCCCAGACCGTCTGCTGTACCTGACGGGATCCACGCTTGTTTGTTTGTTTCAAAGGGTGAGAATTAACTGTTGCTGAACAAATGAACTGCTAAATGGAATGGGAATGGAAATGAGAAAGGAACTGAAAAAGAACAAAAAGAAGGAATGGGGAAAATGTAGGGAAAATAAAGAATATGCTCGAACGGGCCCTACCCCGCTGCCTACGTACCTCATCGGGAAAATGAGGATCAGAGTCGACGTAGTTCGCCTAACCCGACGGGAACTATTTGTTTGTGTTTTTTATGGCTGGAACTGCGTATGCCTATGCTCAGGTGTTGCAGGCTCGTCTGGTACGAGTGCGTTTACCGTCTTGCATGCGAGACAAGTCGGTGCAAGTTCGCGTTGAGAATGAATGAGATGAGAAAAGAAGTTCCCGCAGGAAAGTCGCTTATTGTTTGTTTTTGCCTTTTAAGAGTTTTGCGTGAATTTGGCACAAGGAAGTGAATTCAAACTCTTTTCCATGGAATGTGTACTTGCTACTATATTCCAGGATGGAATAATAGAACAAGCACACCAAGCAAGGAGAATTTATCCAAGACTTGTTTCCTAGGATTAGGGTTTAAGTTCACTAGCTTGTTGAACTTTATTAAGTGTTTTTGTTGTTTTTGTGAAGAAATGTCTTTTAGATTTTCTTTGTGAAATAACCCCTTGATAAGACTTGTACATCATGCTAGACAAGCTTATACCATTCCAAGATGGAATGAATGTAAGTGCCCCATGGAATAAGGCTATACACAAGGGATCCTTTCATGCATTTATTAAGTCTTTTGGATTTTGTTTGAAGATGAGAAAGAAAACTCAAATTGGAAAAGGACAAAAATTAAGGGGAACTGAGACATAACCCTAAGTTATTTATTAAAATGGTATCCTATGGTTAGTGAGGCTTTTCTAATCCTAAAGAGAAAAAGGAAAAGAGAAAAGAAAAAGGATGCAACTTATTTCCTAAGGAAGATAAGTTGGTCCTAACAAAAGGGAACCCTACCAACAACAAATATGGAAGGAAAAAAGTGAATTAAATGCATAAAGGAAATGCATAATAATAAAATAAAAGGATAAGGTGTAAGGAAACATACCTTTCCCTCCATACAAAATAAATATTAGTGTACATTTTATTAAAAATAATAAAGCAAACCCACACCAATTAAATCCTAATAACTCTAGGACTCAGTCTAAACTCTATCTTAATTCTAGAGAACTAAAAAAATGCTAAAACAAAAATTCAGCACCTACTACAGCCTCTAAAGTAACAAGAGCTACCAAAACAATGCATAACACAAGGTAGCTTTTTACAGCTAGCATACAACATAAAAATAGGTGTAAAAAATCACATACAACATGCAAACATAACAAACAGCATGTATTTTACAACACCTATATGCAAAGTCAGCTGTGAAATGTAAAATGCGGATTTGATTATTTTCATTTTTTAATGCACAAACTCAATGAAAAATATACTAATTAAACATGAATATGCATTTGAACATAGATCAACATACATAATTGAATGAACATGAGCATTTTTTAGGGATTATGCAAGAATGCACCACATGATTTATTATGCAACAAGTATGCAAAATATGGCACATGAACATGACATATGAACATAATGAGCATTGACCATGAATATGCAGCATGATAGATCAACAAGAATGTCAAGCTCAATGCAAAATTCAGAATTGAATTGATGTGAATGATATGATCAATTAAGCACAAGAACTTGTATGATCATATGAAGCACTTAATCACTTTTGGCAAAAAAATCAACATGACATTTAATCATTTAATCAATCCAACAAGCAAGGATCATAATCATGAAGCACATATTGGAATTAAGGAAGCATTTGACATGTGAAACAAATGATTAAAGAGTAGCAAAGCACATCAAGAATCAATTATAAAACAAATGCATATTTAACACAAAACATGGAAAAGTGAACGAAACCATGTCGAAACGACTCGAAACAAATGAATCAGCTACTGGAAATAGACCAAAAAATTCCCTAAAATCAATACCTAAACATGTATGAACCTTAGAAGCACTAGGAAGCAAGATTGAGCAAGAAAATAAGCTAAAAAAACAAAAACTAACAGCGTTAACCGGTTAACCAAACGGTTAACCCGTTAATGGACCCCAGACAACACTAAATTTGGCCAAAAACGCATGCGTTAACCGGTTATCGCTGAACAGAAAGTGAAAAATGCTTTTGAAATAAGTGCTTTTGGCCACAATCTTCCTTCTAAACAACCCTAACCCCCACCTAATCATGCTAACACGGAATGGATCACTCATTCAACCACAAATTTCGAGACATGGCCGAATCATTTTATGGAAAGGATGCTAGAATTTGAGATATTGAACAATATTCAAAAGGAAACAAATGCACAAAAGTCAAAGGGGATGCCACCTATAGATTTAGTCGGCGACAAATGTTTTAATGCATATTAATTTCTTGTATAATCGGGCAACTGATTGTTTTTTTTAAGTTCGATATAATAATCAATTTTTATTCATGTTTGTTGTTTAAAATTCTATAATCACCTTTTCATTCATATTATGCCTCATGCCTTTTGTTTTGTCAAAAAAACTAAAGTATATTATTTCTGCGAAAATTTCGGAGATGCATCTCCGGAACAAAAAAAAAAGTGTCGTTCAGGAAACTTATTGACGAATAATGTGTGGTCCATAATAACCCAGGTCTTCTATAAATAAGAGACTTCATGTGTTATTTTTCACACAAACAAAAAATGTCTTAAATGTGTGAAATCAATATACATTGTATGTCGCAAGTGTCTCCTACTCCGACGATAAAACATCCGGGCATAAGTTCAAACTCATCGATCTCACCCGACGATATCATAAACGAGATCCATTATCTCATACCTTACAATGATAGAAAAAAGGATGTTAAGCTCGAATATCGTTCACATTCGGTTGACAACGAAGGGAACGTCCTGTTCATCAAATTTGAGCTCAAGAATGAAGAGGATGTTAGAGTCGGTTTCGAAGAGAAAGTTCCGCTCAAGTTGGAAGCGGTGGTACGGAAAACAATCAATGATAACTTGAATATGTCCAAACGTCCACCGCGATATTGAAATGTAATATTTAATTTTCTATTGAAATCATCATTGTAATATTGATTTTATTTTATGAATGTCGATTTTATGGTTTGCAATCTTGATGCATATTGTCTCTGTTTTTTCTAGAAATTTACATGCGAATACATTCCAGATGTATCTTTGGTATTAATTAAAATTTAAAAAAATGTGTGTCTGGAGATATATCTCCGAAACTTAGAGATATTTTTGAAAGCATAAAGGTGGCTAAGAGATACAAGAGATACCATAAGAAATTCTCAAAATAAAAGACATTTTGGGTTATTTGTTTCAACTTTAAAAAATGGATTTTTTATTTGAATTTTCAAAAATATATTTTACAAAACTGTTTTTCAAAATATGACAATTTTTTTATATTCGTTTTTTCTAAATTGAAAGACTAATTTAGATATCCTATAACATAAATATACATTATTGAAGATAAAAAATAGTCGAAATCGCAATTTTTTTAAAACTTATATTTCAAAAATGATTTTTATGAAAATCTATTTGAAATAGCTTCAAAATTAAGTGATTTTTTTGAAATTTTGATATCCAAAAAAAAAATTCAATAAAACAATAAAATATATAAAATTATAGTTTAAGAATAATTATTCAAACAAACTTTTCATTTGAATCTTTTATAAAAAAAAATATTATAATTTTTTTTTTCAATAAATTATATTATACTATAAAAATTATTTAAAAAAAAAATCAAAACAAACAATTTATATTCGACGTGAAGCAGTTTTTCACGAATATTAATTTTTATATTAAAGTGTTTGAATACCAAGTTGATATTTCAGAAAACTGCTTCACGTTTCCACGCTTAATGACAACTACTTAAAGAATCAAATTAAAATATTCAACAAATGATGAAAGGAAATGAATTTATTGTGATTTTTTTTTAGAGCTGTAATGATCATATAAAATTAGGGGTGGCAAAACGGGTCGTGGCCCGTCGGGCCGGCCCACGCACCTGCCAAAAAGTGGCGGGTTGGGTTGGGATTTTAGGCCTGCCGCCCACCAAAATCCGCCCCGCCAAATCCCGCCACCCGCCAAATCCCGCCACCCGCCAAAGCCCGCCACACCTATATAATAACTCTATTTAAGTATTTGGAAGAGCCTATGAAAATAGTTTGTGATATGTACATAAGTTGTTATTAGATTATTATGATTAATCTATTTTCTCTTTCTTTATTGTTGGACAAATATTTTGAATTTTTCTAATGAATAATAACAAAAGTGTGATCGAAATTTGAATTTAGATCATTTAAAATACTAAATGTGATGTTATATATGATAAGAATATTATTTCACTAAAAGTTGATGTTTTAGGCTAATAAAAATTATGCTTTTTAAATGTTGGTTTGATGTATTTTTATTGAAATGTAGAAAAAAGAACTATTTAATTTATTTAAAAAAAATAGAAAAAAAAATAAAAAAGAAGGCGGGCAAGCCCGCCGCCCGCCAACCCGCCACCTTGGCGGGGCGGGCTAGACTTTTATGCCCATTTCAACTTGGCGGGCATGCCCGCCCCGCTATTTTTTGGCGGGCTTTAGGCGGGGCGGGCACGGGGCGGGGCGGGCGGTCCGTTTTGCCACCCCTATATAAAATGCATATTATGGTTTTGTGGTAAATGGGTAGGGAAAATGTGAAGTCTTAGAAACTGCCAGCATTGAATTCAATAATTATAGTGTGTGTATTGTAATGCCATTGATCCGTTCATAAATTAAAAGACACAATAGCCCGAGTACTCATTGATGTCGAATATTGAATACTGAATACCATTTAAAAATAAAAGATGATTCATTAGTCGAACTGTATAACCAAATTAAATTAAATCGGGTAATTAGATTGAATCTCTATCTGATTTAACCGATTGAGCTAGATAATTAAATATACCTAGTACATAATTTTTTTTGAAAATATCATATCATAAGTTCACAAATTCATATTTTAAAAATTCAAATTTTAAACTTATGTATCATATGTTATAAAATAGTACAAAATTATAAAGTCTAATTACAAACAAAATCTAATTGTAACATAATCCAATTGAATAGTTTATAACAAAATACCTACAATGTCTACTAAGTTTAGTTTTAAGGAGGTATAATTATTTCAATATTGGGATCTCTTCCTTCAATATTAAAATCATTTGTTGCAAAATCAATCTCATCTACAATATCATTAGTTTGATTGTTTTCTCTTGAATAAGTTGTGCATCACTCTCAACGTCAATCTCATCCAAATTTAATTGATCTATAATAACATCAATTTAGAGAGTTAAGCAATTAACATATAATAATAGATTAAAATAACAAAATTGTAATCAACTATTTCTCGCAGATCTGTTTTCGGCTATGCGGTTTTCCTAGGATCTTCCCTTATTTCTTGGAAGTCAAAGAAGCAAAACACGGTCTCTAGAAGCAGTTCTGAAGCTGAATATAAGAATAGCATGCCTTAGCTAGTCTTGCTTGTGAAATACAGTGGCTCCACTATTTGTTCAAAGACTCACATCAGCTTTTCACACAACCAACTTCGGTATATTGTGACAACAATTCTACCATCTACCTTGCTCACAACCCCTTTTTCCATGAGCGTTTGAAGCACATCGAGATAGACTATCACGTTATTCACGAGAAGATTGATTTCGGACTCATCAAACTCTTTCTCATTCACACACGTATTCAAATGGCAGATTTTTTAACCAAACCAACTTTTGAAACCCACATTTCCAAGCTTGGTCTATTAAATCTCCATAGTCCAGTTTGTGGGGGTCTGTTACAATACTATACTATAGGTTAGGAATTAGCTTTTTTATGTTTCGCATCTAACGGCCTTCCTTATGCATAGGTCAGTTAGTTTCTCTTTATTTGTATATAAATAAGGTGTTAATCCCTTTCAATATTGTGAGAATATTATTTTTCCTTTCAAAATGAATTTGAGTTACTGCACATTAATAGAATATCTTTTAAAAACAAAAGGTAACTCACTGGTCGAACCGTATAACCAAATTCAATTAAATCAGATAATTTGATTGAATATATATATATATATATATATATATATATATATATATATATATATATATATATATATATATAACCGATCGAGTCAAATAATTCAATCTCTATAAAAATATAACTACTACATAAATTTTTTGAAAATATCATATCATAAGTTCACAAGTTCATAGTTTAAATTCAAATTTTATGAAGATGGAAAAACACAAGGAAAGGGGTTGGAATTGAGTTTTCGAAAATTAAAGGCAAACAACACTTTGATTTATCCTGGTTCGTTTGAACTCAAACTACATCCAGTCCACCCACCAATAAGATTTTACCTCTCTCAACGATGTCTTAATCCACTATATAAAAGTGATTACAACACTAAGAGCTATTGTCAAAGTCTTCTTGAGTCTACTGACTAAACTTAGTCACTCAAGGAATAATTCAATGATAAAAATTAGGATGTAACAAAAGATTGCTTCTAATAAGCTATTATCACTACTGTGATAGTTTTATAGTTGAAAGAATAGTAAAAAAAAATTGGTTTGTCAAAGCTTTGCGCGAGAGTTAGAGAGAGTCCAAAAAATTCTTTAATGACTCCTTTAAATAGGTTTGCAAGAAAAGATCCGTTGGAGACATCTTGTGTTATTTTTGGTTGTTTGTTGAATACAATTAAAACCTTCCAAAAATAAAGATCTTTGTCTCCAGCCGAAATTCGGATTCTTTAATAAATGCGTCTGATTCTGAGAATCAGAACTTGTAGTCCATGTATTTGATTAGCAGCTGATCTTAGCGTATTTATGTCTGAGATCTTCTAAGTTCTTTTGCTAGATCTTCTCATAGTAGCTTCTTCGCTTTTGTATAGAAGATGCTTGCCTTAGAATTTCCTTCTTCTTTTCAAGAACTTCTGATTTTGCACAATTAGACAATAACATTTTTAGGTATCATATTTTGTTCTTAAAGTATTTGTTATCATCAAACAAATTAGAGAGGTTGAATCAAAATCTTGTTCTAACATTTTAAATATAGGTATCACACATTACAAAATAGTACAAAATTATAAAGTCTAATTGTAACATAATCCAGTTGAATAGTTTATAACAAAATAACTACAATGTCTACTAAGTTTAGTTCTAAGGAGGTAAAATTATTTCAATATTGGGATCTTCTCCTTCAATATCAAAATCATCTGCTGCAAAATCAATCTCATCTACAATCTCATTAGTTTGATTGTTTTCTCTTGAATTAAGTTGTGAATCACTCTCAACGTCAATCTCATCCAAATTTAATTGATCTATAATAACATCAATTTAGAGGGTTAAGCAATTAACATATAATAATATATTAAAATAACAAAATTGTAATCACAATAACTAATATCATATTAATATTATTCGACATAGATTTGATCGTCGTATTAGCAAGCTCTTTGCGTAGTACTTTCATCTCCTCAATGGTTAAATATGGTGGTGAATCCTCTAGCACCCAATCAAAATAATCATCAAATATTTCAAAATTGACAGGATGATAATTTTACTTCTTCTTAATTTTATAAATTATTAACGATAATGTCAAACATAAAACTCATTAATAGTCTTAAAAACTAGTAATATATAACTAACTTAACTAGTTTAAAAACTAGTAATATAAAATATATATTGACTAGCTAAAAAAACCATAAGAGTGATTGAAATAGTACACCAATCCATGATATAATAATGTTGAAAAATATATTTTTCTTTTATGTTCCAGTATTTTATATACCCGCTAAAAATTACTCTTAGATGGGTTTATATTTCGAGTATTTTTCTAATAGGTGTACAATAAATATATATTAACTAGCTATAAGAATGTTTTTCCATAGTTTATGCCGTTTCTAATAGGTGTACAAGAATTTATATTAACTAGACAGGACCATAAAGTTTAAGGTACAAGTCTAACTTTGGCTTCCATGCCTTTATAGTTTATGCAGTTTTTTACAATATTTATAAAAAATAAAATAGAAAATGAAACAGAAACAAGATGAGAGAGAGGGGGTCGTAGGTGAGAGAAAGGCAGCGTACAGTTGGCTCCTAAAGATAGCAAATTCATACCCTCTTGTATCATAAATGTTTATAGCTAGCTAATTAAATTCTTGTACGTTGTCTCATAAAGGTGCAATAAGCTAGTTAATATAAAAGCTACCATTTCTAATTTACAGCTAGCTAATTAAATTCTTGTACGAAAATTTAAAGTACTGTCATGTCAAAACAAAAATTCAAGTAGTACATTTAAACGTACGAGTGAAGTTCCATCCATCCATATAATATTTAAAATCATATAATATTTGTGTAAGAAATGTGTCTGTAATGAATATGATAGTTACATAAACAAAAGAATTGGGAGATCTCTAAGAAATGAGAAATAAGAAACAAAACCCTAACTTGGTGAGGTATGTCGCAGAGGAGAGAAACAACGGTGGCGCGACATCGTGGTGGGACGGAGGAGAGAAACAATGATGACATGGTCGGTGGTGGGCGAAGATGTTTGAGACGAGATGAGAGAGATGACCGTGAGAGCTGAGTTTTTTACTTTTTCCTTTTTCCTTTCTGCATATTTTTTATAGGTGTAAAAATAAATTCTATTAAATAAATTGTGAAAACGACGTCGTGTTAGTTGTAAAAAAAGTACATTCGAACCGCAGTTTTACGAAAACCATCGATTTTATCGGTTTTGCCGGTTCACACCGGTTTCTACCGATCCAATTGCACAGACAATCTAATAAATGAACCAGACCGACGATGGATTCGGTTTCCAATTCAACCATTTGGACCGATCAGTCGGATCCGATTTTTACAACTATGTTTTAGAGTTAGCATTAATAACAGTTGCGACTAAACGAGAACACTTTTTAAAAACTTGTAATAAGTAGACAAAAGACAATTATTTTAATGCAAAAGTATTGTTAGGTTTTTTTAATGGCATGTAAAGCACATTTTTTTAAAAATAAAACATTGTCATTCTTTTTGAATCATTTTCTCAAAATTTTAAATAACTTTATACAAAGATCATTGTTAAAGTTATAAATAATAAGACCTTTTTTTTAAGAGGTTCAATTCATAAATTTTAAAATGTATTATCCCTCCGTTCTAATAGTTAATGATGAAACTGATGCTAAAACATCTATCTTTCTTAAAGAGCATGGTCCACGATTCTATTGTGTTTATCATTACATTGGATTATTTCTCATAGTTAGTTATACTTGGTTGTTAGGGTTTGCGTGTATATATTACTAGTTTGTAACTAACTTTGTTTTTCATGCAATCTAATTCAATCTTCTTCTTTCTCTCTCATTTGCGCATTGTTTCTTCTTCTTACTCCATCAGCGAAGTTCACCATTTGCTTAGATGGTATCAGAGCAGGTTGATCCTGCTCTATTTCTGTTGCGTTTTCTTTTGTAGCTTAATGCTTCAATCGTGTTTGCGATTGCTTATTCTTGAAGCATCGTTTTATGGGTTGTTTGTTTTTGGATTTTGCATTGTTTATTTCAATTATTGCATTGATCCTCTTTCGTCCATGATTATTTTTTTTCTTCAGTTCTTGCATTGATTTTTTTCGTCCTTGATTCTCCTTATCTTACTATTAACAGTGTGTTGGCATGACGAGAAATAACAACAACCAGGTTCAGGTTCAGGATCAACTTGATCCTTATTATGTTCATCCTTCAGAAAATTCTTCCACAGTTTGTGTCACTCCTGCATTATCTAGTGATAACTACCATGCTTGGTCGATGAAGATGAGGCAGGCATTAGCTATGGAGAACAAGTTTTAGTTTGTAGATAGAACAATTGAAATTCCAGATAAGAGTGATCTTAACTATGTGGCATGGCAAATATGCAATAACCTTGTGCATGTATGGATCATAAATTCAGTAACACCATTAATTTCTCAAAGTGTGATGTTCATTGATAATGTTATTGAAATGTGGAATGATCTTAAGAATCGCTTCATGAGAGGTGATAGAATTCGTGTGGCACAGTTGTACCAAGAAATTTCAATCTGAAGCAAGGAAACAAGAAGATTTCAGATAATTTCACTTAATTGAGAAGTTTATTGGAGGAACTAGACCAGTACATACCAATGACAGGTTGTACATGTTGTAACACCCATATAATATATATCTAGAATAATATCATACAGAGTTAATGTTTGGTACTGACACCATCATAAATACCTACTAGTATAATTCACATTCTTGTCCAATACTAAAAACAATACAAACTATGGCACAAGACATGGAAATCATACTAAAATAAAAGCTAAAAATGATACAATATCCATTATTGTATAAATATAAAGAAATACACAGCGGAAGACTAAAACTACACTTCACTTGAAACATCCCGAGCATAGCTCCACTTGTAAATCAAACCTGCAAAAGAAACCTGAAAAGCAACAACAATAGTGGGGTGAGATAACAACATCTCAGTGGTTTCCCTATCTTAGAGTTCTCTCGGCTCTAAGGGTTCTATCAAACCTAACTCAAGTCTTTGGGAAAAAAATGATCTTGAGTTTACATATCTCGCACTCGTTGAAACCACGTCCAAGAGTCCTACAAATTCTACTATCACTAGCTAGGATAAAACCTTTATACTTATCATGGGACTATATATAACACCCATCTCAAGCCTAAGGTCACTTTTCCATAAGGAAACAAGTAAGATGGAATATCCAAAACAACGTTCTTGATGCTTCACGTGGGACTCAATGTAATACCTGCCTCGAGACTTACTTAAACTGATGCTTCCCGTGGGACTCAATTTAATACCCACCTCAAGACTTACTCAATGCTTCCCGTGGGACTCAGTGTAATACCCACCTCAAGCCTAAACCAAACTGATGCTTCCCGTGGGACTCAATGTAATACCCACCTCAAGACTTACTCAATGCTTCCTGTGGGACTCAGTGTAATACCCACCTCAAGCCTAAACCAAATTGATGCTTCCCATGGGACTCAATGTAATACCCACCTCATGACTTACTCAATGCTTCCCGTGGGACTCAGTGTAATACCCACCTCAAGCCTAAACCAAACTGATGCTTCCCGTGGGACTCAATGTAATACCCACCTCAAGACTTACTCAATGCTTCCCGTGGGACTCAGTGTAATACCCACCTCAAGCCTAAACCAAACTAATGCTTCCCGTGGGACTCAATGTAATACCCACCTCAATACTTACTCAATACTATTACGGAGGTCTAGTGTATATCACGCTAATGGTTCGTAACAACCTAGGGTAATCTAGTCATTCGCACAAGTTACACCATCCACCAATTCTAGTTACAATACTAGGCCACACTATTGGTTAAGATAAGGTTTCCTCACTCTTTCTCCAATTTGATGCTTTTAAATTATAGTTCCAAACATATAATTCTAACATTTTCATTTAATCATTATCATTAAATAATCCTCACCAAAAACTCGTTGTCTCTTCTTCCATTCGATTCTCACAATAATCTCATGCCTCTACTCTCAGTCAATTCTCAATAGACTAATACCCTAACTCCTCAATTTTACATAATTACGGTTTATCGGAAAAGTCGGGTAAAAATAATATCTTATGCCATCATCAATTTATAAATGCTTTTAGCTTCGAATCGATATGTGGAACGCTAAAAACAGGTACCCGGATCAAAAATTATGAAAGAAAACATAATTCTTTAAAAGAAACACAACTCAGCCTGAAAGTTACAGTTCGCGGTGCGAACCTTGTTCACGGGACGAACTGGGAAAAGTTCTTCAGTTTTCGGGGCGAACTCTGTTTGTGGGGCGAACTTAGCAGAAACCCCAAAAACACCATCTACGTGAAACAATCCTAAAACCCTCAAATTCCACCAAATTGCACCAAACCAGAGGAAAATCAACCACAAACATGTATATAACCATAACCCAAACATCATACTTTGATTTGATCGAGTTTTTAACCGTTTGATCTTTCAATTTCTAAGATTTTCTTCAAAACCCTAAAACTCATAACTCAACCAAAAATCAAAAGAAAAGTTTCTAACTATGAACCCACCTTGCAATCGATGAGGAGGTTGGTGAAGATGAAAATTCGATGAAGAAATGGTGATGATTCTTGATCTTGAAGCTTCTAAGGTTTTCTCTTCTTTTCCTTCTCCTCCTTTTCTTTCTCTTCCTTTCTTTTCCTTTCTTTTCTTTCTTACCAACTTTCTTCTTCTTTCTTTCTTATAAAACCCTTCTTACTAACTTTATTTTCTTCTATTTTCCTTTTAAACCAAACAAATTATATTTATCAGTTAGTAACACTAACTGGTCTAATTGGAGAGTATCCAAAATATCTCCGAGTCGAATATTTAATAAAGCATCTGCATCAGATAATAGTAATTAATCTTAATTAATATTATCCAGAGCGTTTAATTAAATACGGGGTATTACACATGTCGTGTGGCTTGTGCTTGTGTAGCAATGAGAAACAACAAAAACTTTAGAGTTGAAGACAGAGTTATTCAATTCTTGATTAGTTTAAATGAAAATTTTCATGGAGTGGTTTCACAAGTATTACTCATGGATCATTTTCCTCAAAATAACAAAGTCTTTTCAATGGTCATGCAACATGAAAGGAAGATATGTGGTACCATATTTTCTAGCAGTAATACAACTGAAGATGAAACTGGTATGATAAATGCAATATAGAGTACAGGGAAATCTGGAAAAGGTAGAGAAAACAACAATACTGAAAGAGGAAGAGGTAACATGAAATTTTGCATATATTGTGGTAGAAATGGCCACATAGTGGAAATTCTGATTCACAACAAAAGTCTCTGCGAAAATCCTCAACCTAGCCTCTTCTTGATCTTCCTCTAAGACTTGTTCTCACTTCTTACAAATTCTGATTATACCCTAATTTGGTTTTTTTCCTTCTAATTTGACTAATTATCACTAATCAACTTAATTACAAATGGGCATAAACTAGCACCCCAACTTTACTACCCTCACCACATAACCAAGCCCACTTAATATTATATTATTAACACTTATTTTATTATTCGACTTAATTAATTAAACAACCCAAACACAACTTAACCCGTAACATAATATCAACTTAAACAGCTTAAACAACTTATCGACACAACGGCAAAACAACACATAACCATAATTAATCGGGAAAACACGCGATAATATTTAATTAAATTTATTAATTAAATACGGGGTTACATCCTATCCTATGTATGAAATCATCAGATAATAAGATACAAACAAACTTCCATAGACATCCTTATGTATAAGCCCTATTATTGGCTTCTGAGTCATCTTTTCTCTCTCTAACTTCTCGTTGTTTTCTTAAACTATTGTTTTCTTGTTAGAATAGATTTCTGAATTAAAACTATCTTTATTTTCTCATACTAAAGCAAAGATTACAAAATATTTTTTAATCATCAAAGAGGATATAATAAAACTTATCTGTAATCTCTCTCCCCCGGGATGTTGGGCCTCTGCTTCCCAGTGTAACTCCCAACATCATTCTTAAAAATTACTTAAGAATATTCAAATCATAGCAATGACATACTAAAAAATGCTCAACACATTCACTGACACATTTTTTTGTCCGCATGTATCTTTATCTGTATATATTTGTATCTCTGTTAGAATATCTAAGTAATCGAGTTATTGTCACAAGACTAAACCTTTGAGTAACTTAGAACCCTCTTAGGACAAAATGTAACCTCCTCTTGGGCTTAGTTCAAGGAACCTCATGCCTCTTAAATGTGCCTTCTCCCAGGCTTAGAAATACTCAGCCTCCCCCAATATCCTATTGGGATTTGTTCAAGGACCCATGGGCCTCTTAAAGGTATGTTATCCTCCTCTTGGGCTTAAATTCAAGGACTCTCAAAGGCTTCCTAAAAGCATAGTGTCGCTCCCCCGAAAAGACACCTGGGTCAGGTAGGGTACAGACGCGAACGATCGGCGAAAGGAGAAGATGAAATGAACTGAATAGAGTCGCCAGCTAGGCATTTTTATCCCGAAGAAAAGGTAATGCTGCATAAACCTAAGAAAAGATGGATAAGACGGTTGCGAACCAGAGAAACTGAGAAAAGGGGTTGGTTACAACCTGGGAAGGTATTAGCACCCAGATTGTTCGTCGTACTCGACGGGATCCACGCTTACAAGATTGTGTTTAAAAGGGGTAGGTATATGTGCTACCTGTGTGTAAAAGCTGGAAAAGAATATAAAAGTGTTAGTGCAAAAGGTGTGAATTGCTCACGAAGTGAGGCTTAAAAGAGAATACTGAAAGAAGGGGAAGACACAGAGACTTTTGTTCGATAACAGTTAAGTTATGCCTACGTATCCTCTCGTGCAATGAGGAAGTCAGAACACCGTAGTTTGACTCAAAGAGACTGAAAGATAAATTGACTGGTGAACTGCTTACTTGTCTATGCTCAAGTGTATGACTCGTCTGGCTCGAGTGCTAACTGTCTTGCATTAGACGGAAGAAGCAAGTTCTCGTTTATGAATAAGGATGATGAGAAAAGAATCCCGGAGGAGACGATTATTGTTTTTTTTTGTTTTCAGCTTTTTATTGTTTTTGGTGTTTTTGGTGTTTTGCATAAGTTCTCGTGCAATGAGGTTATGTTTCCGTTGTTTGAGGACTCGTATGTCCAGTTCCTGGCGTCACAGGATTGTTTGAAGACTCGTCTGTCTCAGATTGTGTTCTTGTAGTGTTTGAGGACTCGTATGTCCAGCTCCTGGCGTCAAAGGATTGTTTGAAGACTCGTTTGTCAACATGTTCTTGTTCCAGATATCAGTTTCAACTTGGAAGAAACTCGTCTGCTTTTCCTCCTTTTCTTATCCCCAGGGCGTCAACTGGTTGGGTTTATTTCCCGGTGTTGCATTCTTCGTCAGAGTGCAAATTTCAGGGTCTTTTTGGTATTCAATCACTATTTTTCTTGAAAGTATGATAATCGTTGCTTTCATCCTTTTCGGATTAACAGCTGATTGAATAGGGGCAGCTGTAGACACCCTAAATTTGCCCTCTGGTTATTCTATCTTTGTCCGCTTTTCGTTTTGCATTCATACGCATTTTGCATACCATTTGCATAGGCTCCTGAGACATGGGATCAGCATCATCTGAGGAATTAGGATTTCACGTTCCTATTTGTGGTTATTCGACAAATTCAAGGCTTTGGCTTGCAGCCATCAGTGGTATCATTCGCCTCATGTCGCTGGATTAGGGTTTATTTCCCTGAAACAGTGATCTTCAAGGATTTCACATCTGCAAGGACTATTCACTATGCATCTGGCTCATCGTCAAGCATTTTTCTCCCTCATCAGGTCACAGGGCCATTATTTTCTTCCTATCGTCTCAGGAACTTGTGTCAATTCAAGTTATTGGTTTTGGCGGTCAATGTGCATCCAAGATCAAATTGTTGTGAGGAATTTGTCGGAGTCTTAAGCAGTGGGTCATGATTTGTTTAGTCAGAAACTTCAGAAGATGTTTAAATCAGATAGTTGGTATTTTATTGGTAAATTGTTCAGGACTGGCCATGTATTTCTTAATCATTGGTTTCTGTGAAAACGGTCCAAGTTTGGTTCCGAGTTGAAAATCGGGATTCCATGGTTGTGGTTGTGTTAGTATTCTGTCTAAATCCCATTCTCTTTTCGTTCGTTCATATCCATATTCGTTGTTTTCCATCAGTTCCTATCCATTATTCGATCTTTATTCAACAACCACATTTACATTACCGTTTCTCATATCCGATTCCATTTGTTAATAAAGTCCATTATCCATTTATCCAAGTTCAAAGTAAAACCATTTCTCATATCCATTTATCCTTTTACCATCATATCCACACACAAAAAAAACCAAAAAATTCATTTTCCAAATTTAAAGTCCATTTCTTTTTTATTTAAGCCCATTAATCTATTACTTTATTTTTATATATAGCCCATTATTCATGTCAAACTGACCAAGAGTGGAAAAGAAAATATGTTTGTTTGCTTATCATACTTTACAATAGGAATATTTAGAAATAAGTATGGACCAATACACTCCACATTTTTTTAGTTTACACAAAGGACCTCCACACAGATACAACACAACCATTTTTTCCCTTTTTTTCGGCAAAGGTACACACGTAACTAGTGAACCAACAATTTCGTTTCATTTTTTAGATTTTTTTACAAAAAAGGTGCTCTTTTATTCTTTCCTCAACAAGAATCCCACAAAAAGAAAAAGCCACTCACGCATTCATTTTTAACGGATCCTTCACATGGTCCCATAATGACACCATTCCACTCTTCACATAACTCCCCACATGACTCTCACGCAATAAGCACAGTCCCACTAATTTTTGTTTCATCTGCATAACAAATAACACGCATAACCACCTCACAAATTGGTGTTGCTCACACTCAACTCTTCTCCTCAATCCTTCTGTCAACAAAAATCCTCACGCAGCTCACACACAAAATACTCACTCACGGAAAACACGCACAAAAAAAGCATCACGTTTTCACCACCAACTTCTTTTTCGCAAGTCCATTTCATTCTCATCACGCACAAACCTACCGACTCTGATTCTGCATAACGGATGTCCTCACTCACCTCATCCTCACTTTTGCAATTTCCAAAATCGCACCAACCATTCCTCAACTTCATCACTCATCATTCCTCATCCTCGTTTTCGCTCACACAAACAGCCATCACACACAACTTTCAATCTCACCATTTTGGATCCAACCCTTTCTTCTTCGTCACATGCTTCTTAGCTTCAACCTTCAAACCGCACATCAAACAACAAACCACGCCATTCTCACTACACCTTCATCATTACCGAGATAAACACAACCTGCATTTCGCAACAACATAAAACTCATATCTCACAATAACACAGAAGCAGAAACAGAGATGAAAAGAAGTAAATCGTGAAACCTAGAGACTCTCAAACCAAACCACATCCACAACAAAACAAAGAGAAGGAGCAAAAGTAGAAAATAACAAATCGGACCCGAAATCAAGCAAATCTCGAATCGCAAGCCGCAAGAAGAATAACAGAGGAAGCGATTAAAGAGCTTGAAATAGATTCGTTTTGAATCGATTGTTGAGCGAAGTCGAGACTCAGAGAAGATGGCCGCGGAGCTCTCCCGTTGATTCGAGGATTTCTTCGTGGTATAATGGTTTAGAGTTTGAAGAAGATGACGGTGCCGGCTAAGGATATACAGCGGCGATGAGATGTTTGATGATGCCTTGGTGTTCCGTTCGTTTGTTTTTCTGTTGTTGGTAAAGGACGAAGAAGAAGAGTCATCGGCTTCTTTTCCTTTTTATCAGTATCTGTTTAGGTTTTTATGTGGAATGGGTTTGGTTCTTTAAGCCGTTGAGGTTCTCCTTGGCACTATGTTGTTTTCCATAAACACCACCCATGCGGACCGGGCTAAGCCCAATGGATCTCTCAGCTCCCACAATTCAGCGGACTTTTTCTTCTCCTTTTTTTTTTTCTTTTTCTCATTTATTATAGATTTTCATTATAATTTCTGTTTATTATTTGATTACGTTAATACTTGTTGGATTCTTGATCTAGCTTTTAATTTAGATTTTTTATTTTAATCTTATTTTTCTAGTTTTTGGTTTACAATATTTTTAATTAGTTCATTATGTTGAATGTTTAGTTAAGTTTTTATATAATTTTTTTATTACTTCAATATAGTTTCTTAGATTTATATTAATTTGATTTAATAATTTTGGTTTTAGTTCATACTTAAAAGTTTTTGCAGGTTATTGTTAGATTTCGATGATGGTGGACGCTGCTCGATGATGGCCTTATGGTTTATTGTTATCTTTCTGGACTGAAGAAATTTATGGATGCGAATTGTACTTAAGCTTGGATATAATGCAGACTGATTCATGGCCTTATTTATGTTTTTCCTTGATGACTGTCTTTGACATGGGACGCGATATTTGATACTTTGATTTATTTAGACCGGATGACTGATACCTGTGCTTAACTGTTGGACCCCTTTTCTTGTTGAGGACTTCTGATAAGTACTTCTTCTTGATTCTCCTGCTTATTGACGAGGCAACGGACCTTCTCCGTTAGGTATCACTGAGGCCCTATTTTACTTGTTGTATGCTGCTGCATCTGGAAGCCCTACTGGTGTAGGCTCTGTTTGTGCATTATTCATTATATCCATTTCGCATTCTCATCTCCTTATCTTTTCTTATTCATTTCTTCCTCCTCATCTTCTCTTATTCATTCTCGACTTGAGGTGTGCTTAGGCCACCATGGATCTTCTCTTCTCTTCATCTTGTTGGCTTCTTAAGCCATTCTTCATCTCATTTTGGTTCTGGTTGTGAACTTTGTGTTCATATTTTGTGCATTTTGCTTTTCATATTTCATAAGTGTGCATTTGTCTTCATATGTGTTTCATGTTGCATATTTTTCTCATAAAGTTCTTCTCCTCATTTCTTTTAGTTGCATTTGCATTGTGCATTTGTTCATACCATTTCACTTCTGATTGTTTAATGTTAGCATGTTATCTTGCTCATTTTGTTTCATTTGTGTGCATACTAACCTTGCAGGGGCTTTGTAAGTGTGAGATGTGGGAATAAAGTTCCACATCTCCAAATCTCATCTTCTCCTCTTATGTTTACCTTGTACTAACCATTTGCTGTTGGGCTTAGGCCTTTCTCATCCATTCTTCTATCTTCTTCTCTTTTTCTTCTCTTCTTCATTAGGATAAAAACCTCACTAACCCCTAGGACATCCATGCATGTGAATATTAGGATTAGACTTTTCCTGTTAGCTTTTACCTTTGTGATCCTTTGGTGCTTTCTCTTCTCATCTTCAAATTTAATTTCTAATCCACTTAATAGAGGTTGAGTACTTTCATGTGACATGGGACTTTGCTATGAGATACTTGCACGCGTTCCGTTTTGGGGCGAGGTGTGAGTCATCACTCGTGGTGGATAGGTCTTAGCATGAGTACCACACAAAGAAAAGCTAAAAAACATTTCTTAACCAAAAAACCACAAAAATACTTAATAATGGTAATAGGCCAGTGTGCTTAAGCCTTCACTTGTAGGACTAGCTTTGGGGATTTCCTCCATAGATAGGTGTGCCTCTTGCGCATTCCATTTCGGGATGATGTGAGACATACACATCCCATTGAGTAAGACTTAGGTACACTTACCTATGCAAACCTCCACTCTTAAAAGCTTCTAAAAAACACCAAAAAAACAATAAGTGTCTTTCCTTCGGGAATTATTTTCTCACCTCATTCGCTCCGTCCGCGAACTTGCTCCTACTTGTCACTTTACAAGACGGTTACGCACTCGTCGTCCGAGTCTGCAACACCTGAGCAATGGCATAGGCAGTTCAAGCTTTAATTCACAACCAATTTCCTTTTAGTACCCCTAGTTAGGGGAACTGCGGCGTCTCTGATCCTCATTGTCCTGATGAGGTACGTAGGCAGCGGGGTAGGGCCCGTTCGAGCACAATCTTTATTTTCCCTACATTTTTTCCTTTTCGGTTCTTTTTCCAGTTCCAGTTTCTTTTTACTTTCATTTATTTTCTGCAGTTTTCATACCCTCACCCTTTGAAATAGTTTTCTTTGCAAGCGTGGATCCCGTCGGGTACGGCGGACGATCTGGGTGTTAATACCTTCCCGGGTCGTAACCGACTCCCGAGCTCAGTCTCTTTGGTTCGTAGGACCTGTGTCCTTCCTCTTTCTTTCTTCTGGTTTGTGCAGCATTACCATTCCCTCTCTTTGGGATAAAAATGCCTGGCTGGCGACTCTATTCTTTTTCCGCGCCACTTTCGCGTTTGTACCAGGATGGAAATCCGGGGAGCGACACATCTCAACTTAATTGCCATGATGATGTAGGATTAAGATCATTAACCTACTTGTGATTATTTAGATGTTTTTGGGTTTTTGTTTAGTGTTAAGTAATGAGTTTAACCTCTAATCACAGATTAGTGGGCTCATTACACCATCCTAATAGAAGGATAATAGATGAAAACACTTAAGCTGAGGAAGATACCTCAACTTAATCCATGGTTAGGGGTTAAATTCATTATATAACAAATCCTTTATTAAGTGGATTTTAATTAAGGGTGAGATTAAGAAATGAGTTTTATGGTTTGTAAGACAACTTGAGGGGGACTTGTCCATTAAACACTAGGGTTAGTCCTTCTTAACCATGAAGGAAGAATTATAACCCTAATGTAAGGCCCAAGTTACAAGTTAATGTCTTAGTGATTATTAGATGGGTTAATTAAGAGGTTTAAACAAATTAAGGGTTTAACACTTAGGATTAAAGTTATACACTCCATCCTAAGAGAAGGATGCAGGCATAACCCTAATTCCAAAGTCCTAAAACCTTAAAGGTTTAGTCTCTAATGATGAGATGAGAAGAGAGACACAAAGAAGATTCAAAGGAAAAAGTCTAAGGGAAACTAATAAGTCCTAGAAAGTTATCATGCTTGGAATTCCTAGGGTTTGTGAGGCTTAAGAGGAGAAGTCTTCAAGGAAGCCACCAAGGAGAAACAAGATGAAAAGAGAAGGAAGCAGAAGAATAAGTTACTTACTTCCTAAGAAGATAAGTAACTTAAAGAAAGAAAGGAAGAGGAACACAAGTGAGAAAGACCACTCAAAGACAATAAAAAATGCAGCAAGGATGCAATATGAAAGAGATGAGAAGAATTAGGAGGTGAAGGCAAATCCACCTCTCAAACAACTTACCATTAACCTGAAAAATTCGCACAAGATGCATAAGGAAATAAATGAAATGAAACAATGTATATGCAAAGGCAAATACCAAAACTAGAAGCATGTACATGATGAAAATGATGCTATGACATGATGCAAAGGCATTCAAGATGCATAGGTGTCATCATACAAGAGAAAGAATGCAAATGAAGCATGTAGGAAGCATGTAAATACATGGATGTTTAAGAAATGAAATGGATGCAAAGCATAGCAAATGTATGGATAAATGATCAAGAAATGTTCAAGAAATGTCTTAAGGTGTCTAAGATGGCATGCAAATTCTTAGAATGGCATGGCAAGTTCATATGTTCATGCAATGCAATGTAAGATGCAAGTGAAGATGCAAAATTAGGGTTACATGGAAGGATGAGATGCAAATGGAAAAGACAGAAACAAATGACATTATAAAAAATTGAAAATGCACTCAAAGGAACCCTAAACCTACACTAGGTTACCATCCAAAGGGGGAGGTCATAAGCTAAACCTAGGTGGAGTTATGAATTTTCTAAGTTTCTAGGGTTTTTTGGGTGATCTTCAATGTAAAATGCCAAAAAAATGCAAGATAAATTCATGCCAAATATATCCTAGATACTAAATGATATGTGTAAAACAATGCAAAAAGAACCATCTTCAAACCCTTCATGGTTATGCAGAAACGATTTTTCAAAGTTTAGGGTTTAAAATGTGATTTTATGAACCCTAAATTCAAAGAAAATTGTCAAGTTATGATCAAAACCAAAAAGAAATTTGTATGAAGGGTTTGAAAATGTTTCTAAATGTGTTAAGATGAAAAATTATTTTTTTTGTGATTTTTAGAAACCTAAATGCTATTTTAATTAATTAATTAAAATAAAAATTTAAATATTTTAAAAATGCTTTTAATATGCAAAAAATAAAATAAAAATTATTTTCTGATTAAGAAAAATATTTGAGACAAAAATGCAAAAGGAAATATTTTTAGGATTTTTCTAAGTATTTTAAAATAAATATGCAAGAAAAATGAATAAAAATGAAATAAAAATGAATAAAAGAGGAAGTCAACGCATCTGATGGATAAGATTCAAAGGAAAAAGGGAGGGAATTGACTGCGCGCCAGATCCAAAGGTCCACATTCAAACTGGCTTTAATTATTTGATTAATTTAATTAAACTGAATTAACTCTAAGTGAAATGATCCTAGCCACTCGTTCCTAATTTAATCCAGATCCAAGGGCCTAGAACGCATCTGGAAATTAAAACCCTAATTAAGCCCTAATCATTTTCAGGTGGCCGGAGAAGACTTCCGGTAATCTTCTCCGGCAGACCCTTCATGCTATCTCCCTCAAAACGTAACCCCAAGCTCTCAAACTCTCCAGAATCAAACATCTAACAACCCTAAACATGAATCCAGCCCCAAAACTCATTTATTTTTTATCAAGAGCACGAATCAAAGCAAAACGGAAAATACATCAAAAATTTCAGAAGCACGATACATCCTTATTTCTCAATCATTTTCAAAAGTAAACATATCCTGATGATCAGGGGAGTTCATAGATTCATTTAGAAACTTAAAAACAGATTTCTGGAAAAAAATGTTCTTGAAGTTACTTGAGTTGAAGCTTTCGAAACAGGAGATTTCTGGCCACTTCTTTGATGCTTTTCCACTCCAATGAACCCCTTGATGCTTCTGGCAAGCTTGAAACAAGTTTATATGGACTGCTTTTTAGGTTTCAGATCAAAGGGGGGTGAAATCGTGTTTTTGATTCTTGAGGTTTTAGGCTTGTTTAATGGTTGGGAAATGATCTGGAGGATGTATGGCGATGATTGGTGAAGTTTGTTTGAAGTTTTGATGGTTGGTTTGAGAATTTCTAAGAGATGAAGTTTGAGAGGGATTTTGGCAATCTGAATGTGTGGGATGATTCAAGCTCCAAGATGTTATGAAATGTGATCCTTAGGGCATGTATGTGAAGTTGTGATAGGTCAGAAGAGTTGTTATGGGCTATGCTGATTGGTATGGCTTCATTTGCAAAAAGTCAAGTTTGGTTGTACTTGAGGTATGGGTCATGGCAGGTATGGTTGCAAGGGGTGTCTGGCCTCAGCTGAGTTCAAGGAGGACCATGGAAACAGATTTGGCATGCTGGCACAAGTGTATGGAAAGATCTATACCATTTTGCAAATTTGGGAAGTTTTGGCCCTTTTGAAATTTCTTGAAGTTCAAGGCATGAAAATGCATAATTCATGGGCCAATTCTGATCAAAATGAGTTGCACTATGATGGTATGATGTTTAGAGATGCATTAGAGGTCAAGAAATGGCTTGGCATGAGAAATTGCAAAATTCCCTCTTTGGCTAAAATGTGAAAATTATAGGATTTTTGCAAACTTTGAAGGATCATAACTTGAGTTCCATAATGAATTAGAACATGTTCTTGTACTTTTTTAAAAGGGAAAAACCTAATCAACAACTTTCATGACCAATAATTTTTCATTTGAAGCATTTTTGGATGAGAAAGAGGAGGTTGAAAAACTTCCCCAAAATGGAAAGTTTTCATTACAAGTCATTTCCATTTTTTGCAACTTTTGGTTTAGCTCAAATTTCTTCAATTTTGTGAACTTCTAAGCACTTAAATGATTAAATAAAGATTATAGAACTTCAATTTGATGAAAATACCCCTTTGGTTCCATTGTTGGGGGCCTCAGATGCCCTGATTTTGCTCTGACTTGCTCAAGAAGTTAACTAGTGAACAGATGACTTCTATAATGAATTTCTTCATGAAACTTGGTACATATGATCCTTATAACATCTTAAGAACATTAGAAACAAGAATGGCCCAAAAATTTGGAATTAAAGCCTCTGAAACCAAAACCCTAATTTTGATCATCTGTGTAGTGAAAACCCTAGCTCTGCTTCCATGCCTTCTCAGTTCTTGTGATTTCTTGACTTCCATGAGCTTTGAGGGATATAATATGATGATAGAACACATATGGATCCTCTTGGAATTCCTTGAGGCCTCTGGGATGGCTCAGATGGATCCTTGGATTGCTCATATCACAAACCCTAGATGCAGATGAACTTGAACTATGCAGATGAAACAAATATGCAATATGATGTGATATGCTTATGCTTATGCAAAAATGAAAGATCACAAGCCATGATGTGAAATGATTGAGGGAAAATTTGGGGTGTTTACAGCTGCCCTTATTCAAACATGAGTTAGTTGTGCAGGGTGTAAGCGCTTGGCTTAACAGACAAACAAGATAACTTGTGGATGAATACCAAAGACAGTCCGAAATTTGCACTCACTGGATAGAAGAAGAAAAGGGATATAAATTGTAAAAGGTAGTATAGTATGATTATAAAATGAAGGCGATGGTGGGCGACCATTGAGCAGAGGACGACTGTTAGGGATAAAGTAGTAAGTAAAGCAATGACGGGGACGGCCGACATGCTGGGGAGATAAAGAGATCACGACGGGGACGGCCATCGGGTATGGAAACAAGATTTTCTGGGGATTTAAAGCAAAGGAAATGACTGGGGACGGCCATCAGGTTTGCAAAGTACAAAACAATGGGGACGACCATCGGTTGAAAGAATAAATGAAATAATGATGAGGGACGGTCATCAAAGGTGAAGGACGATCACCTAGTAGGGGACGGTTGCTCTTTATCACGACATAGGACGAATGTCAGATAGAAAAGGTCGACGATGGGGACGGCCATCAGACAAAATGATGAAGGACAATCATCAAGAGGATAAAGATGATCACCTAGCAGGGTACGGCTGCTCTCAGGGTTTATCACGACATAGGAAGAATGTCAGATAACAAGATCAATGATGGGGACGACCATCGGAAAAAATGATGAGGGACGGTCATCAAAAGGTGAAGGACGATCACCTAGCAGGGGACGACTGCTAAATATCACGACATAGGACGAATGCCGGATAGAAAAGTTCCAATAATGGAGATTTCACTGGGGAAAGTATCACGACGTAGGACAAATGTCGGATAGGAGAACGTTGTTTTATTGGTGACTTACTGGGAAAGGTAAACACGGACGAATGTTCACGCTCCAGAATAAAAGGTATAAGTGTTTGACGCTGTGTATAGATTAAAGATGCGGACGAGCATCCTTAGGACCATGATACGGACGAGTATCGGTAGAAACAAACGCTGACGCGTGTTCAGAGATGATGATACGGACGAGTACCAACTGGTTAACAAAGAACACGGACGAGTGTCGGATCTGTTGGGGAGGTGATATATAAAAGGGATACGAACGAGTATCGAAGACTTCTGTATAAGTATGAGTGAGTATTGGTTTATTGGCGAAGTATGAGCAAGACACTGACGAGTGTTCAACTTGCTGGGGAAAGTATGACACGGACGAGTGTCGAGTATGTATAAGTTATGAACAAATATTCGTATGCGAAAGTGCAAAAGGTATTCTGGCGACCTGTGGGGATAAGATGACACGGACAGGTGTCGGAAAAAAAGAGTGTGTTATAAACAAACATTTGGTTTGCAACAAGTGTTTTGGCAACCATGTTGGGGATGTATGATATGGACGAGTGTCGAAAGATCATATATAGGTATCTGTATTTGAGAGTGCAAAGGGGAAGCTTTGGCTTATATCTACGGGGAATGCGAGCCTTTTTTATATATGTTGCTGATGAAATACTGATGGTATTTGCAGGTGTTTGGCTTGAGCCTGGCTTGTGATCATGCAAATGTTTGATTTTTGCCGTAACGCCCCGTATTACATGGAATGCCACGCTTATCTGGTGAATATGATGCAAATGCTATGATTTTGCAAAAGAGGAACCGATCCGGGATTCAGATCCCGCTGGGATAAAGATCTCTGGTTGATCTGCTTGGAGGGACATCCCAGCTGGGGAAGAGATCATTGGTAGATCTGTTAGGAGATATAGCTCTGCTTGGGGAAATAGATCATTGGTAGATCTATTTGGAAGGAGAAACTCAGCTGGGGAGAAGGAAACTTTCGTCACTTTGTTGTGTAAGAGTTTTAGACACTGCCCTTCTGGGGAGAGGATGGAGACTCTGTCGGGAGCTTGGCTAGGGATGCTCCTGTAGAATAGACCCGTGCTAGAGATTAGGTGGCTTTGACAACTCCGCTGGGGAAAAGCATTCCAGATATTGCTTGGGGAGGAGGTATGTTGGGGAAGTGGGCTTGGCATGCCCCATGTTGTGTATTGGGTACCTGCAACCTGTTAAGACAAAGAAACGCACCAGTATCTCGAGGTATCCCTTATCGGATTCCGTCATAGGAGTTAGATATTCCTGAAAGTAAATATATTTCCTGCAAGCATTTATTAAGGATAGCTCATTTGTTTCTATGCAAGTATTTATTATGAATATTGGACATTTTGCAAAATAAAAAATGTACAAAAAGAGGTGTGACTGAAAATCTGCTTTTATTAATCTTGGTGCCCTAAATTGGCAAATACAGTCAAAGGAACAAATCCCCTGGAATGAGGAGATTGCTATAAATTGAGAAAAGTAAAAGTGTTGGCAATGTTGATGACGCCTTCGGTGAGCTTCCTTTGCTATGACCTGTATGACCTTGACGTTCTTCTCATCTTGCTTTCTAAAGAAGGTTGATTCTGACTGATGCTTTATCCTTGCGATGCTTTCCGTGTTATGAGTGATACAGACGAATTTAGAATGCAGTTGTTCGCTTATTCCCTGATTTTGCATGGATCGCCCTTTCGGGTTTTCAATCCACCGGGATACCCATTTTTGCCTGAGCTTTCCAATGCGGCTTTTCAACTCAGCGGGTGTACATTTTTTCAATTTAATTCTCCCTTATTTTTGCCTGAGTCTCTTATTCTGTTTTTGACTCGCCAGGGTGCCCTATTTTTGCCTGGACTTACATTCTGTTTTTATGTCCAGCGGGTCATTTTATGCGAAGTATATTTTAACTGCATCTGAATTCACAGGGGATAAGAAATCTTCACCATCCATAGTAGTGAGCATCAGTGCTCTATCAGAGAAAACCTTCTTTACTATGAATGGACCATCGTAGTTTGGAGTCCACTTTCCCTTGTGGTCTGTATGAGGAGGGAGAAGTCTTTTCAGCACAAGATCTCCCACTTGGTATTCCCGAAGCCTGACTTTCTGATCGAAGGCTTTCTTCATTCTTTTCTGATATAGCTGCCCATGACAGATTACAGCTAATCTCCTTTCTTCTATCAGATTCAATTGATTATATCGAGATCGGTCCCACTCTGCTTCATCCAGCTTTACATCCATCAGTACCCGTAAGGAGGGTAGTTCAACTTCAATAGGCAGGACAACCTCTATACCATATACCAGCTGATAAGGAGTTGCCCCAATGGATGTTCTGATTGATGTTCGGTACCCATGCAAGGCAAATGGTAACATCTCATGCCAATCTTTGTAAGTAACCACCATCATCTGCACAATCTTCTTGATGTTTTTGTTAGCTGCCTCAACAACACCATTCATCTTTGGCCTGTAAGGAGAAGAGTTGTGAGGTTGAATTTTGAAATCCCGGCACAGTTCTGCCATCATTTTGTTGTTCAAATTGGAACCATTATCAATAATGATTCGCTCGGGAACTCCGTATCGACAAATGATGTCTCTTTTCAGGAATCTGGCTACCACTTGTCTGGTGACGTTAGGCACTTGTACAATATTAGAAACCCATGGCGGGTAACTAGTCACAGCAAGGAAACCGGCGTCCCACTGTTTTTGTACTTCTTCCTTAATCTTCATGGCCATATCTGGACGAGTACGGTGTAACTTCTGTTTCACTGGAGGGCAATCTTCTTTCAAAGGCAGCTTGTGCATAACAATATCCGTATCTAGACTTGGCATGTCTTGATAGGACCAAGCAAAGACGTCGACGTATTCTCGAAGCATGTCAATGAGCTGTTCTTTTACTGAAACCTGCAGACTGGCCCCAATCCTCACTTCTTTCAAATCCTCTTCGGTACCAACATTCACTGTTTCAACCTCCTCCTGATGAGGAGTAATCACTTTCTCTTCCTGCCTCAACAACCTGGCTAACTCTTCAGGTAACTCATAATCTTCTTCAACCCCATCATCAGTTTGATTAATTGGATTGTCGAAGTCATACAAGGTCATAGCAGTGCTGTTGTCGGTGCAATCTGGAGGATAATCTCTGCAAGGGTTGAGATTTGTTCATTTTAGTGATCAATTTTAATCTTGTTTAGAAAAACTGAAAAATGAAGTTATTTATTTTGAAAACATTGCCATTTTATTGTTTTGTACAAAAGTAAAAAAATGAAAAGACGGTTAGCGAAAAAGAGACTCGTTTGCAAAAGATGTCTGATATTCATTGATAATTCATTTGCACAAAATTACAATATGGCCCTATTACAAAATGAGTCCTGACACCTTGGGCAAGATGCAGGACTTTATGCATGCTAAAAAAGGTAGGAAATAATAATTACTCTGCAGGAGTAACCCTTATAATTTCCTGGGAAGACCAGTTAAGGACTTGATGCCCCGGGATCCTTGGACGTATCTAGCTCTCCAGGTTGCGGTCGCTTTCCGCCTCGTCTTCTAGATTGTTAACAGCATCTGGGGTGAGCATCCCCCCACTGATGAACTTGGGCTCCTTTGCAGCCTCTGATTGATCTTGTCGGAATGGTTTGTAATCCAAACTGAATCTGTCCTACTTCTTCTCCACCGGTAGCAGCTTGCCCCAGCCTTGGGCATTACCATCTTCAACAACCTTACGGGCTTACTGATAGGAGACAATTGAAGTACCCAACCTATCCTCCTGGGATGCAACAAATACTTCAGTTGTCGCCTCATTGACATTCAAGGCCTCGAACCCTTGGCTCATAGTTTCATGGATTTCACCATCCATCTCAATGTACTTGTATGTAGCCAGATGGCTAACAAAGATGTCCTCCTCACCACAGATGGTGATAATCTGTCCTTCCCACTCATATTTCAATTTCTGGTGAAGGGTCGACGTTACTGCGCCAGCGGCGTGAATCCATGGTCGACCCAACAAACAGCTGTAGGTCGGCTGTATGTCCATCACATAGAAAGTAGTCTGAAAGATATGTGGACCGATTATCACAGGCAGCTCCACCTCTCCAAGAACAAACCTCTTGGAGCCATCAAAAGCCCTGACCACAAGATTGCTTGGCCGGAGAGCTATTCCATCATATTCGAGCTTGACAAGAGCTTTCTTGGGTAAGACATTGAGTGAGGACCCAGTGTCTACAAGAACATGAGAGAGTACAGCTCCTTTGCACTCCAGGGCGATGTGCAAAGCTTTGTTGTGGTGACGTCCTTCCGTTGTCAAATCAGCATCAGTGAAACCTAGCCCATGGCTAGTATTGACATTAGACACCATTGTTTCAAGCTGATTCAATGTGATCTCTTCTGGCACGTAGGCAGCGTGCAGAACTTTGAGTAGTGCATCCCGATGAGCTTCGGAACACAACAACAGGGATAATATAGAGATCTTAGAAGGAGTCTAGTGGAGCTGGTCCACAACTTTGTAGTCACTTATTTTAATTATCCTCATAAATTCATCCACATCCTGATCGAAGGATGATTTATGAGTATCATTTGATGCAGATTCTTCAGGTATCACACTTTTCCCTTTGGCTTTGGCAGCAACCTCTGCCTCGGTGTTGGTTCTTGGAGCTTGTGACACGAAGAGGCGTCCGCTTCGGGTGAAGCCTCCGCCTCCCCCGACATTATCCACTTGGGGAGTAGGAACTGAAGAATCAAGAAGGACTTTTTCTCCATTGCAGTAAAGGTCAGCACCATAATGCCATGGTACAACACTATCTTTATCATATGGAATTGGCCCGGGCACCGTGATGGTGACTGGGCTTACTGCAGCAGAAGTTGGGACCATTATTGTCTGTGGATCATAGAAGATAGTGACAGGACTTCTTGGTGGTGACGAATTGAAGCTTGATTGAAAATGTTGTTGAGATTGTTGAAAGTTGCTAGAATTTGGGACCGTTGTAGGGTCATAATAAATAGTAACTGTGGAGACGTCGTTGTTGGTGGTTGTTGGAGTTGTAGAAGGAGATGAAATGAAATTGTTGTTTGCTGAAGTGATGGAAGAAGTGGTTGTTGAAGTTGTAGATGAATCAGTAGGAACAATTGTTGTTGCAGTTGTAGAAGAATCATTTGTTGTTGCAAAAGGAGTTGCTGGTGTTGTAGAAGCTGTTGTGGTAATCTGCAGAATGCCTTCTTTGATCAAGCCATTAATTTCATTCCTCAAGTTTGCACACTCATTCTCGGAAAGTTTGCAGGATTCACAACAGGCCTCACAACCTGGATACACTTGGCATTTCAAGAGTTGGTCTTTAACCTCTGCCAGAGGTGTCTGAATACTCGCAATATCTTCTATTAAACTCATGGGTGAGCCTTACTTTATAGAATTAATCCTTGGCCCACTGTGGCTTGGCATAGGATTTTTCATGACATTGGGAGGTGGTGCAAAGTTCATGGCCTTTGAATCTACCAGATCATGGACCTTCATATGCATAGCCCAACATTTTTCCGTGGAGTGACCAGGTGCATTAGAATGAAAAGCATACCTAGCGTTGACATCGTAGTTTCTTGGAAGGTTCTGAGGATCAGGCGGAGCCAATGTCCTCAACTCAACAAGATTGAGCTTTAGGAGTTCTGGCAGCAGTGTGGCATATGACATTGGAATAGGGTCAATCACCCTGTTGATCTGAGATGGCCGCTGTTGAAAAGGGTGTTATTGTTGATTGTTGTTATTGTTGTTGTATGATCTCCGTTGAGGAAATTGTGGTTGTTGTGGAAAGTGTTGTGGTTGTTGAGTATATTGAGGAGGTGGAGCATGGATAGTGACAGCAGCAACTGATCTGGGCAGATATTGGGGTCTCCCTCTTCCCACATGTACAAAATTTGTTTCACCAGATCTACGGGGCCCAACAAATGGCTTCCTTGCATTGCTTGAACTGGCACCGTTGTCGGAGATCTTTCCCATCTTCAATAAGCTCTCAATTCTTTCCCCAGCTATCACCACATCTGCAAAGCTGGTGGAAGAAAATGCAGCCAATCTGTCAATATGGGTACCCTGGAGAGTATTCATGAACATGTATGCCATCTCCCTTTCTGACATCGGGGGTTGAACAGCAGCAACAGCTAGTTGCCTCCACCTTTTGGCATACTCTCTAAATCTTTCACGAGAAGACTGTGACATTCCCATCAGAAGGGTCCTGTTTGGAGCCATGTCAAGATTATACTGGTACTGAGGGATGAAAGCTTCAGCCAAGTCTTTCCAATTTCTTACTATGGCTCTAGTCAAGTGGGAGTACCATTCTCGGGATGCCCCTGTCAAGCTATCCTCTAAGTAAAACATCCACAGCTTCTCGTCCATGGTGTAAGCTTTCAATCTCCCCAAGAAAGAATGAAGGTGGGTGCGTGGGCAGGATGTGCCATTATATATTTCAAAACAAGGGGGTTTGAACTTGTGAGGAATTCTCACCCCTTCCACCAATCCCATGTCCATGACATCAAAACCCATAGAGTTTTGGGATTCAAGACACCTTAGCTTCTCAGCAATTTCGTCCAATCGACGGTCGTAAACTTCGTCTCCAGCCCCAACCACTATAAACTGCTCTTCTTGAGGATCCTACTGCAAGACCCTTCCTCCAGTAGTGTTACCCTGGGTATTCCTTATGACATTGATGTCTGGGTTCAGATGAGGTCCAAACTCTGGTGGATCTGTGTGAGGCTGCACGTGATCATTGTTACTAGTACCTCCTGTACCTGGATGGTGTTCCTCGGGAGTTTGTCGCTCAACCAACTCCCTCAGTCTTTCCTGGCTCTGAGCTAATCCAGTCATCATTGTCATGAATTGATTCACTTGGGCCCTCATCTTTGTCCTTTCATTGGCCATCTGGGCCCTCACTTCAGTCAAGTCTTGTTGCACTTGATCCATCTGTAGTCCCGGAAGGTTGTTTCTTGTCGGGTACCGGTGTATTCTGTTGACAGGGAACACTCTTCTGCGAGCAATGTTTCCTGAAACCGCAACAAAGTGAGAAACAACAATAAAACAAAAACCTACAAAACAAAGAAAATGTTAGTATGCAATGCAGTATGCCTATTTGTCTTCCAAGGGTATCTGGTTTGGTTCTTTGGTTTTGACCTTTCCAGACCTCGAGGAAATGCTGATGATGTTGCAGAGAGAGATAAAGCCCACAAAAATAATATAAAGCATATATATTACAAAGAGTGAAGATACATAGTTTGAATACAATAACATTCCCATGGCGGGTCAAAATACATCAACAAAAGGAAAACACAATAAAAATGAAGTACAAACAAAAAGAGTCAAACATCCAATCCAAAGTCATCTTCTCTGACTTCCTTCAGGAGGGCTTCAGTTACTGGACCAACCGAGTGCTCTGTGATAGTCCTGGTGAGGAGGTTCCTGGTGGTGATGGCACTGGTCAACTTCTTGTGCTTATCCTGATCCTTTGACCTCTTCAACCCTGCCCGGAGTTTTAACTCAGAGATCTCCTTCTGTGCTGCTAATAAGGCCTCCTGATTTTTCTTCTCACTAGCCTCCAGTTGCTCTATCTTAGCTTGGATTCTCTGATCTTTCTATGCACGGGCCTCAGTGATCCTGATCCACCTAGCCTGGCTCTCCTCTAAGTAATGCTCAGCTCTGGCCTTCTGAGTCTTAGCTTCCTTGCAAGCATTCTTCAACACTAACTCTCCTGCTCTAGCCTTTCTGATGTAGTCATATGTTTTCTCAATCTTGGTCAAGTGCTCAATCCAGAGCTTCTCTAACCTCTCATTATCTAGACGGCTGTCATTCCTCTCCCAGAGGGTCTTTTTCAAGGCTTCAGAGAGTTGAGTATTCCTCTCCTTCAGTTTCTCAAACTCCTCCAAACTGACAATAGCTGCAAACTGCACTGCTGATGGTCCAGGTACATCCTCTAAGGTGAATGGCATCCGGGTGATCTGTGCCCTGATACGAGACCAATCAAGATACTGTGTTGAAGCTATGTTGTTGCATTTGCCAAGGATAGCTGTTCCCTTAGTCTGAATGTTTTCCCAGGCCCAGGCTGCCTGTCTGACAATAGCAGAGTTGTGCTGGATGTCACAATAGAGGGTCTCTGTCAAGTCTTTCCCTCTTGGGGGATGAACCAAAGCATACCCTAATTGCCTCTTAAAAAGAAAATGGTTGTAGTTGATTCAACCTTTTACTCCAATCAAAGGCACATTAGGATATTACCCACAACTAGTAATGATGTATTTGCCCTTGGTGCTCTGAGTACACCATCTGATGTCTTCTGATGTAAGGTCAATCAATCTTTTAACCCAATTCCTTGGTGATGAGGGTTCGGGAAAGTGTCCGACTTTGGCAAGTGTCTTAACAACCAACAGTAATATAGGGGAGCACAACATCTGACCAATCTTCCTCTTTGCTTCTCATTCCTCTGGTGTACTGAATAGTAGAAGTCTCCAAGCAAGGTAGGAACTGGGTTCCTCAGCAAGAACAGGTGAATAGCATTCTTGCTTACAAACTTTGGCTCGTCTGCAAACAAGATAACTCCATATATGCTGAGTGACAAGAGTGCACAAACAACATCCCACTTCATTGCTGCAGCATGCAGGGTGGCCTGAGAGATCAAGAAGTCTAAGTGAAGGCCTGGAATTCCAGCCTTGGTGGTCATGCTTTGATCAATAAGGGTGGGCTCCAAGTGCAATGCCTTAGCTATTTCTTCATTCTTGGGAGCAACCATCTCAGGGTTGAAAGGAATCCCTTTCCTGATAGGGACACCTAACAACATGGAAAACTCTTCTAGTAGAGGTCCCAACTGAAAATCAGGGAATGTAAAACATCTGAGAGGAGGATCATAAAACTGCAAGCCAGTGTGGATCATGCTCCTCTGGGATGCATCCAGGTCCATGATCATGTCCAATATGCTTCCATAATGTTCCCTGAATAATGGGACATGATCAGGAGTAATGAGAGACTGGATCTGTCTGATGCCTTTCAGGGTGGGCTCAAAGAAGTGGTATGTGATGTTGCTCTTCCTGGAAGTGCCCATGCTGATAATGGATGCTAGTGAAGAAACTGAGGGTCACTGCTGATGAAGGTCACTGAAGAAAATGCTGAAGAAGAGTCTCTGATGAAGACAGCTAAAGAAGAGAACTAAGAAGAATCTCTGGTGCAAATGCTGGTGAATAGTCTCTGATGAAGACACACTAATGAAGGTGCTGGAGAAGATAACTGAGGAAGTATGAGCAGCAGAGCAGGTCAAAACCAAACCAAAGATAAGAAGGTGAATACCCTGTAAGACAAATAGAAAAATGTTAAATGATGCACAATGATGTATGCAGAATGATATGCAAAGGGTTTGTGATCAAGTGTTGGATCTGTTATCTACCTTGATAGGGTCCATGTGTGTTCATAAGTCTGGGTGGAGGCTTAGGAAACCAGTAACCAGGTGGGGGACTCAAATAAAGAGTCAAAAGTCCAGGGTTTCACAAGAACTGTCTAAAAAATACAACCTTAAACAAAACTAGTAACAAAGGTATGATGAGGCCAAGGGTTCCTGCAAACCTGTAAACATCCCAACCCCCTCACATGTATTGTTCTAGAACAAGGATCCTCAGACTTGGATCAGTTATGAGAAGTGTAAACACTTCTAACCCGGAGGTACAATGTTTACAATAACCATAAAAGATCCTCCTCTAATTCACCTCAGATGCTGAAGGTCATAAAAGGTCATCCAGACTTAGCAGGCTTCCCAGATATCCCTAGTACTACAGGAAATCCGTAGCACAGAGTTCTCAAGAAGAAACCCATGTATGAACCGTGTTTCATATTCCCGCACCAGACTGAAATGGAATGGGAAAGAATATGAAGCCACTCTAGCCTATGTGTCACTCAGGTCCCCGGTATGGAACCTTAATCACTCAATGATCCCCACCCACCAAAACAGACAAGAGATCCAGCACCAATGATATGACAATAGTATGAAATGCATAAAAACTGTAAATGAAAGCAATAAATAAAGCTGTACATAAAGCAATAAATAAAGCAACAAATAAATAAGCACAAGTAGCACATAACACCCCCGTAAACACAAATCAAATAAGCGCTAGGAGGAACCCATAAAAGAACCAGAAGCCCTAGTTGCAAAATAAGGGTCCCCAGCAGAGTCGCCAAGCTGTCGCTCCCCCGAAAAGACACCTGGGTTAGATAGGGTACAGACGCGAACGATCGGTGAAAGGAGAAGATGAAATGAACTGAATAGAGTCGCCAACTAGGCATTTTTATCCCGAAGGAAAGGTAATGCTGCATAAACCTAAGAAACGATAGATAAGATGGTTGCGAACGAGAGAAACTGAGAAAGGGGGTTGGTTACAACCTGGGAAGGTATTAGCACCCAGATTGTCCGTCGTACTCGACGGGATCCACGCTTACAAGATTGTATTTAAAAGGGGTAGGTATATGTGCTACCTGTGTGCAAAAGCTGGAAAAGAATATACAAGTGTCAGTGCAAAAGGTGTGAATTTCTCACGAACTGAGGCTTAAAAGAGAATACTGAAAGAGGGGGAAGACACAGAGACTTTTGTTCGATAACAGTTAAGTTATGCCTACGTATCCTCTCGTGCAATGAGGAAGTCAGAACATCGTAGTTCGACTCAAAGAGACTGAAAGATAAATTGACTGGTGAACTGCTTACTTGTCTATGCTCAAGTGTATGACTCGTCTGGCTCGAGTGCTAAATGTCTTGCATTAGACGGAAGAAGCAAGTTCTCGTTTATGAATGAGGATGATGAAAAAAGAATCCCGGAGGAGACGATTATTGTTTTTTTTTCTCCAGCTTTTTATTGTTTTTGGTGTTTTGCATAAGTTAATGAGCTTAAGCCTAAATCAAAGGTTGTAAACTCATTATATCCTCCCTGATTAGGGATAATGAGAATACTTAAGTATGAGATAAGCATCTCAACTTAATTGCCATGATGATGTAGGATTAAGATCATTAACATACTTGGGATTATTTAGATGTTTTTGGGTTTTTGTTTAGTGTTAAGTAATGAGTTTAACCTCTAATCACATATTAGTGGGCTCATTACACCATCCTAATAGAAGGATAATAGATGAGAACACTTAAGCTGAGGAAGATACCTCAACTTAATCCATGGTTAGGGGTTAAATTCATTATATAACAAAGCCTTTATTAAGTGGATTTTAATTAAGGGTGAGATTAAGAAATGAGTTTTATGGTTTGTAAGACAACTTGAGGGGGACTTGTCCATTAAACACTAGGGTTAGTCCTTCTTAACCATAAAGGAAGAATTAGAAACCTAATGTAAAGCCCAAGTTACAAGTTAATGTCTTAGTGATTATTAGATGGGTTAATTAAGAGGTTTAAACAAATTAAGGGTTTAACACTTAGGATTAAAGTTATACACTCCATCCTAAGAGAAGGATGCAGGCATAACCCTAATTCCAAAGTCCTAAAACCTTAAAGGTTTAGTCTCTAATGATGAGATGAGAAGAGAGACACAAAGAAGATTCAAAGGAAAAAGTCTAAGGGAAACTAATAAGTCCTAGAAAGTTATCATGCTTGGAAGTCCTAGGGTTTGTGAGGCTTAAGAGGAGAAGTCTTCAAGGAAGCCACCAAGGAGAAGCAAAATGAAAAGAGAAGGAAGCAGAAGAATAAGTTACTTACTTCCTAAGAAGATAAGTAACTTAAAGAAAGAAAGGAAGAGGAACACAAGTGAGCAAGCCCACTCAAAGACAATAAAAAATGCAGCAAGGATGCAATATGAAAGAGATGAGAAGAAGTAGGAGGTGAAGGCAAATCCACCTCTCAAACAACTTACCATTAACCTGAAAAGTTAGCACAAGATGCATAAGGAAAGAAATGAAATGAAACAATGTATATGCAAAAGCAAATACCAAAACCAGAAGCATGTACATGATGCAAATGATGCTATGACATGATGCAAAGGCATTCAAGATGCATAGGTGTGATCATACAAGAGAAAGAATGCAAATGAAGCATGTAAATACATGGATGTTTAAGAAATGAAATGGATGCAAAGCATAGCAAATGTATGGATAAATGATCAAGAAATGTCTTAAGGTGTCTAAGATGGCATGCAAATGCTTAGAATGGCATGGCAAGTTCATATGTTCATGCAATGCAATGTAAGATGCAAGTGAAGATGCAAAATTAGGGTTACATGGAAGGATGAGATGCAAATGGCAAAGACATAAGCAAATGACATTATAAAAAATTGAAAATGCACTCAAAGGAACCCTAAACCTACACTAAGTTACCATCCAAAGGCAGAGGTCAGAAGCTAAACCTAGGTGGAGTTATGAATTTTCTAAGTTTCTAGGGTTTTTTGGGTGATCTTCAATGTAAAATGCCAAAAAATTGAAAATGCAAGATAAATTCATGCCAAAGATATCCTAGATACTACATGATATATGTAAAACAATGCAAAAAGAACCATCTTCAAACCCTTCATGGTTAGGTAGAAAAGATTTTTCAAAGTTTAGGGTTTAAAATGTGATTTTATGAACCCTAAATTCAAAGAAAATTGTCAAGTTATGATCAAAACCAAAAAGAAATTTGTATGAAGGATTTGAAAATGTTTTTAAATGTGTTAAGATGCAACATGATTTTTTTGTGATTTTTAGAAACCTAAATGCTATTTTAATTAATTAATTTTAATTAATTAATTAAAATAAACTTGTAAATATTTTAAAAATGCTTTTTATATGCAAAAAATAAAATAAAAATCATTTTCTGATTAAGAAAAATATTTGAGACAAAAATGCAAAAGGAAATATTTTTGGGATTTTTCTAAGTATTTTAAAATAAATATGCAAGAAAAATGAATAAAAATGAAATAAAAATGAATAAAAGAGGAAGTCAACATATCTGATGGATGAGATTCAAAGGAAAAGGGAGGGAATTGACTGCGCGCCAGATCCAAAGGTCCACATTCAAACTGGCCTTAATTATTTGATTAATTTAATTAAACTGAATTAACCCTAAGTGAAATGATCCTAGCCACCCGTTCCTAATTTAATCCAGATCCAAGGGCCTAGAACGCATTTGGCAATTAAAACCCTAATTAAGCCCTAATCATTTTCAGGTGGTCGGAGAAGACTTCCGGGCATCTTCTCCGGCAGCCCCTTCATGCTATCTCCCTCAAAACGCAACCCTAAGCTCTCAAACTCTCCAGAATCAAACATCTAACAACCCTAAACATGAATCCAGCCCCAAAACTCATTTATTTTTCATCAAGAGCACGAATCAAAGCAAAACGGAAAATACATCAAAAATTTCAGAAGCACGATACATCCTTATTCTCAATCATTTTCAAAAGTAAACATATCCTGATGATCAGGGGAGTTCATAGATTCATTTAGAAACTTAAAAACACATTTCTGGAAAAAATGTTCTTGAAGTTACCTGAGTTGAAGCTTTCGAAACTGGAGCTTTCTGGCCACTTCTTTGATGCTTTTCCACTCCAATAAACCCCTTGATGCTTCTAGCAAGCTTGAAACAAGTTTATATGGATTGTTTTTTAGGTTTCAGTTCAGAGGGGGGTGAAATCGTGTTTTTGATTCTTGAGGTTTTAGGCTTGTTTAATGGTTGGGAAATGATCTGGAGGATGTATGGAGATGATTGGCGAAGTTTGTTTGAAGTTTTGATGGTTGGTTTGAGAATTTTGAAGAGATAAAGTTTGATAGGGATTTTGGCAATCTGAATGCGTGGGATGATTCAAGCTCCAAGATGTTATGAAATGTGATCCTTAGGGCATGTATGTGAAGCTGTGATAGGTCAGAAGAGTTGTTGTGAGCTATGTTGATTGGTATGGCTTCATTTGCAAAAAGTCAAGTTTGGTTGTACTTGAGGTATGGGTCATGGCAGGTCTGGTTGCAAGTGGTGTCTGGCCTCAGCAGAGTTCAAGGAGGACCATGGAAACAGATTTGGCATGCTGGCACAAGTGTATGGAAAGCTCTATACCATTTTGCAAATTTGGGAAGTTTTGGCCCTTTTGAAATTTCTTGAAGTTCAAGGCATGAAAATGCATAATTCTTGGGCCAATTATGATCAAAATGAGTTTCACTATGATGGTATGATGTTTAGAGATGCATTAGAGGTCAAAAAATGGCTTGGCATGAGAAATTGCAAAATTCCCTCTTTGGCATGAATGTGAAAATTATAGGATTTTTGCCAACTTTGAAGGATCATAACTTGAGTTCCATAATGAATTAGAACATGTTCTTGTACTTTTTGAAAAGGGAAAGACCTAATTTACAACTTTCATGACTAAGAATTTTTCATTTGATGCATTTTTGGATGAGAAAGAGGAGGTTGAAAAACTTTCCCAAACTGGAAAGTTTCCATTACAAGTCATTTCCATTTTTGGCAACTTTTGGTTTAGCTCAAATTTCTTCAATTTTGTGAACTTCTAAGCACTTCAATGATCAAATAAAGATCATAGAACTTCAATTTGATGAAAATACCCCTTTGGTTCCATTGTTGGGGGCCTCAGATGCCCTGATTTTGCTCTGACTTGCTCAAGAAGTTACCTAGTGAACATATGACTTCCATAATGAATTTTTTCATCAAACTTGGTACATATGATCCTTATAACATCTTAAGAACATTAGTAACAAGAATGGCCCAAAAATTTGGATTTAAAGCCTCTAAAACCAAAACCCTAATTTTGGTCATCTGTGTAGTGAAAATCCTAGCTCTGCTTCCATGCCTTGCCAGTTCTTGTGATTTCTTGACTTCCATGAGCTTTGAGGGATATAATATGATGACATAACACACATGGACCCTCTTTGAATGCCTTGAGGACTTTGGGATGGCTCAGATGGATCCTTGGATTGCTCAGATCACCAACCCTAGATGCAAATGAACTTGAACTATGCAGATGAAACAAATATGCAATATGATGTGGTATGCTTATGCTTATGCAAAAATGAAAGATCACAAGCCATGGTGTGAAATGAGTGAGGGCAAATTTGGGGTGTTTACACATAGGAACAAATCCTTAGCATCAAACACATACAATAGTCTCCCTCTCCCTAATGGATGAGCAAGATAGCCTCCTCTTGGGCTCTAAGCAATTGAACCTCCCTAGATAAAGGAAATTATGACAACCTCAACTTTTACCAATAAACAAACAAACTCTCTTCATCAAGATTCAGTCTCCCACAAATTTGCAACCTCCTAGCCTCCCATTTTGAGCTTCATTCAGGATACAAATAAATCAAGGTTCACTCTCTCACCAAATAAACTTCACCATCCTGGGATTTTAAATTAGGATACAAATAAAAATTCCCCCAGAGAGTCAGTTTTTATTTGTTAAGCTTCAACATTGGGCTTCAATCAATGCACATATATAAATTAACTCTTCTCTCTTTAGAGATCACAAATTCTCTCTACTGAGTCTTTCAGCTTTAATGTTGGGCTTCAATCAAGGCATAGAAAGTCAAACATTTTACAATCAAACAATTACAGTCACAGTCTTGGACTCTAACTAAGCTAAACTAATTCATTCATACACTTGGACTATAACTAAGATCACTCAATACAGTCATACACCTGGACTATAACTAAGACATCCACCCAAATCCAGCTTTCCTGAGCTATGCAATTCAGGTCCACATTCAACCTTTCTTGAGCTATGCAATTCAAGATAACCATTCAGTCTTCCTTGAGCTATGCAATTCCGGGTACCCATTCATCCTTTCTTGAGCTATGCAAATCAAGATACTAGATTTAGTTTATGCCTTAAGGTATTCAATTCAAGCAAACCATTTGAGCATCATCATCTTGTGTTTTGATCGAGATACAAATCAGCCTTCCTCCTAGCCTTAGCCTTAGGAGGAACTACGATGCTCCAATCCCTCAATTATCTTTTTGGGGGTACATAGGCAAAATGTCGTAAGATCTTTGCGAGCACATCAAACAAAAAACAACATTTAGGTCCTCAGACCTATCCAAAATTATCAGAAAATCCTCCAAAATACCAAAAAAAAAAAATCTAACTTATCTTACCACATCTCAACTCACTTCCAATCCTAAATTCAAGACCCTGCCACCAGATATCAAGAACAACAAATATTTTCTATACTTAGTGCTAATAAGCTAAAAGGGACCCACTCATTTGATAACATATGTAAACTAACAGTTTTGATTGTTTAACTTCAGTTTGCAAGCAGGGTTAATTGGAGACATCTATTTCCCTTCCTTAATTAGCTCAATAGGATAAAAAATGAATCAAACTGCATCATCAATCAATTGTGCTTCGAAATCACAAAACTTGCGCTACATAACTCTTGAATTCTATGGCTGGAGTGGATTCTTTAAGAGAATGAAAGGACCTACCTATCCGGTCCTAGCTGCAGGCTTCTGGATTCATGCATCAACAAACAAGAATGTCATCATCTCTTTTGTGTTTGGAAGAAGAATTATCATGAACGAAAATACTATATGTGATTCAATCTCATATGATGGTAAAGGTCTAAGAATCAACAGAGTTTTAGTAGATAGGAAAAGGGAAGCCAAAATCGCAACCTCTATCTTCAAGGAAGGAACTGCTTTTAACTCCAAAAAGGATCATTCTTCTTCTCACCTGAACGATTCTCTGAAAGTTTGGTTCAAAATCATGTTAGGATTTATTTACCACTGTAACCTAGTCACTCTTCTAATTATATCTATCTTTCTCAAAAGTATGTTCTAGAATTCTTGATGAAAGGAATAAAGATTCATCTCCCAATCATCCTGTTTAGATTCATGCGAGACAAAATTTTGACTTCAATAATTGGCTCTACCAAAAAGGGGAATCATATCCCTTTTGGAAGACTCATTTCTGACATTCTTGTTGAATCTACAATTGTGGAAGATCTTTTGATTAAAGGGAAAAAATAAAGAGCTAGTAAAGGTAGCTGGAAGTGTCCTATGTGCGAAGAATCTAAATAATATGAAAGTTATTGAAAAGATCACTCATCTAGTTATTATGCCATCAAATGAAGAAGTTAATGCTATGAGGATTCTAGTTATTGGGTTTCCATATTTTAATAGAATCTATCATCCAGATGAGTTAACAAACTACCTTGCTGGATGCAGCGATGAGGCATTGGGTGCATGAATTGACATAGGCAATCTATCATATACTATTTCAGAGCTTCCAAAGAGAAAGAGAAAAAGAAAGAAGAAGAGGACCATTGATATTGAAATACCATCAACCAAAAAGACGAAGATGATAACTACATCAACTAATGTGGATAAAGTTCCCGTTAGTGATCAATTGCAAGCCATGCTTATTGGTGATACTCTTGACTCTTCTCAGAGAACTTCATATGTTCCTCCTGTTGGTAATCTATGTAAGTCTGCTCTTAATGACTCCTCGATTCTCTCTAGTTTTGGTGTTTCCAATGATGTATTACCAACTTTGACCACTCCACCACCATCACAATCCATAGAAATTGTGTCTAAACATTGTGTTCCTAAACAAGGTTCCTCTTTTGGTTACAAGACTCTTATATCTCATCCACCATTGCTACCTTCATCCATCATATTATCCATCTTTCAATGATCCCCACCCTCAAAATCCAATTAATCAATTTTCTAAAGGAACTCTCGATGACTTGACCAATGTTGACCATAACTTCAACCTCTTTGACTCTGAAGACTATGAAGACCTTCCCTTTCTGGTTATACCTAACATGTATGGTTCTGATCCCAACCCCAATATTTTTGACCAAACAATCATATTCCTTAACATCTCTAAGCCAAAAAATCCTAATAAAGGTAAGATGTTGCGGAAAATTTATCTAGAGTTAAAGAATCATCTTGAGGCTGATATGTAAATTAGTCTCACATCTGTAAATCCAACAGAAAGTGATTCAGATTGGGAAAACTACAGGAAGTGGGTAGATTCCAAAATCTCTCGGATGAAGAATTTTCGTTACAAATTATTTGAAAAGAATTTCCATTCGTGTCTCGTACCCGCTATGGAAGTCTTGAAGAAATTTTTTTTCTCTTTTATGTCTTCCTTCCCCTGAGAATGTTGCCTTGGTTATTGATACAACTGATAAAGGCAAGCAAGTTCTCTCTGAAGATGACCAGTAAACTGCACATACTGGCTCTGAACAATAAGTTGTTCTTTCAGAAAATTTGAACTATAATTCTGCTGGGACTTCTACTTCTGGAGTCATTCTATAAATTCTCAAGACACTTGTTGAGCTGAAGGAAGACAAGGTCAAGATGAAGGAACGCCTAGATAATCAAGAAAATATGTTTGAGATTATTCTTTCAATACTTCCCCCTTCCAACCCTAACCCTTAGTTGCACTTAGTTAATTTCCTATTATGTTATGTGCTCTTGTTGTTATCTTGTTTTGTTTGTTTCTGTACTTTTGTGCCTCTGGCGTTATTTTTAATGAAATGTTTTTTTTTTATCTTTTTGTTATTGCATCTGCTACATGTTATTGCATATTTAACTTTTTAAATCTTCAAACTCACACTTTAAACAACGATTTATCCAGAAGCCACTGAAGAATAGAAGAAAAGAACGAGTTTATATATGGGAAAAAAGTATATGGTACAAATCAAATATTATTTCCACTACGCGCATTTCGTGGAGAGATGAAATTTATACAATACGATTGTTGTCCCCTCCGTATCAAATTGTTGCTCAAGTCGCCATCTCATTCATAAAGAATTCATGATATGCCCTTCAAGGGATCTATTTTCTACTGGCTGTATAAAGATTTGAAGACTTGAGGAATTGTTGTCCAAGAATTTGAAGTGATTGTTGTTTGTAACTTGTATATATCTTCTTGTGTATTGTGTTTTTAACTTGTATATATTTGTTTGTGTAGATGCAATCCTTGTGAACATAACTCTTATTTAAACTGTTGTATATAATTCCTTAAGGGACCAATTAGGTCATAATCCTTGAAAAGACATAGACTGTATGTCTTTGTGGTTTGTCAGTCACCAACGATTGCTAGTGCAGTTGTAATCAGTTGATTATAGTGGATTAAGTCCTTGTGTATAAGCTGAAATCACCTTGGCAGATGGACTGGATTAACTTTGAAGTTTTCAAGTAAACTAGTATAAAAATCATTGTGTTCTTCTCTTCGTTTGTTCTTTAGCGGTGATTTATATTTGTTGTAAAAAGCTTTTGTTTTTGAAAACCCCATTTCAAACCCCCATTTCTTGTGTTTTTCTCAGCTTCATAATTTTGTCTACAAAGTAAATAATATTTTGTAAAATGAACTAACGGTAAAGGAAGTGTTTGTAGAAGAATTAGAAGCATTGAAACAAGTTCAAACCGTTAAAGAGCAAAATATGGATAATGGGATGTATAAAGCTTGTACAACATTTATTAGTGTAACTTGTTCTTCTAATATAACTTAATTTGTCCTTCTAATATAACTTAATTTGTCATATTATTGATTTCTAAATTAGAATGAAATGTTATATGTCTAGTGAGTCTTTCGTTAAATATATATTTCACATAAATTCTAATAAGCATATCACAAAGGTTAGAATATAGGACCGTAGTGAAATATTTTGCGCTGAGTCTTTCACTATGGTTGGAATATATAATCGTGGTGAAATGTATTGAAATCTAAAAATAAAAAAAAACCCAAGCGTTGGATACCGATCCCCTGACATCGACTTTTTACTAATATTCTTTTATACAACCGTAATACGTAATATGTTACGTACCTCTGTGTTCTTACCATGGCTAGTAGGCGTGGTGTTAAAAGAGGGCACATAGAAATACTTCATTCTTTACTATGAGCCACCATCTTTAGTGAAATCCTTCTTTTAGCTGTGATAAAATATATTATTTATAGGAATGTTCCAACTGCAACGTCTTCCTGTCAACATTCCTCTCTCTTGAATGATTTGAATTTTTTATTACCATTCCACTCCCTTTCTCTTATCCGACCACCTATTTCCCTCTCTCTCTCTCTCTCTCATGATTCCACTGGTCACCATTTCACAAGATCATAGTTATTGTATATCATAGACAATTAGTTGGAAAAAAGTTTCTTTTTCCTAAGCTAATACTTGTTTTACTAAAATCAATGTTAGCTGTTAGTAATTCAATAGTTATGTTATATTTAACGAGTTAAATTATGAACTTGGTCAAAACTCTTTATCAACCCTCGACTCATGCATAATTAGGCAAAGTTTAGTTTGGACATGAAACAAATGCTGAACAACTTGTTAAACATACCATATTACAATACATTATTACAGTATGCATTCGACACACAACAAGAAAGTAGTATGATTTTATCTCAACATACTACTATTTAACTAAGACACATTAAGCACTGCAGATAGAATAAAAAGGAGATAACGAAACATGCATCATACTAACCACAACTTCACAGTTCACATAATAAATTATAATGCTAACATTAACAACATCTTTTAGTGATATTGACCTTTAAGCCATGTTCCATACGAAGGACAATCGAAAGCCTTGGAATTACAGAATGACCTTCCACCACCTGTATGTGAAACTTCCATAACATAGCAACTGCGACCATTTTCATTTGAACAAGGGTAATACCTTTCCCAATGCAAGTTCTTGGACCGGCATTGAATGCTATGAACTTGTAAGATGGTACATGTATAATCTCTCCTCTATCTGATATCCATCTTTCTGGCTTAAACTCGTAGCAATCATCTCCCCATATTTTTTCCATCCTTCCCATTGCATACAAAGAATATATTAACTTTGTATTTGCACTAACATGATCTCCACTAGGTAGTATATCAGATGTAACTGCACACTTGTGCTCAAAAAGAACAGGTGGATAAAGCCTTAAGGTTTCACATATAGCTCCATGAAGATACACTAGCTTATCAAAGTCTTCCATACTTAAATTTGTAATAGAACTCTCCTCTTGTCCTAAATAGTTATCTTTGATCTCTTGAATGATTTTAGCTTCCACCATAGGATGAGTTGAAACAAGCCAAAAGAACCAACTCAAACCTGAACTAATTGTTCCATTTCCTGCACCCAAGAGATTGACTGCAGTGTCTCTAATATAATTCTCAGCCTTTTCCCCCTTTGCCATTCCTTCCTTCATCAATTCTTTTAGCAGGAAAGAATGATATTCATCCTCAACTTGATTGGCTTTGGAATAAGTTATACATTTGTACAAGAATTGGTGAAGATTTTCTAGAGCTACCTTGTGCTTCTTCTCTTGACCAATTTGGAGCCATCTTTGTAGCTTCCAAATACATTTTGGAATAATGTGTCTTGACAATAGCATATCCTCAAGCTCAGACATAGCTTTTACATAAGCGATATCTGATAACTCATTGAGTTTGTAAGGAACAAGACAATTAGGATCAAATCCAAATAAAAAGGTACAGGTGATGTCAAAGGTGAACCTATCAAGAATATCTTGTAAATCAATTACTTGTAGACATTTGCATGAAAGATCAAGAAGTGGTAACAGACAGTTCTCTAGCTTCTTTTGAATGCTACTTTGATGAAAAATCTCAAAGCTTTTCCTTTTTAGAAATGAATGAAGTAGTGCCCTCTCTTGTTTCCATTCATTGGAATCCAAATTAAAAATACCAACACCGAAAACTTCAAATATCTCGGAGAAATCAGGTCCCTTCCCATAGTTGCTGAAATTCTTGCTGGTGATGTGCTGCACATTCATGGGATCACAAGTCATGAGAATGTTGGCCGTGTTTGTGAGCCAAGGTCCTTTGAAATGAAAAGTTCCTCCATGATGTTTCAGCACTAAAGTTACATAATCAAGAAACCGTGAGTGATTATGCAAAACTGATGGTAGCATGCCAATGATTGGCCAATTTGGTACAAGAACATTTTTGTTGCATTTCCTTATATTGTAGAATATAATGAAGAGAATGGCCACAAATAATGTAATATACTCAAACAAGGTCATATTGTAATTAGACTAAATTTTGTATATTGAAGCTTGTGTTTCAAATTGTATGTATTTACTTACTATTTATGAAGAGTGCAGTAGAACATATTCTCACTAAACAAAATCAACCACTTTTTCGGCCATGACCTACAAGCTTTTAATTTTTGAACAGATAGCATTTTAATAAATACTGAAAATTCATATTCAAGTCCTAACAAAAATTTATAAACTATTGATTATTCAGGTCATTATAGTCCTATGTAGTAGGAGTATTCCAGGTTCATGAACGAATTAAATCAAACCATATCAGTAGTTCAGTGCAGTTTTTAAGAACCATTTAATTAATATGATTAATCTGATAATTTAGTTACAATTTAGTTTAGACTCAATTGAGAACCAGTTTATAGTTTTAAACCAATTTAATTTATTTAAACAATTTGAAACTAATTTTTTTAAACTAAATAACAAATGTTATTTTTTATATTTTCTAAAATTTGATTGTTCTTGTTTTTTTTTTATAAATAAAATTGGATTCAAATTTTGTTTTTATTTCAAACTGCTTCGTTTTAGATTTTTTTTCTTTTATTAATTTGAACAACTATGAAAAATATTAAAGTTAGAATGTTAAACTAAAAAAAATCATGATTTACTTTCAATATGCAATGCATAATGTTACTTTAAGTATAGTGCTATATATTTTTTTTAGGTTCAGTGTATGATATTATAATCAAATTACATAATGATTTTCGTTAAATTAAATATGTTAATTTTTTAAATTCAACTACTTAATTGATTATTGTTAAAGTTTTTGGTTGTTTAAGTTTGAGAAAGAGGTTGAAAATAAAATTGAGAAAGTCAAAAAGAATATAAAATGAATGTGAGTTTGAGAAAAAAAAATTTATGAAATCAATTTGAAATTCTAGATTTCACAATATCAGTTTGGAAATAAAGAGCATTGAGATTTAGTATTTGTAATCTTATTTAGTAATGTAATGCAAAAATATTAATAATATGTGATAATGTATGTATCGGAAATATAATTAAAAAATATTGGAAAATTATTAACCATTTAAATTATTTAAGTTTTTTATGGTTCAATTCAATTCAGATTGAGTATTTGGTTTGGTTAACTATATTTTTTAACACCCCTAGTCCAATGTAAGTCGAGGAATTACAACACAATATGTTACCATATGTGTACATAAATGATCCGGACAGGTTCTCGTGACCTTCAGCTGAGACTGCAACGATGGGCGTAGGAGAAGTGGTGGTGTACCTGCAAGGTATTTTGACGCTCAAATAAGTTTCAGGGTGAAAGTAAACTAAAACCGTTCAGAAAGGATGTGAGTGATTATAATTGAATAACTGGCCCTCCAAAAGTGGAAGGTATTTATAAGGGCATCTGGTTGTGGTATGCGTGCGTGTGGCCCTTGACTAGGTCCAACTACCTCCAGTATTTTTGGAAGGTCAGTTGGTCGCGTGAGAGCTGTTGAAGCGCATGTAGGAGAGATCCCTTAAGGCTATATCCCAACGACTTTATTCCTCAACGGTCACAAGGTCTTGGATTGCTTGTTGGACTTATGCCCAAAGTTAAGCTGGATTGGGCCTCAATTCTTCGCAGGGCAGCTGCTAGGCTAGTCTAGAATAGGAGCCCCCCAAGTCGCTGAGCTTGTGCAAGGGTAGTGACTTAAGTAAGCACAACGTTGAGGACGAGGGGATGCTCGAGGCTAGTCTCAACACATGTATTACGAGCATGTGATCATTTTAGAGGCTCCACAAAATATCGGGCAGTGGTTGGTATGTCAGGAAGTCCTTGGAATGCTAGGGGAGGTGGATTTGTCTTGAGAAGACAAAATGCTTCCCACCCTTGTGACACGTGTTAAAGGTGTAGTGATTCTTTGGATTTCCTAGGGAGGCTAGACCTTGGTCATAGTTTCTTCCTTTTGTGTTTCTCAACGCGAACTGGTGATCCTATAAAAAGGGGGAAAGGAGCATTCATTTGGACATTTCACGCGAATTCTTCCTCCAACCAGATTCCTTGGCTCTACAAATTTCTCATCAGAAATTCAGTCGTCGCCATTGAAGCTTCGCCGTCAATCTTCCTCAAAATCTGCAATGGACCAAGGTATCTTCATCTTCTTCCTTTGGCTTTCTGCTTAACTGATGAACATTCCTGGGATTTCGTTTGAATTTCATGGAGGTCTTCATAGTTTCTTGAAATCTCCATGAATTTATAGAAATCCTATGAATGTTCATCATGAACATATTAATGTTAGGATGAACTAGGATTAGATTTTAGAAGATGAAAGGATCCTTGTTAGATGCTGGTTAGGAGAATTTAGTGTTAGAGGTTGGGCACTAGGCCGTTGCTGACAATGGACATGTATATGTGGCTTCTCCCTATTAAGACCCTTATGTTTTGAAGTCGAGAAAGATTCCTCCGACACGAGGAAAATCTCGATACGTCGACTTCTTCCCTTGCAAATGTATTTGGATATAGGGTCGAGCTGGGGATACGTCCTCGGTCTTAATGTCACGCTTTCACTTGACTTGTAGTGGAAGGGTGGATTCGAGATAGTCCAATTCACTTTGTTTCCTCTCCTTTTCAGGTGAAAGGAGTCGAAATGTCGACCACAGATTGGGGGCAGTTTTTCTGACAAAAATATGAGAGTCGCGGATGTTCCCGTTAAGGACAAGTCATGGATTATGGATGACCCCCAAGAGACGACTTCTCAATTTGCTGTGAACAATTCAGATGCGTGGAACTGAATAGAAACAAGAAAAAAGGGGGACCCTGTGAACTGGCGGGCATGTCCTCCCAAGCCTGAGCTGGGGATATGCTCTCATTATCCCTCTTTACGATTTCGTATGTACGAGTTCGTGTTCCTCGAGGCCAAATAACATTTACCTTTCACTGATTTTCAGGGGGAAATCTTTACACACCTCAAGCTTGTACCCTCTCAGCTTCATCCCAATGCTTTGGCGTTCATTAGGACCTTCGAGCTGTTGAGTCGTTATTTGAAGATAGGTGCGACTGAGACCCTTTTCTTTAGGCTCTCCTATCTTCAAAGGAAGTCTCAGGGGGGTCAACATAGTTGGGTGTCGTTTAAGCAACCGAGCAGACTTTGTAAGGCGTACTCTGAGTTTTTTTGTGACTTTAAGTTCAGGTTTTATGTGATCCAACCGTGCACACAGGTGGCCAAGGATTCACTTTACTATAAATAGGTTTTCGATGGTAAGGAGAGGATGATGGCTTGCATCCCACTAGAATGGGTGGACACCCATTTTCAACATGGGAGTGAATATTATATTACAAAACCTGAAGATTTAAGTGTTGATGACACGACGTCATATCATGCGCTCGTAAATGTTTTAGCGAGCTTTCGCCCATCAAACTGCATGGACTCAGATAACCATATGCTCTTGAAAGTCGATGGGACACACGTAACACAAGCTAGGTTGATTAGCTCTAAGGTCCTTCTTCGAACGATGATGCGACAATGAAGCTTTTAGGTGGAATTTTGGTCTTGTCGCTCTGACTTTGGGCCTTTAACTTGTATCTGACTTGTTTACCTTTTGTTGTGCAAATAAAATGGTTGAGATGCACGAGCGCTTTGTCAATGCTAACAAGGGAAATCTGAAGAAGGGGTCGAAGACTTGTGTCGAGATTGTCAAAGATCAAGCTATGCTCGAAGGTTTCGTTACTTTTGCCACCCCCTCTCCGGACAGCCCTTCTGTAGGTGCTTATCCTCACGAGAAAAGTCAGAGAACCAAGGAAGATAAAATCTCTTCGGCCAAGGAATCGGCTGTTTCTTCAAGTAAATATGTGCTACCTCAGTGTTTTACTCAGACATTGTTGTTCGATGAACGGTCGTCTGCATGTGTCCCCGATCTAGACCTTGTCTCCATCCTGACTGCTATGCATAATACCTTGAGGTCGGAGCTATGTCGAGATGCACCGAGACTGATGAGGATCCTCGAGGTTGCTCTGAGCTTGAATGATGTTGATACGGGGCCTAAGAAGGACCTGTCAGTGGCCAAGTCGAGGATACTTGAGCTCGAGGAGGAAAGTGCTGATCTTTATAACCAAAAGACCAAACTTGAAAAGCACTTGGAGGCCAAGAAGTTATTGCTGATCGAGTTGAGGGGGAGAAGGAGAAAGTGAAGACTGCCCTTGAAAAGAACAAGAAGCTGAAGGAAAGGGTCATAGAATTGGAGGGCACCTTAGCATATGGCATTGGTTTTGAGTTCCATGGTTTTGTTGGTCTGCGTGCCATTTGATATATTTTGGTTTATGGGACGTAGTCCCTTTTTTATGTAACTTATGATAGCTTCTGGTCTGGTGGTAGGTTTTTTATATAAATATTGTTGTTCTTATTTCTTACTTGTGCATTGTTATTTGTATAAATATGCATGCTTGAATTATGTAAGTTATTCGTACCAGGGTTATGCTCGACGTGTTTTTGAGGAACTCGACCAGTGTATGGAACTTGTCGAGGAGCGAAAGGTGTTTTCGCTGTATGAAGGGGTTGGGAAGCACGGTCGAGTTTCTTGATCCCTTAAGGCTTAGACCTTTCCCATCGCGAGTTGGGGTTGTGCCATGTTGGTATGGAAACAGCGGAGCTCGATTGAGGTATCCCCGTTGGGCATAACATCTACCCATAAAATGGGCAGGAGTTTGCCTTGGTTTTGTTTGAGGGTTGTACTTATACTATAGCTCGATTTTTGTGGTCTCTAATCACTATCGCATTTTTGCTACTTTCTGATTTCTTATTTTTTCTTGGTGAAGTTGGTTATGGAAGGGAAAAAATATCTTAAACTCACCCCTCTTTGCATATTGTTATTTAACAGATGCCCACATGGTTTTGGGTTCTTCTATATTTTATTTCAAAGCTCTGGATTAGTGCAAAATTTGTTCTTTTTTATATTGATGGGGGTTTCTTTATATGGGTCTGGGTATGAGATGAGTGTTGATTGATGGGGTGATGTTGATGTTTTTGTGTTCCTGTATCATCATAATTTTCTGATGTTTTCCATAGGTTTAGAAACCTAATTGTTGTTTTTTGTTTGGTGTGATCGCAAAGATCTTACAACCTTTTGCCTACGTACCCCCAAAAAGAGAATTGAGAGATCAGAGCATCGTAGTTCCTCCTAAAAGGCTGGAGCTAGGAGGAAAGGGATTGATTTGTATCCTAGTTAAAGCACAGGATGTTGATGCTCAAAAGTTTGATTTATGTCTTGATTAAAGTCCAAAATTGAACCAGAAAAGTATGTTTGTTTCCTGATCAAAGCCCATGATTAAAGCTAGAAAAACAGTTGTTTTGTAACTGGTTGGTTGGTTGCTTGAATTGCATAGCTCATGGCATAAGCTGAATGAGTATCTTGATTTGCATAGCTCAAGAAAGGTTAAATGGGTACCCTAAATTGCATAGCTCAAGGAGGACTAAATGGTTTAACCTGAATTACATAGCTCAGGAAAGTTGAATGGGTTATCTTGATTTTCATAGCTCAAGAAAGGTTGAATGTTTAGCTTAGTTGAAGTCCAAGACTATGTGTTGCACCCCAAAATTTGCCCTCACAATACAAGACTTTGTGTGCTAAGAAGGTTCACAAAGTTCACAAGTTTTTCAATGCTTATATAACCTTTCATGAGGTTCATGAAGTCCATAAGTTGCTTCTTGAAGGTTCACAAGGTTCACAAGTTCCATAATGCTTTCAACACCTTTCATGAGGTTCATGAAGTCCACAAGTTACTTCTTGAAGGTTCACAAGGTTCACAAGACTCACAATGATTACAAAGATCTCCTGAGGTTCATGAGGTCTACAAAGCCACTTCATGAGGTTCACAAGGTTCACAAGCATCAAAATACCTCCCATGAGGATCACAAGACACTTTATGAAGATTCACAAGGTTCACAAAGTTCACAATTGGTCAAAGGAGTTGACAATTCCCTCAGACAATGCACCTCCTAAGCAGTGCATCCAAAACTAGGGTTTTGACTTTAATCAAGCTAAATGGACCTCCAAGACTTCAAGTGAGCTTAATAACATCTTATATGTGTATAATAACCCCCATGTCAAGTTTCAAGACTTTTCTCAAAAGTTTGCTCAGTCAGATGATCAGATAAGTCAAAATCAATCAATGCAGTCAAAAAGTCAAACTGAGGTCAACTGTGGTCAAACCAAAGTCAAACTTCATGATTTTTTTCCAACATCAAGTATATGAAGTAAAATTCATCATTTGATCAAGGGTTGATCATGATTCATCAAGGAGATTCCAGATCATCAATAATCAGGAGTTTCTAAATTAGGGTTTCCTCAGTAAAAGTCAACTGAACTTTGACCAGCCATAACTTTCACATACTTCATCACCAAGTCTCCATCCAAAGCTCATTTTGAAGGAAATTGAATTCTATACAACTTTGATGTTGCAAGTTAAGCCCAAAAATGCTTCATTTGGAAGATATGAGCTAAGACATTATAGGTCATTTCAAAAGTCAACAAAAAGTCAACAACTTCAAAAGGGCATAACTTGAGATTGGTAAATGATATGGACCTGAAACCAATGGGGTTGTTTAGAGGACTCTTCAAGCTTTCCAAAAAGTCCAAGAACACCCTCATACCTTTAAAATTGAGGGAGATATGCTCTTGCAAAGTTGGGAAATTTTGTGATGGTTTATATTGAAAATGGGGGTCTAGAACCAATTCCTTCCAAATGGGCTTGCTAAATTGTGATCCAATCCACATCATATCATTATGCACGACCCAATTGACCAAAATTCAGAATTTTTATTATTTTATTTTTATTTATTATTGATTTAATTCATAAAAATCATTTTAAATAAATATAAAATATGAAAATCTATTTTTGGGTGAAGATTGAGCTTCTAGAATTTCATAAATGTTGATTGAATTTGAAAGAGAAAGGAATCATGAGATTTGGCCAAAGATAGCAAGCATTCATACATGAATATTTGGATTTTAAAGCATGATCATTGTGAATCTTTTTGAATCAAATTCTTCATACAACCATTCAATTTTATTGATCTAATTTACTCTCCTATAAGTACTAAACTTAACTCTATTGAAAAGGGAGGATTTTTCTGCACTAAGAGTAAGTTCATAAAATCAAAAATCTCTTCCAAAACTCATATTCGGATCCATTCATACAAGGTGTTTTAAGGTAAAATAAGAACATAGCAATGTTCCTTGGACCTCCTTGAAGCAAAACCATCACTCATACGCATCAAAATCACTCCATAATGCATAATCCGAGTTCTATTTGTTCTTGAATATATTTTTTTCGGTTTCACTAATTTAATGTATTTCAATGAATTTTGTTTGGTTTATGATGTTTGTATTAAGCTTGTGAAGGTTTCTGGACAAAGAGATTGGAGTTGCGTGACCTAAATAGCAATCCGCCATGATTAGGGTTAAAGCTTCAAAATTAGGGATTCATAGAATACTTAATATAAATTGATAATGGACTCATATTTGGACTGTAATTGTTGTGTAGATCATGTTTGCAGGTTCAATTTGAAGAAATTTCACTTGTATGACGCTGTATGTGATTCGCAGGTTTGAATGGCATGAAAATCCGTAGGAGTTTTCCCAGAAAAATTCGCAGGAAACCCTACGAATTTAAGGTTGAAGATGAAGGCGTTCTGGCGTGAATGTTATATTTAAAATGTTGATTTAAAATATTATGTATTCATCTTGGTTATTTGTCACACAGAAGCATGTGTCCCAGTGGAAAGAGGCGTTTGTGTTTGGTTACGAAACCTGTGTTCGAATCCTGCCTTGTACCATTATTTTTTCTATTTTTTCAGGTTAACTATGAAGTATAATATATTATGTTCAATTGTCATTCAAATATCAGATGGGCTCTCCCAGCCGGATGGTTATGCGTGCGTTTGAGTGTTCAAAGGTCCTGGGTTCAATCCTCACCCAGGCCTTTTTGCTTTCTTTTATTTTCTGGATTTTTCATGACAAGGAACAAAAGCAATTCTACTCCCTTATTTGCTGCATGCGCGTGTGATGACCAAGTGGTGAGTGTGGTTGCTGGTGAACAAAGCCTCCTGGGTTCAAATCCCAGCCAGGTTTGTTTTCTTTTATTTTATTTTGTTCAATTAATTTAGGTTTTATTAATAATTATATATAATAAAATAATTCAATAAAATGTTACTCAATGTTTATAATATTCAAAAAAAATCATATTTTCTTCAAAAATTATTACTTTTATGTAATTGAATCATTATATATGTATATATAATTTTGTATATTATTATAAACTTTTAAAGTATTTTTCTAATAAACCCTAAAACCCTGATTTTGTAAAACCTAATTTATTTTCTAGATAATAAAAATTAATTTTATTTTATGATTTAAATTTCTAATCTTGTTGTATATATAATATTTAATATAAAATCTTGTAAATATAATTATCATGAGCATGTTTATTTAATACAATTAATTTCAGTAAATATAATTATAATCAAATTTGTTCTATATGATATGTAAATATTTTTTTTTATATACTTTGTTTATAATCTAAATTATATATAAATAATTTGTAATTAAACCTATGATAATCTAATTATAATATGTTTAAAAATAATTTAATAATTTGTACATAAAATCTAAAAATTAAAATGTTTAATTTATTTTTTTATGTAAATATTCTATAATTGTTTATAATCTAATTATGCATGTAAATAATTTTTAATAATTAAAACTTGTTAATTTAATATAATTTATTTTCATAATATGTTTATAATTAACTTAATTTTTATAGCATTTAAAACTTTATGATAATTAATTGTTTATATCTTCTTCATAATCTTAAATAATAATTGTCCATAAAAATTTGATCTTGTAATTATTATGCTAATATTCTTATTTATTTTATCATTAATGCTATTTATTTTCATATCTATTTTGTTATTACTAACCCCATTTAGATATATTGTGATTTATTATTATCATTATTACTAACCCCATTTAGATATATTGTGATTTATTATTATCATTATTACTAACCCCATTTAGATATATTGTGATTTATTATTATCATTATTACTAACCCCATTTAGATATATTGTGATTTATTATTATCATTATTACTAACCCCATTGTGATTTATTATTATTATTATTATTGTTTCACTAACCCAATTATAATTGCTTATTTATTTTATTTATCTATTTATTTTGCTATTTATTTAATTTGCTTTATTATTATTATTATTGTAATTGCTCCTGGATGTAATATTTTGTAATATTTAAATTATTTATTTTTATGTCATGGTTAGTAAAAATAGGGAGTGTAAACATGTATGTTATTTAAAATTAATTTAGATCATTTAAATTTAAAGATAAATATTAAATTGAACACTCACACACGTAAGTCGATTTTTAGTCGCCATCTCACTTTCTAAGGTTGCCTCTCAAGTTGCCTAAATCATAAGGTCAAGTGGGGTGTATAAAGCAAGTCCCTTAAAAGAAAAAATCATCAAGTCCCTCATGGTTGCCTTTACGAATCAAGTCCCTTCGAATAATGATGATAGTCCCTCCTATATGCTTATTACACCCCACAGTTGCCTTCATAAAACAGAATGTCCCTCTCATGTCCCTTACATCCAAGGTAATGACTACCTACTCCTTAATAGTAGGGATAGTCTTACCAATTAAAGGATAAAGAACAAGAAAGACTTAAAACTTTAGGGTAGGTTCCTCTTATGTACTTGCTCACTTCAAAAAACTTTTCACACTTAACAAATTTCAAACAAATTTTCAAAAACAAGTTTTTACGCATCCGTACATGGATCATTATTAACTATTATGAAAATTTTTCTATTCACACACTGCACTTTCAAAAACAATTCAAAAGTGAGCTAAGTAACTAAGAGCCCATGGATAACCATGGATGTAAAGGGTGCTAACACCTTCCCTTTACATAACCTACCCCCGGACCCAAAATATTCTCTTAAGGTCTTTCCTGTTGTTTTATGCCTTTCCATTGGATAAAATAAAAGTCGGTGGCGACTCTTGCTATCCGCAACATAACTAAAATCAGTTCTCCCACCGTGTTACAGAACTGGCGACTCTGCTGGGGATTTAAATTAAAGAGGGGTACCCTTAGGAATTAGATCACTTTAAATTGTTTGCCTTGTTTGCTTTATACTTATCTGTTGGGTGCTCTTATGTGTGAAAGATCCTAACCCGGATCTAGTGTACCTTAGGTAAATGGCAATAGACCAAGGAAACTGTACGACGTATATCGATATGGTTGATCTGGTGGCCATAGTTAGTGCGACTTCTTGGTTGGTGCTTATGTTCCTTAAGTCAAGTTGAGGATAATATGAGGCTGCCATATGTTGTCAATGCACTAACTAACTTTTAGAACCCTAGTTAACTCATATTGGCCTTTAGAAAGTAGTGAGGTAACCGGCTTTGGTGCAGACTGAAGTTGGTTGACACTCGATACTACGCTCATTGAGATTCTAAACTTGGAGGGTTTTGGTTGGCAAGTAAGTTGCCTTCTGATCAACCACCCTTGTGAAGGATCAATGATATTGAGATCCCTTAGAACCCGGTTACTTTTGTAGGACAGGATGAACCATCTAACTTCAGGGGAGGGTACTTACCTTTAAACCTCATGCAAGCCTTTAAACCTAGGGCTATGGTGTGACTTGTTTGTGTGTGCCACATGTTTGTGATTGAGCATAACATCATGACATCATCATGCATCATAAGCATAGCATTTTCACTAACCATTTCAAGGACCAAGGGATTTATCTTTGTTCTTTGTTGTAGGTCATGGCTTCTGCTCGTAGAAACACCATCAGGATCAACTTTGTGGGAATACCTCCCAAGCTTAAAGAGCTGGCTTCTCAAGTGTCTGATCACTCCCAGTTCATCAAGAGACATGGTCACCTATTGGATCTAGTCACTTCAGGGTTCAATGAAGACATGATGAGTGTGTTGTTTCAGTTCTTTGACCCTAAGCACCACTGCTTTACATTCCCTGACTATCAGTTGGTCCCTACCATGGAGGAGTTCTCTAAGCTTCTGGGTATACCTGTTCTTGATCAAAGACCCTTCACAGGCTTGGAGAAGGAGCCCAAACCAGAGGTTATTGCTGCAGCTCTACATCTGAAGAAGTCTGACATTGTTCTAGAAACGAGAAGCGGAGTCAAGGGTATTCTTGCCAAGGTGTTGATAGAGAAAGCTCAGGTGTTCTTGAAGGCCATGAGCTATGATGCTTTTGAGGAGATCTTAGCCTTGCTAATATATGGCTTAGTATTGTTCCCCAATCCAGATCAGTTCATAGATGTTCATGCCATCAACATTTTCCTGAGTCACAATCCAGTGCCTACATTGCTTGGAGACATCCTGCATTCTCTTCACACCCGTACTACAAGGGCAAGGGGAACTTTGATGTGCTGCATACCTTTACTATCCAGGTGGTTTATTTCTCACCTTCCTCGCTCAGTAATGAAGAATGAGCAAGGGTTCAGATGGTCCAAGAGGATCATGTCACTTTCTCACTCAGATATCCATTGGTGCTCCAGATCTATGGAGAATGTCACCATCATTGACCGTTGTGGGGAGTTCCCTAATGTGCCACTTCTAGGCATAAGAGGAGGCATCACCTACAACCCTTCTCTAGCTTTACGACAGTTTGGTTACGCCAGAAGTGATGGCCCACATGACATGTTGATTCAGGGCATTGTGTTTGATTATGACAACGATCTTCAGGGTTACCGTCAGAGATTCATACGAGCTTGGGGAAAGGTAAACAGGATTGATAGCAAGACACTGGAGCCTAAGTATACCATTCCTATGGAGGATTATCTCAGATGGGTACGATCTCGTTCTCAGACACTCATGATGCCATATCCTGCCGTCCTACCAGTTACCATGGAACCTGTTGCTGAAGGAGACACAGCTTATACCATCCTTCACCCAGACATGCCTACTGACATGGAAGACTTACAGAGATCCTGGATCCAGTTGAAGGAGCAAAGGGATACTTTCGAGGCTCATTACAAAGCAAGCCAAGAAAGAATCCTGGAACTAACAAAGCAACTTCACGAGGAACGGAATCTCAACTCATACCTCAACACAAAGAGGAAACGTCCATGGGAGACTTAAAACCCCATCTTTTGTAAGCCCAAGGGGCAAACAAATTTATTACTAATAACAGTTTACTTTCTTGATTGTTTAAGCAAATTTAAATCCTGCGGGCCTTGAAAACATTGCATACCATATCATTGCATCACAGGTTTCTTGTGCACAGGTATCTTATCTTCTCGCTGTTTATTTCAGCAGAAATGGATCTTGAACAGACTATCAAAGATCTCCAAGCTCAGAATGCACAATTCCAAGAGTTGATTCTGAACTTGTCCAAGGGACAAGATGAGTTGAAGACACTGCTGGCCAAGAAGAAGAATCCTGAGGACAACAAGGATGATCAGCTGAAACAACTACAAGCTGAGATGACAGGAATGAGGATCCAGATGAATGGCCAGGTGGCTCTTATTCACAGATTAGCTCAGGGTCAAGAAGAGCTAAGAACCTTTGTCCACAAACCTCAAAGTGATAGAGTCAGGGATCTAATTGTCAGTCAACCTCCGTTAAAACAAGCTGATTTGGTTGAAAGAAAGATGAGGATAAAAGAAGGTAACAAACAGGTTGCCATTGATTGTTCTTCAGTTGAAGAAGAAAGACCTGATAAGGTTAATCCACCTCAACACAAGAAATATAGAAGGCAGTTTATCAAGTTCAACACTCCAATGTCACAAGTTCTGCAATGCTTGTTGGAGATGAAGCTAATTTCCTTGGAAAATCCTCCTCAAAATCCTAAAACTTCCTCTCCTCGCTATAATCCCAAGGCAAGGTGTGAGTACCACTCCAACAGTCCTGGACATGATACTAATAGCTGTTGGGCATTGAAGAAAAAGATCCAAGACCTGATTGACGAAGGAATCCTAGAGGTTACTCCAGAGGGTCAAGTTGAGTTCTACTATCATCCAGCAAACACCGAAGCTGCAAGACAAGTTGCCCAAGGTGTCAAGAAAGAAAGCCTACATGTTCCTGTTGAAATATGGGGCACCTTGGGACATCCAAGTGGTAAATTTGATTTCATGGTGAAGTATACTGCTCCTCAAAGTTCACAGATTGCAATTGAGGACATTCAGCCAACTGGATGGGACAACATTTGAATTTTCATTTGTAATTTCTTTTATTTGTTTGAACACTTGCTATTATGTTAAACTTTTGTTTTCATTAATGCATTGCATATGTTTGTCTTGAATTAATCCATTCGTTCCACTATATTTTGAATTATGCTTCTTATTTCTATCCTGTGATATTTAACTCCTGATAAAGCTATAAACCTGTAGAGGGAGGATGACGAAAACAATACCATAATCTTATGCAGTATGCTTTTGAACAGACTATGCTGACGATGTACAGGCATTGTTTTAATTCCTAAACAGTGGAGATATAAGGAAGTTAATCCCTAGTCAACCCTTTTGAGCCTATGAAGTAGGAGTTTTTATTCTCGCACAAATTAAAACCCTTATTCATAACCCGGGGCAGGGTAGTTACTCGGTTAAATCAAATATGCCAATTATCTGTGTTGTACACAACTAATGATGGTTCTCGGTAATCATTAAACCTGACAGTCAATATCCAGCAAAAGAAAAGCTTACTAAGTCAAAACCTATGAAGGAGACTTAGTAAAACATTAAGACATCCCGCTGACTGTAACCTTGAAATAAACAGTTCAGGCAAAAAGAAGGGATAACAAAGTCAAAAGAAAAAAGAGGTCACTATGAATCCTCAACAAAGAAAGATGACTGAATGTTCAAATAAATTTTTGGTTTCTGAACCATCACAAATATCAGTGTTACAATACCAAAACTCTTTGGAACTTCATTGCATAAGTTAACTGAGCATAGGACTGAAGAACATCATGGAGATTGGGTTGGGGACAAATAAAATTTGAGCCTATATCCTTTGTTTCTTAAACCATGAACCAGGCCACGTTATAACCCGTTAAAAGTCCTAACTGAAGCATGGTTAGTTCGAAAGTGTACTGCTACAAAAAGGTATCCTGACTCCTTTAGGGCTTGTTATAAAACTTGAGTTAATATCACAGTTTTCACAAAAAAAAAAAAAGAGTTCTTCTAAAACAACTTGTTTCAAAACTTCAAGACAGACATAAGCATTGCATTTTTGAATATATCTGTTTGCATATACCTGAGTGTTTGACAAATGGAGAAGCTTACAGGATGAATGTTCAATGAACCAAAGTCCTTCCGATAAACAAAGTTGTTTCCTGGATCAAAGTCCATGTATACAAAGGGGCATAGTCATTATCTCCCAATCAAGGGGGCAGGCCATGATACTTCCTAACTCATTTGGGGCAATCAGGACAAGATTCAACTATCTTTAAGCAGCCAGAGGCAGATCTCCCCATCTATCTGAAGTGCCAAGGGTAACATTACAAAGTTCATAATGCCAAGGGCATAGTCACTGTTTCCCAGTCAAGAGGCATACCAAGTTACTGTTCAATTCAGTTGGGGCAATTAGGTCCAGACTCAACTGTGCTTAATAGCCAGGGGTATTTTTCCTCATACAGTTGAATTACCAAAGGTGACATTACAGAGTCCACAATGCCAGGGGCATATGCTTATGGGGCATTCTGCTTGTTTCTCTTGAGGTAACTACATTCAGATACTTCCATTATAAGGCAATTCATCCTCAACCAAGGGGCAATGCTTTCTCTTCAAATCTAATACCCGGAGCGCATATGGTCCATCACAATTTGAAGACACATTCCTCTCGTTGTATTACCTTGATATTGGATTCTCAGCTGAAACCATGATGGAAATTAATTGTCTACGCCAGTAGTATCAGAATGGTGTCAGTATCATGTCTTCAGATCCAGCTATGAGGATTTCGGGGAAGGTATTCAGGAAAGTTAAAAATTTCAGGAGCTCCAAATCCAATTGGTTATACACTCTCGAAGTTGAAACGTTTCTGTTCTCAAGTTCAGCTTTACTTTTCCCTCTGAATCCAGATTTACTTTTACCCTATTTTACATAAGCGAAACGTCCATTAGTTGGGCTTGAATGCATGTGTGCTTAATATGATTGATGTTTACCAGAAATGCATGAAAATGAAGTAATAGTATTTACTAAGGACGAACGAGGGAAGGATTTCAACGAAGCTTCGCCGGTTCATCTCTACAAGATAGTTACAAAACTCTCAGTAGGACAAATCCATCTTCATAAAGTCACATCTCCCCTGGAATTTATATCCATCTCTTTTATCCTCATACGGATATACGGGAATTTACTTTCCAATAAGAGTGCGACGAACGAAGACGGGAGGTTATATCTACCCTACCATCAAACGAAGATGAAGATTATATATACCTTATTATCCCCAGCATCCGGGAGGTGATATATACCTTACTATCCCACGGGAGGTTATCTATACCCCGTTATCCCCAGCAGACGGAGGGTTATGTATAATATATTCTTCAACAACGAATCGGGATTTATTTTCCCTGGCCAGCAGTTGTTATACGAAGATATCCAGACTCTTCCGGCAGTATCATGTCATACATACATCATTTACATCATACCATAACATGCATATCCATGAGTGCATAGTACATTACCTAAGTGCATCATATTATACATGCATACATAATACATAAACTAACACTATCATACAAAATGCTACCTTGTTTTCAGGTTAATTATCCAACAAATGATCATCAGGATTGCTCTATCCTCCTGAAGACATGCTGTTACATCAGGATTACTCCAGTCTCCTGAAAGCATATCATACTATTACCTCAGGGTTGCTTCATCCTCCTGACAACTTCTCATTGTTTCAAGACTGCTTTAGATCTACTGATTGCTCTATCCTTCTGAAATCATATTATTACTTCAAGACTGCTTTAGAGTTATCATTATTGATTGCTCTATCCTCCTGAAATCACCTTATTACTTCAAGACTGCTTTAGAGCTACTGATTGCTCTATCCTCCTGAAATCATATTATTACTTCAAGACTGCTTTAGAGTTATCATTATTGATTGCTCTATCCTCCTGAAATCACCTTATTACTTCAAGACTGCTTTAGAGCTATTGATTGCTCTATCCTCCTGAAATCATCTTCAAGACTGCTTTAGAGTTATCATTATTGATTGCTCTATCCTCCTGAAATCATATTATTACTTCAAGACTGCTTTAGGGCTATTGATTGCTCTATCCTCCTGGAGTTATATTATTACTTCAAGACTGCTTTAGGGTTATCATTATTGATTGCTCTATCCTCCTGAAGACATGCTGTTACATCAGGATTACTCCGGTCTCCTGAAAGCATATTATCAAAGATTGCTCCACCCTCTTGAAATTATATTGTTACCTCAGGACAGCTCCAGCCTCCTGATAACTCCTCATTCCCCCCCTTGAAGACATGCTGTTACATCAGGATTACTCCAGTCTCCTGAAAGCATATCATCAATACCTCAGGACTGCTCCAGACTCCTGACAGCTTTCATTATACCTCCATATCTTGGATTGCTTTCCCCCAGTGGCATCTTTAAGCCCACTCAATTATATCACTCTAATGCACTGGTGAGTGCAAATTTTTGGGCTTTTGTGTTCAATCCCCTTCAACCTTCCAGGTCACGACTGGCAAATATACCAATCTAACCCCTCAGGTTTCAGAAAATTGAACAGGGGCAGCTGTTGCACCCCAAAATTTGCCCTCACAATACAAGACTTTGTGTGCTAAGAAGGTTCACAAAGTTCACAAGTTTTTCAATGCTTATATAACCTTTCATGAGGTTCATGAAGTCCATAAGTTGCTTCTTGAAGGTTCACAAGGTTCACAAGTTCCATAATGCTTTCAACACCTTTCATGAGGTTCATGAAGTCCACAAGTTACTTCTTGAAGGTTCACAAGGTTCACAAGACTCACAATGATTACAAAGATCTCCTGAGGTTCATGAGGTCTACAAAGCCACTTCATGAGGTTCACAAGGTTCACAAGCATCACAATACCTCCCATGAGGATCACAAGACACTTTATGAAGATTCACAAGGTTCACAAAGTTCACAATTGGTCAAAGGAGTTGACAATTCCCTCAGACAATGCACCTCCTAAGCAGTGCATCCAAAACTAGGGTTTTGACTTTAATCAAGCTAAATGGACCTCCAAGACTTCAAGTGAGCTTAATAACATCTTATATGTGTATAAGAACCCCCATGTCAAGTTTCAAGACTTTTCTCAAAAGTTTGCTCAGTCAGATGATCAGATAAGTCAAAATCAATCAATGCAGTCAAAAAGTCAAACTGAGGTCAACTGTGGTCAAACCAAAGTCAAACTTCATGATTTTTTTCCAACATCAAGTATATGAAGTAAAATTCATCATTTGATCAAGGGTTGATCATGATTCATCAAGGAGATTCCAGATCATCAATAATCAGGAGTTTCTAAATTAGGGTTTCCTCAGTAAAAGTCAACTGAACTTTGACCAGCCATAACTTTCACATACTTCATCACCAAGTCTCCATCCAAATCTCATTTTGAAGGAAATTGAATTCTATACAACTTTGATGTTGCAAGTTAAGCCCAAAAATGCTTCATTTGGAAGATATGAGCTAAGACATTATAGGTCATTTCAAAAGTCAACAAAAAGTCAACAACTTCAAAAGGGCATAACTTGAGATTGGTAAATGATATGGACCTGAAACCAATGGGGTTGTTTAGAGGACTCTTCAAGCTTTCCAAAAAGTCCAAGAACACCCTCATACCTTTAAAATTGAGGGAGATATGCTCTTGCAAAGTTGGGAAATTTTGTGATGGTTTATATTGAAAATGGGGGTCTAGAACCAATTCCTTCCAAATGGGCTTGCTAAATTGTGATCCAATCCACATCATATCATTATGCACGACCCAATTGACCAAAATTCAGAATTTTTATTATTTTATTTTTATTTATTATTGATTTAATTCATAAAAATCATTTTAAATAAATATAAAATATGAAAATCTATTTTTGGGTGAAGATTGAGCTTCTAGAATTTCATAAATGTTGATTGAATTTGAAAGAGAAAGGAATCATGAGATTTGGCCAAAGATAGCAAGCATTCATACATGAATATTTGGATTTTAAAGCATGATCATTGTGAATCTTTTTGAATCAAATTCTTCATACAACCATTCAATTTTATTGATCTAATTTACTCTCCTATAAGTACTAAACTTAACTCTATTGAAAAGGGAGGATTTTTTCTGCACTAAGAGTAAGTTCATAAAATCAAAAATCTCTTCCAAAACTCATATTCGGATCCATTCATACAAGGTGTTTTAAGGTAAAATAAGAACATAGCAATGTTCCTTGGACCTCCTTGAAGCAAAACCATCACTCATACGCATCAAAATCACTCCATAATGCATAATCCGAGTTCTATTTGTTCTTGAATATATTTTTTTCGGTTTCACTAATTTAATGTATTTCAATGAATTTTGTTTGGTTTATGATGTTTGTATTAAGCTTGTGAAGGTTTCTGGACAAAGAGATTGGAGTTGCGTGACCTAAATAGCAATCCGCCATGATTAGGGTTAAAGCTTCAAAATTAGGGATTCATAGAATACTTAATATAAATTGATAATGGACTCATATTTGGACTGTAATTGTTGTGTAGATCATGTTTGCAGGTTCAATTTGAAGAAATTTCACTTGTATGACGCTGTATGTGATTCGCAGGTTTGAATGGCATGAAAATCCGTAGGAGTTTTCCCAGAAAAATTCGCAGGAAACCCTATGAATTTAAGGTTGAAGATGAAGGCGTTCTGGCGCGAATGTTATATTTTAAATGTTGATTTAAAATATTATGTATTCATCTTGGTTATTTGTCACACAGAAGCATGTGTCCCAGTGGAAAGAGGCGTTTGTGTTTGGTTACGAAACCTGTGTTCGAATCCTGCCTTGTACCATTATTTTTTCTATTTTTTCAGGTTAACTATGAAGTATAATATATTATGTTCAATTGTCATTCAAATATCAGATGGGCTCTCCCAGCCGGATGGTTATGCGTGCGTTTGAGTGTTCAAAGGTCCTGGGTTCAATCCTCACCCAGGCCTTTTTGCTTTCTTTTATTTTCTGGATTTTTCATGACAAGGAACAAAAGCAATTCTACTCCCTTATTTGCTGCATGCGCGTGTGATGACCAAGTGGTGAGTGTGGTTGCTGGTGAACAAAGCCTCCTGGGTTCAAATCCCAGCCAGGTTTGTTTTCTTTTATTTTATTTTGTTCAATTAATTTAGGTTTTATTAATAATTATATATAATAAAATAATTCAATAAAATGTTACTCAATATTTATAATATTCAAAAAAAATCATATTTTCTTCAAAAATTATTACTTTTATGTAATTGAATCATTATATATGTATATATAATTTTGTATATTATTATAAACTTTTAAAGTATTTTTCTAATAAACCCTAAAACCCTGATTTTGTAAAACCTAATTTATTTTCTAGATAATAAAAATTAATTTTATTTTATGATTTAAATTTCTAATCTTGTTGTATATATAATATTTAATATAAAATCTTGTAAATATAATTATCATGAGCATGTTTATTTAATACAATTAATTTCAGTAAATATAATTATAATCAAATTTGTTCTATATGATATGTAAATATTTTTTTTTATATACTTTGTTTATAATCTAAATTATATATAAATAATTTGTAATTAAACCTATGATAATCTAATTATAATATGTTTAAAAATAATTTAATAATTTGTACATAAAATCTAAAAATTAAAATGTTTAATTTATTTTTTTATGTAAATATTCTATAATTGTTTATAATCTAATTATGCATGTAAATAATTTTTAATAATTAAAACTTGTTAATTTAATATAATTTATTTTCATAATATGTTTATAATTAACTTAATTTTTATAGCATTTAAAACTTTATGATAATTAATTGTTTATATCTTCTTCATAATCTTAAATAATAATTGTCCATAAAAATTTGATCTTGTAATTATTATGCTAATATTCTTATTTATTTTATCATTAATGCTATTTATTTTCATATCTATTTTGTTATTACTAACCCCATTTAGATATATTGTGATTTATTATTATCATTATTACTAACCCCATTTAGATATATTGTGATTTATTATTATCATTATTACTAACCCCATTTAGATATATTGTGATTTATTATTATCATTATTACTAACCCCATTTAGATATATTGTGATTTATTATTATCATTATTACTAACCCCATTGTGATTTATTATTATTATTATTATTGTTTCACTAACCCAATTATAATTGCTTATTTATTTTATTTATCTATTTATTTTGCTATTTATTTAATTTGCTTTATTATTATTATTGTAATTGCTCCTGGATGTAATATTTTGTAATATTTAAATTATTTATTTTTATGTCATGGTTAGTAAAAATAGGGAGTGTAAACATGTATGTTATTTAAAATTAATTTAGATCATTTAAATTTAAAGATAAATATTAAATTGAACACTCACACACGTAAGTCGATTTTTAGTCGCCATCTCACTTTCTAAGGTTGCCTCTCAAGTTGCCTAAATCATAAGGTCAAGTGGGGTGTATAAAGCAAGTCCCTTAAAAGAAAAAATCATCAAGTCCCTCATGGTTGCCTTTACGAATCAAGTCCCTTCGAATAATGATGATAGTCCCTCCTATATGCTTATTACACCCCACAGTTGCCTTCATAAAACAGAATGTCCCTCTCATGTCCCTTACATCCAAGGTAATGACTACCTACTCCTTAATAGTAGGGATAGTCTTACCAATTAAAGGATAAAGAACAAGAAAGACTTAAAACTTTAGGGTAGGTTCCTCTTATGTACTTGCTCACTTCAAAAAACTTTTCACACTTAACAAATTTCAAACAAATTTTCAAAAACAAGTTTTTACGCATCCGTACATGGATCATTATTAACTATTATGAAAATTTTTCTATTCACACACTGCACTTTCAAAAACAATTCAAAAGTGAGCTAAGTAACTAAGAGCCCATGGATAACCATGGATGTAAAGGGTGCTAACACCTTCCCTTTACATAACCTACCCCCCGGACCCAAAATATTCTCTTAAGGTCTTTCCTGTTCTTTTATGCCTTTCCATTGGATAAAATAAAAGTCGGTGGCGACTCTTGCTATCCGCAACATAACTAAAGTCAGTTCTCCCACCGTGTTACACTATGACTGGTGGTGTGGGAAATTAGCTTAGTTAAATTCCATGACTATGATTGTTGGGAATGAGCTTAGTTAAAGTCCAAGACTATGATTGTATTGATGTTGTTTAGCTTAGTTAAAGTCCAAGACTATGATTGTAATGAAAGAATTAGCTTAGTTAAAGTCCAAGACTATGACTGATTTTGAGTGACTGTTTGTGCCTTGATTGAAGCCCAAGGTTGAAGCTAAAAGGTTCTTAGTAGAGAGAATTTGTCATCTCTAAAGAGGGAAGATTTGTTTTATTTGTTCCTTGATGGAAGCCCAAGGTTGAAGCTAAAGGATGAAAACTGATTTTTTGGGGAAAGTCTAATCAGTGTCTTGATTTGGAAGCCCATGTGTGAAGCTTATTTGTGATAGACTGACTCTTGATTTATCTGTATCTTTTATGAAGCCTAAGATGGGAGGCTGAAAATTGTTGGTAGACTGACTTTGTATGAAAAGTGTTTTATCTGTTTGTTTAGAAAATGTTTTGAATGTCATCGGACATTCCTTTGTCTGTGGAGGATTCAATCGTACAAAGCCCAAGAGGAGGCTATCTTGTTCATCCATTGGGGAGAAGGAGACTACTGTATGTGTTTGATTATAAGGTTTATTCCTATGCTTTTATGAAGCCTGAGAGGGTCCTTAATTTTAAGCCCAATAGGGGGGTAGGTTGTAGGATCAAGCGCTTACCACTGCACTAAAAGCAATTGCTGTTAGTGAAGGCGCAGCTTTATTTCCTTATAGTATAGAGTCTTTCAAGGGGCTGCGCCTATTAAGCGCCATGGGTTGGGATGTTAAGCCCATCGAATCCCTAAGGGTGACGCTGAATTAATAAATCCAACAATCTCCCCCCCAGTGTCAGCCGGGGGGATTCGAACCCATTACCTGGCTCTGATACCACTTGTAGGATCAAGCGCTTACCACTGCACTAAAAGCAATTGCTGTTAGTAAAGGCGCAACTTTATTTCCTTATAGTATAGAGTCTTTCAAGGGGCTGCGCCTATTAAGCGCCATGGGTTGGGATGTTAAGCCCATCGAATCCCTAAGGGTGACGCTGAATTAATAAATCCAACATAGGTTACCTATAAGAGCCCCATGGGTCATTGGATGAAGCCCAATAGGAGGCTGGGGAAGACTGAGTAACATCTAAGCCTGAGAGAAGGAACCTTTAGGAGGCCTGAGGGTCCTTGAATGAAGCCATAATCACTACTTTCTGAGTCTTAAGGTACTAACTGGAAGTATACAACCTAATTGTGTAGTAATAAAAGATATTAATCCTATAAGGACTAGATAATCAAACTAATGCTTTCAGGTGTTACTATGTTTAGCTAAGGCGGATGATGTTTTAGTTTAAACAGAACGGGAAATTAAGGATTTAATTAAATTAGAATTACGATAGAATATCGGTATGTAATTAATATGCCTTCACGAATTCAATAAATCATCAGCTTATAGAGATTGGTTAAATTATCTTTCTGTAGAAAATACCGGTTTAAAAGTTGTGAACTCGCAGTCTCGTGGTCTTGCCTATAACTATACTCCTAAGTCAGATTGAGCGCACTCGCTGTGTCAAATTGAATTAAAAGCAATTTTTGAAAACCTACAGATTCTAATTAACTTTAAAGCACTTTCGCTTTATTTAAAACTAATTTTTGATTTCAGCTATTCGGTTAAAACCACACACTTTCGTGGTCTTAATCCTAACCTTGTTACCTTTTTACTTTCGTAATAAAAGATGATTTTAAATTAGGATATCAAAACCAGAAAATAAGTTTGTTAATAATTTTTTCCTAGATCTATTGAATCCATTCCGGTTAATTAATTACATGTTGATTTAAGTGTTTTAGCCAGACATATTAATTGAAACAAGCAATAATAGATAGAAGCAGTAAACAATATAAAGCATGGAAAATGAAAAATAAAAGCAATTCTATTAATTTGATAATAAACCTAAACAGAAGTACAATCTTGGCGTAATAACTCTTGTGGAAAATAAAATCAAAGAATGCAGCGACTTGAAACAATAGAAGGGTGCAATGGCTTCCCAATGCAGGAAGCTATTACTATTCGGTACGGAAACAAAAAATTAATGCAGAAAAATAATAGGTAAAATTCTGAACAGGAAACAATAAAAAATTCTCAAAGTATGCTCTCTAATTTATTTGCTTCATATCATATTTATAACACTTGAACTAACAGTGAAGTAGAAATTAGTGGAGATAATTTTGCTGGGCTTGAGAAGTACTGGGTTTGGTTGCTGAGGAGAAATAGACGGAATGGCTCCTTCTATTTATTGACTGAGGCGCGTATTTGAATTTCTCTATTTTGACCTATGACAGTCGTCTGGACCCCATGAAGCTTGTCCCACTAATGCAATGTGTGACAGACGTCAAAATTGTGTAACGACCGTCTGGGCTTCAGAATGCAGAATCCTTGTTTTCTATCATCTGTCTCATTTCTTCTTCTATAAGATTCAATTCTTCCTCATTTTAACTCATTTTCTTCTACAAGTCATATAAATCGGAATACATGCAGAAAAATAAAAATACCTTGCAGAATATCGTTCAAATTACGAAAACAATAACTTAATTAATAAAAAACCAAGCTTAATAATCGATATAAAATCGTGTCATCAAACTCCCCTAGACTTGAATTTTTTCTTGTCCTCAATCAAACAATAAATAAGAATTTGAAAATATCCACCAAACACAAACACAAAACATAATGCTTATGCATACGTGGTTGTGCGGCATTTTTCTAAAAGAACCGATAGTAACTCGAACACTAAAGATACACTAATGACAAGAAAATAATATAATGCTCATAAACCCCCTATATAAACTATTATGAATCATTCTATTATAGCTCAACCTAATGCTCTTGTTTCTATTTCACCTGTTTTCATTCTGACACAATCACATTAAGCCTGTTACCTTTACACGCGCATATTGGAGTAACCTATTGGTGGCTTTGATCTTTTCGAACACAAGGTCTGGTACAAAAGTATGGTAACCCTTCATATGTACTAAGTGCAGGTTGTGGAGGATCGTATCGTAATTCACCCTTCCGAGTTCAGAACCAGATACCTCTGAACCAACTAACATCAGACTTTTCTTTGCCTTTTTTTCTTCTCTTTTTGGTGTTTTAAGTATCAATCACTTATTTGCATCGGCTCTCCATGTAGCTTGTACTTAAGGCTGTGCTGACTACTAATATAAACTACTCGGGCTAATTTAGAACTAAAGCTTCAAATTTCGGTATAAAAGGTATTCAAATTGATATCGCATATCTAAGGATATAAGGTGTCAAGATTGTATCAATCTTGTTAAGTCTTTTCTTAGCTTTCTAACATAGCCTATCAACCTATATACTCGTAGGGTATGTTGAGTGAATGTATTATTATTGGAAATTTTTTTTTATAGATAAAAAATAGAGGGAGTCAAATAAAAGAAAATATTTTGATTAATAACTTGGTTTCGAATGAAACATACAGAAAGGGAAATACTAACTACCCTTCTCCCACACTATCTCAGACATTATCCTCAATGTTACGAGATAAAGGTAGACTACAAAAGAAAACAAAAAGGGGGAAAATACAATAAAAGAAAAGGAAAACTATTGTGGTCCTTGTCCTCGTGCTCTGCCTCGTAGGTTTCTCTGCCCATATTGTGCAACGTGATATGGTATACCAATATGATGGTATAATCATGTAGCTTCTGCACCTGCCGAGTCACTACACCAAGTCCTTCTATGGCGCCTGTTATCCTTCCTCATTGGGCAATTTGTTCCAGTTGGATCTGACCCATGAGTGACATCATCTCAACATGCTGTCTCTGGTGTCGGTCGTCCCTCTGGGAATATAACTCACTCCTTTGGACGATCGCCGCAAGAATATCATCATTCGTTGCTTGATCTTGTTCATGTCTATGACGGCGTCTAGAGGAAGTGTCGATAATGTCAGTGGTTTGAGGATGTTCAGGTTCTTGTTGTTGTGGTTGGTCCATCATCTCTTTAAATACATCTTGCGGAGGCTCTTTCGGTGCAACAACATTGTGTGATGAAGCGTTATGGTCGAAAAGCCAATTAACCTACTGCTGAGCATGCGTGTGAGTAGAGCAAGGCATGATTACACCTCTGAATACCTTGTTGTTGATCATCATATTATACGTCTAAGAAACGTGGTGGTAGGGACGGTAGGGCGGCGAGACGATCTCCTAAATTCAGCTTCAGTGCAATGTCGGTGATGACCCCCTGAAACAGAACAGAGTTTTCCCTCTGAAACAGACTAGATGAATGTTAGATAGCATGAAGGACACCGGGTTCAAAGGCATAGGATGAAAAGCACATTGAAGGAGAAAGGAATCCTTCTGGTTGACCTTATGATTGTTGTGCCTTCCGAAGACGGTGTGGCTTAAAACTCGCTGAAAGTAATGGATTCTGGATATGAGAAGCATAAAGGTCATCCCAACAAAACGATACAAAAATTGTCAGGTGTTGCCAAAGGTCAAAAGCATCAGCCTGCCAAGTTGCGTGACCAGGTAGGCAGTAATGAACGTGAGCGCCACGGTGGAAGCTGAACCATTCACTAAATTGCTCTTTCATTATAGAGTATTCTTCATCGAACATCCTAAAAGTGGCATATCCCATTAAGAAAATGTCTTCGTCATTCAGTGTGTTGTAGGCCAATGAACTCAAAAACCCCAACGTTAGCGCTTTGTATGTTGGCCTATTATTTGAGCAGAGTTTCGTCAGACCGGTGTTGGTGAGCAACCACTAAACTCCTTCCAGCAATCCTAACTCTTGGAGACACTCTTCATCGACATATCTAGTGGCTTCAATTAAGCATTGGTAATATTAGAGATACCTTGCTCATTGACGGACATCGGCTTCTCTTTCACGGAAGGTGATATGAGAGAGGTTAGGGTTAGGGCGTGGATTTTCCATTGGTTTTACAAAGGTGGGAATTTTTTTTCATAAGAAAGAAAAATGAATGGAGATTATGGAACGGTACACCTTTGTTATATAGAGCAAGTGTTAAAAAAATGAAGTTATGAAATGGTTGTGTGAGAAAGTGGAAAAGTGGGTGGTTATAAATAGTGATGGAGGAAGTGGACTGTCGGAAGAGGAAGAGGTACTGGGTGCAAAACGGTCATGTGAACATTATAGAGACGTTACTGTTTTACGTTGTGACAACCGATGCACAAACATGATAGTCGTCTGGTTAATGGGATGATCGTCCTAAAAGCAAGATGGGCGTCACACCCTAAAGATATGTGACGAGTGTCACGCATCCAGGGACGGTGAAACAGTCAGCTTGGTTAGGTGTCTTCTACTCATTAATTCTTGTACTCATAAATAGTATGTATCACATAAATATTTTTTTATAACTAAGATGTATCAGTAGCAAAACAATATATTTGTAGCAGACAGTTCATATTTTGTGCAGCAGAGTAAACAGAAGTGCATCATTAATAATACTGAAATATAGTGTACTGCTACAAAATAAATCAAATTAGAGGGACACAAAATTTTAGCAGAAAGAACAAAACAATTGTAACTTTATTAAAATTGAGAGGTAAACGCAGTAGCATAAAAATTTCAAACAGAACTGAAAAATGGAAACATTGAAAAATTAAATTAAACTAAAGTACAAAAAAACTGAATTGCAATAAAAATTCTAATAAACGCCGGTGTTAGTGACTAGCCACAGTTTTGGCGGATTGATTCAATGGCTTTGCTTAAGTGGTCAAATTGTTCAACGACCATATCCCTTAAAGTAATGATGTCAATACGCAAGTCGCAAAGCTCTTTGTGCATTATTGTCATTTTAGTGTGGAGGTTCTCTATGGTAGATTGTGTATAAGTGGTAGCAGGAACGATAATGGTGGCATAAGTGGATTTTTCTTCTTCTTCAATCATGTCCTCAGGATAATCTGAATCATAATAATTTGGAGATGTTTTTGGATCAATTTCTACTTCGGACCAAGCATCCTCAGGTTCAAAAAATGGTTTGTCCATACCATACAACCAATTATGACAGTTATGTAAACTTGTACGCTCATGGTCAGGTAGTGTAAAATGTGGCACAACTACACCGTTGATCATAAGTTTGAAATGATGCGGTCCATGGTCATAAAGTCTTACCCTTTTAAAATAGAAAGTGATATTCACGGGACTATAATCTTCGAGAGGGTTAATCTGAGAAAGGAGGGTTCCAAATCCCATTGCATTAGCAATTTTGGTAACTATGCCACCTAACAAAATTGGTTGGTGTTCAAATTGCAAAACCTTACAGAAATTTGCAAACATGAAGGTCGCTCTGTTAACCTATTGGGACTGAAAAACACAGAACATTATGAATAACTCATCTCTAGAGACGTTATTATCACTCTCAGGTTTTCCAAACTGGGTATAGGCCAAACTCATGTGGAAGTACCTAATAGATGGGTTTTAAATATTAGTAAATAGAATAGGGAATAACTCAAGATCAGGGCGTCCTGAGATACTACTCCAAAAACGGTTCAACTCATCCTCCATAAGTACATCTTCTTGTGCCTCAGAGAAAATAGTAAGGCCGTCTGGGAAATCCAATAGTTCATCCATCTCGTGTATGTTAAATTCACATGGATATCCAAACAATCTGAAGGCTATCCTACTTCTAGTAAAACCTTTCCCGCAGTTAGGAGTGTAGGCAAGTGAACTCAAGAATTCTAAAGTCAGCTAGTAATAAGTTCTATGCCTTTTAGTAGTGAAACCTTCACATCCTATTTGGTTAAACATAAATTTAATACTAGCACATATGCCTAGAGCGGTCATGGTAGGTCCATGGGCAAACTTGGTGAGGGCCATATGTATTTGAGCTAAAACTTCATAATGTTGCCCCTGGGCACCGTCTCTGAAATTCACAATCATGTTGTCATTCATTGCTAAAGTTAGTATGGAGAATGAAATCAGAGAAGAAGGTGGAAGGTAGAAAAACTTTAAAAATCCTGGAAACACACATTAAAACAAACCAAAACAGAAATCAGTAAATTTACCGCATTTTGAAAATTAGAATTTGAAAAAGAAACAAAAACAAAAATTAAATAAAAGATTAAAATTAAAATGAAAACAAAAACAAAATTGTGGGTTGCCTCCCACGCAACACTTCATTTAATGTCAGGGCTTGACACAACTTAAGGGAATTTCAGTCTAAGGTCTCTGAAGGAAATTTTGCCAATTTTAGACCTGTTGAAAATTCTTTATCTTCTACCCAATGATAATTTATTACTTCGAAAGGACTGGACCATCTAGATCGTAATTTTCCAAGAAACAACCTAACCTCGAATTAAATAAGAGTACAATGTCTCCCAGACTAAATTCTTTTCTAGATATACGTTTATCATGCCATATCTTTGTTCTTTCCTTGTATATACGGGCATTTTTGTAAGCGTCTACTCTCAGCTCTTCTAATTCGTGTAAGTGTAAGATACATTTTTCACCTACGTCAGTATAGTTAAAGTTAAGAGTTATAATTGCCTAATAGGATTTATGCTATATTTCTACCGACAGGTGGCAAGATTTTCTGTAGACTAATTTGAATGGCGTGGTTCCGATGGGTGTCTTAAAAGCTGTTTTATAAGCCCATAAAGCTTCATGTAACTTGGTTGATCAATCTTTCCTAGATGTAGCGACAGTCTTTTCTAATATTTGTTTATCTCTCTATTCGAAACCTCGACTTGTCCACTAGTTTATGGATGGTAAAGCATTGTTATACGGTGTTTTACTTCATATTTTAATAAGATTTTATCGAATATTTTATAAATGAAGTGGGAGCCTCCGTCACTTATGACGAGTCTTGGCACACCGAATCTAGGGAAAATAATATTCTTGAAGAGCTTTATGACTACTCGTGTGTCATTTTTTGGAGAAGCTATAGCTTCAATCCATTTTGAAACATAATCAACAACAACGAGTATGTACTTATTTCAAAAATAAGATGGAAATAGTTCCATGAAGTCGATCCCCCACACATCGAAGACTTCTACTTCCAAAATGCCTTTTTGGGGCATTTCATCGTGCCTCGAGATGTTTCTAGTGCGTTGGCACCGATCGCAATTTAGCATAGCAACGTGAACATCTTTCCAAAGAGTGAAAAAAAACAAGATTTAAGAATCTTTGCACAAGTCTTCGAGGTGCTTGCGTGTCCACCATAAGGAGCAGAGTGACAATGGGAGATTATATTTTCTATTTATTCTTCCAGGACACATCGACAGAAGATACCATCGGATCCTCTCTTAAAAAGAGAAGGTTCATCCCAGTAGTATTGTTTTAGATCATGGAAAAATTTATTCTTTTGTTGGTATGTGAGATCAGGTGGAAGCACTCCAACAACAAAATAGTTTACTATGTCAGCATATCATGGCAGTGTAGCTTGTGTATAAGTCTCTTCCACTGTTTCCTCTTGATTTTGTTCGTCTAGAGTCAAGGAGGATATTTCACTTTCTATTTGGGCTATAAGATGTTCATCAGGGAAATCGTCATTAATAGGCATTTGGTCTGGTTTAATACCTTCCATTCGTGATAAGTGATCTGCTACTACTTTGTTAGTTCCTTTCTTATCTTTAATCTCTAAATTGAATTCTTGTAGTAACAGGATCCATCCAAATAGTCTAGGTTTCGCATCTTTTTTACTTAAAAGATACCTAATAGCGGTATGATCGGTATATATTATTACTTTAGCTCCTACCATGTAGGAACAAAATTTTTCAAGTGTGAACACAACGGCTAATAGTTCTTTTTTTGTAGTGGCGTAGTTTATTTGAGTGGGGTCTAAAGTTCTACAGGCGTAGTAAATTGCGTGAAGCTTCTTATCCTTTCTTTGTCCTAGGAATGCGCCTACAACGTAATCACTCGCATGGCACATGATCTCAAATGGTATTGTCCAATATGGTGATTGCATGATGGGCGCAGTGATAAGAGTTGTTTTGAGTTTTTCAAATGTTTTTAGAAAATATTCGTCGAAGATAAACTTGGCGTCTTTCATCAATAGACCGGTTTACGGCTTAGTGATTTTTGAAAAGTCCTTAATGAATCATCGGTATAAACTGACATGTCCTAAGAAAATTCTTATTTCTTTTACGATCTTTGGAGGTTGAAGTTCCTTTATTGCTTCTATCTTTGCTTTATCTACCTCGATCCCTTTATTGGATATCACATGTCCTAGCATAATTCCTGGTGTAACCATGAAATGACATTTTTCCCAATTAAGTATGAGGTTTAGTTTAACACATCTCTCTAGCACCATCTCTAGGTTCGACAAACATCCTTCAAAGCTTTGTCCTCAAACAGAAAAGTCATCCATAAAGACTTCCAAGATGTCGTCTATAAAGTTAACAATGATTGCCATTATACACTGTTGAAATGTCGCGGGAGCATTAGACAAGCCAAACGACATTCGTCGTTAGGAAAATGTTCTGTAGGGGCATGTGAATATGGTCTTTTATTGGTCATCAGGATGCATATGAATTTGGAAAAATATTGAATAACCATCTAGGTAACAAAAATAGGAGTGTTTTTCTAATCTTTCCAACATTTGATCGATGAAGGGTAAAGGGAAATGATCTTTCCGGGTAGCTTTGTTCAATTTTCAGTAATCAATGAACATTCTACTTCCGGATACTATTATCTGTGTTATGGACTCACCTTTTGAGTTCTTAATAACTATAATGCCTCCCTTCTTCGGTACGACATACACTGGGCTAACCCATTGACTGTCGGAGATTAGATATATGATTCCAGCCTCTAGTAACTTCTTTAATTCATCCTTGACCATAGTACTCAGAATCAGGTTAATCCTTCTCTGGTGTTCTCTAGAGGTTTTACAGTTTTCCTCTAGCATAATGCGATGCATACAAATTGAAGGACTTATTCCTTTTAAGTCAGATATGTTGTAGCCTAACGTGGTTGGATACTTTCTTAAGACGTCTAATAATTTTTCGGTTTCGAGCTTCCCTAAGTCTGCATTGACTATAACTGGTCTTTTAAGTTCTGAGTCTAGGAATTCATATCTCAAGTTATTTGGCAGTGCTTTGAGTTCCAGGGCTGGATTTTTTGGGCACGACATATGGTCTGGTGTAAGAGCTAAGCATTCACATAAACTTTCGTCTTGATAAGGTTCTCTCCAATTGTCGTCTTCTAAGATTTGAGGGGTTTTAATTTTAATTATATCATAGTAGGTGGTTTGTTCCATCTCCATTCTCTTCGGCATTCGTCAATGACCTCTGTCAAATAACAGGTGTCGTCTATGGATGGAGCTTATAGGAATTGAGTTCAGATGAATTCAACTTTTTCTTCCCCTACTTCGAATATTATCCTTCCTTTCTTTACATCGATGATAGCTCCGGTTGTGGCTAAGAATAGTCTTCCGAGTATGATAGGGGTCATAGCATCTTCTTTGATGTCCATGATTATAAACTTAGTTGGGATCTAGAATTGGCCTATTCGTACAGGGACATTCTCTAAAATACCAACAGGAAATTTGACTGAGCGATCGACTAATTGAACTGATATCTTGGTAGGTCTTAGTTGTCCCATATTGAGCTTCTTGCATATTGATAATGGAATTACGCTTATACTAGATCCTAAATCACATAAAGCTTTGTCTATGACGAACTTTCCAATTACATAAGGAATAAAGAAACTTATTGGATCCTTCAGCTTAGGAGGCATATTGTTTTGGATTATAACGCTACACTCAGCAGTAAGTGTAACTATTTCATTCTCCTTGATCTTCTTTTTTTTGGATAAAATTTCTTTTAGAAATTTTGCATACAAGGGAATCTGGGTGATAGCTTCTGTGAAGGGTATGGTAATGTTTAACTGCTTCAGAAGCTCTACAAATTTCTTGAATTGTCCCATAGTTTTAGAATTGGTTGATCGTTGGGGGTACGTAATGGGTGGTTTATATGGTGGAGGGGGCACATTAGTCTTTTCCTTTTCCTCAGCCTCTTGTTTGTTGGATTCCTTTTCTTGTGGTTGATCTTTCTTCTTAGTTGGTTTATCAGATTTTTGGTACATGGCTGGATTTTGTTGTAGAATCGGCAGATCCGTCCAGCTCTTTTCCACTTCTTAGTATAGTTGTGTTTGCATGTCCTTTAGGATTTGGTTGTGGCTGTCCATGAAACATGCCATCTGGGGAAGCAGTAGATGCTTGTTGTTGTGCTACCTGAGAAATCTGTGTTTCCAACATTTTGTTATGAGTAGCTAAAACCTCCACCTTGGTCACTAATTGCTTAATTTGCTCACTAGTGTGGATGCTCTGGTTCAGGAATTCTTTGTTTGTTTGAGTCTATGTGACTATGAAGTTTTCCATCTTCAATTCAAGGTTACATTTCCTAGGAGCGTTCAGAGCAGGTGCGGCAGTTTTTTGGTATCCCAATGGTACATCAGGTGTCTGGTTATTCGCATACAAGGCATTATTGTTATTGTAGGAAAAATTAGGATGATTCTTCCAACCTGGGTTGTATGTATTTGAGTACAGATTTCCTTAAGCAAAATTCACCTGGATTATGGTTAATCCAGCTAAAAGTTGGCATTCGGGTGGTGTGTGTCCTGGGATTCCATGTATTTCGCAATTTGGAGTCATGCAACCATGGTTGATGGTGGTGTTATGGTCAAGTTATCAATATTTTGTGCGAGAGCATCCATCTTAGCATTGACATGATCTAAGCTACTTACTTCGTACATTCCTCCTTTTGTTTGGGTCTTCTCTATAGGAGTTCTTTCACCTCCCCATTAGTAGTGGTTTTGAGCCATGTTCTCAATGAGGTTGTAGGTATATGCATATGGTTTGTCCATGAGAGCGCCACCTGCGGCAGCGTCTATTATGAGTCTTGTGTTGTATAGAAGCCCATTGTAGAAGGTAATGATGGTCACCCAGTTCTCAAACACGTGGTGTGGATATAACCTCATAAGATCCTTGTATCTCTCCCACGCTTCATAACGTGATTCGACATATTTTTGTTGAAATTCGTTGATATGTGCTCTCAACATAGTTTTCTTGCTTGGTGGGAAATAACGTGATAGAAATTTTTTTTCAGTTCTTCCCATGTTGTAATAGAGTTGGCTGGTAAGGATTTTAACCATGCCCATGATCTATCCCTAAGAGAGAACGGAAAAATTCTTTATCTTATTGCGTCTTGGGTTACACCATTCACCTTCATTGTGTCTGCGTATTGCAAAAACTTGGTCAGATGTTTATTAGGGTGTTCCGTAGGATTTCCAGAAAACTGATTTTGTTGTACGACTGATAGGAGTGAGGGTTTCAATTCAAAATCATTTTGGGTAATGGTTGGGGGAGAAATACTATTATGTGGTTCTTGTTGAATTGGAGTCGCATAGGACTTGAATGGACGATTTTGTGGTCCTCCATTTTCATCCATGATTGGTTCTTCAGCTGGTTTGGGTATAAGATGTTTAGGTGAAGGAGTTTCTTGATTTTTGGTTCGGCATCTCAAACTTACGAAATGCTCAACTTCGTTGATTTGTGGTTCTAATTCTTTGCCTCGAGAGTAAGTATTGGGCATACAATTGACAAAAGGGAATTTTGGTTTTGCCTTAGTCTATATGGTGCAATAATTGAATCGCATTACTCACGAAATCATAGTCCGCGACAACAACGCCAAAAACTTAATCACGACTTTCTGAGTCTTAAGGTACTAACTGCAAGTATACATCCTAATCGCGTAGTAATAAAAGATATCGATCCCACAAGGACTAGATAATCAAACTAATGCTTTCAAGTGTTACTATGTTTAGCTAAGGAGGATGAAGTTTTAGTTAAAACAAAACTAGGAATTAAGGATTTAATTAAATTAGAATTACAATAGAATATCGGTACGTAATTAATATGCCTTCACGAATTCAATAAATCATCAGCTTATAGAGATTGGTCAAATTATCTTTCTGTAGAAAATACCGGTTTAAAAGTTGTCAACTCACACTCTCGTTGTCTTGCCTATAACTATACTCCAAAGTCAGATTGAGCGCTCTTGCTGAGTCAAATTGAGTTAAAAGCACCTTTTGAAAACCTATAGATTCTAATTAACTTTAAAGCGCTTTCGCTATATTTAAAACTAATGTTCTATTTCAGACATCCGGTTAAAACCTCACACTCTCGTGGCCGTAATCCTAACCTTGTTACATTTTTACTTTCGTAATAAAAGCTGATTTTAAATTAAGATATTGAAACCAGAAAATAAGTTTGTTAATGATTTTAGCCTAGATCTATTGAATCCATTCCGGTTAATCAATTACATACCGATTTAAGTGTTTTAGCCAGATATATTAATTGAAAAAGCAATAATAGATAGAAGCAGTAAACAATATAAAACATGGCGAATGAAAAATAAATACAATTCTATTAATTTGATAATAAAACTGGACAGAAGTACAGTCTTTGCGTACTAACTCTTGCGGAAAATAAAACTAAAGAATGCAGTGGCTTGAAGTAATAGAAGGGTGCAATAGCTTCCTAGTGTAGGAAGCTATTACTAATTCGGTACGGAAACAAAAAAATTAATGTGGAAAAATAATAGGTAAAGTTCTGAACAGGAAACAATACAAATTCTCAAAGTAGGCTCTCTAATTTATTTGCTTTGTATCCTATTTATAACACTTGAACTAACAGTGAAGTAGAAATTGGTGTAGATAATTTTGCTGGGCTTGAGAAGTATTGGGTTTCGATTGATTGAGACTGGGTTTGGTTTCTAAGGAGAAATAGACGGAACAAATCCTTCTTTTTATTGACTGAGGAGATAATTTTGCTGTTTTATTAAGAATGAAGCTAGGGGTTACACTAGGAAGCAGAGACCCAAAATTCCGAGGGAGAAAGAGTACAAATGTTTTTTACATTGTATTCTCTTTGTCATTAAGAAGTATTTTACTATCTTTTATTTAATAAGAGGTTAAGAAAGATAATTTTGGTAAATAGTTCTATTCTAAGCAAGCACAACAGTTTAAGAAAACAACGAGAAGTTAGAAAGAGAAAAAGATGGCTCAGAAGCCAATAATAGGGCTTATACATAAGGATGCCTATGAAATATGTTTTCTTGATTAATTATTTGATGATTTTATACACAGAATAGGACTTGGGTGCTGAAAAGAAAACAAGATGAGATTTGTAAAGAAAGCAGTTCACCGGAGTGAAGCTCAGTCTAGTTGCTGGTGTATTAGATCTTTAGTCATAAAGATGAAAAAAGAAAACGAGATAAGATTTGTAAAGAAATTCTCATGAATCCCTGTTTAGGAGATTAAAAATTGTTTAAGAAATAATTGGTGGGTTCATGACTTATACAGAAGTCTGGCGGAGATTTAAAACATACCAGAGAAAGTTTAAAACAGAAAAAATGAGTCCTAAATACAAATGATTCCTCATGATACATTTTGACAATTCCTTTTAGAAAACAAATGGTTATGTGTAAAGACATTCACAGAGAAAGATTCACAGATGAAAACTTAAAGCGGTGGAAAAAAGCGACTGCCCCGAGTTTTTGAAAATGGGTCAGATGAACCCTAATGGTTCATTTTTCAAAAAGGGTTGGGTCTTACACTCCAATAGAGGCCCATAAGTGTGACAAAATTCAATTTGAGGGTATGAAAGTCAAAACCCTAATTTTGAATATTTTGAATATTTATTTGAAATAAAATATTAAAACATTTGATAAATTTCAAACACTAATGAAAAACAAGTTGAAACCTTGAATCAATGTTTGCAAAATTATGTTTTATCCATGAGACAACTTGAATATCATTTATGATTGAAAAATCAAGTGAAAGAAATGAATTTTAAAATGTTTAGAAACAAATAAAATTAATTCTTTATGAAAATAATAAATATATTAAAAATATATTTTTAGGAGATTTTTTCATGGAATAAAATATTTAAATATTTTTTAGAATTAATGAAAAAAGAATCAATAAAAAACTCAAAAGAATCAGAAAGTTATTAATTTTAAATTAATTAAACAAAATGAATAAAATTCAAAAATTCAAAAATTTGAAAAAGGCGCCAAGAACAAGCGCGAAGCAGTTTGCCTAGAATTTGCAAAATCCATCGTATCTCATGGAATAGCTATCCATTTGAGATGAAATAAACATCAAAATCACTCATTTTGATCCCACGAACCTAATGTTACCAATTAATTTCATTTATTTTGTGTATGGAGTGAAAAATCATTGATGAACACTTAAGAAACCTAATTTGGCCTGAGCCTCATGAAATTCTACATGATGATGATTTTGTGAAATTGATTTAGAGGAATTACTTAGAATATGATTACACACATATGTGAAAAATATAGTGCGAGGAAATATGCATGAATTATGATTTGGCCTAGTTTGAGGTTTACCTGGACTTGAGTTTATAGTTGGAGTTGTGATATAAAGTTAGAAGTGTTACAGAGATGTTGTGATGATCTGGACAGATTCCCTACACCATATGGAGTGTGTTTGAACACTTGGACTTGATTGCAATTGGCTGGATCAACTTCTGATCTTCAAGTTGTAGAAACAATGACTTTTTGAGGTTTTGATGAGTGATTATGGGTTGGAAGTGTTCCATAGGTGATCTAAGTGTTTGAACACCTTATAAACATCATATATGATGTGTGTGAGCAATTGGTTTGAGCTTGTGCTAGCTCAAACTCAAAAACCAGAAGTGATTGCTCAAAATATTTAGTTTTGAGTCTTTGAGAGCAAAAGAAGAGCAAACTTAGTGATCAAAGGCTTTGGTGTAATTTTTATGATGGAGTGAGGTCTCATTTTATAGGCAAATATGTTGAACAAACTAGGCCTCCAAGATTTGAAGTGACGAGTCACAATGGTGAGTCATGGTTTTATGAAAATATCTCTTACATGTGAAATGATGAAATTCTCAAATAGCTCAGCTATGCAGCAATAAAATTCACATTCCTCAAAAGTTTGATGCTTGGATTGTGTTTACCTATTGCTTGTTTAACAAGAGATCCAATAATATACTATTTTGGAGCTTTATGACCCTTGGATCAAAATGCATAATGTTGAATTCTATGAATGTCATTTTGGTGAATTCCATGGTGCAATCATGAATTTGCGGGTTTAATCAGGCTTTTTATTATTATTTAGATGCTTAAATCCACTTGACATTGTACTTTGATTCAAAAAATCAGATTTCACAAGTTTGTGAAAAATCTATTTTTGCAAAACAACTTGAGGTGCTCACTTTGATCCATGATTTCTTCATGTACAAGCAAGATCTTTTCATGCCAATGGGGTCTTTGAATTGTTGGAAACCTTTGCAAAAACATTGGTGTTTTGAAAAGGATCTAAATTAGCTTGGAACTTGGTGAAAAATCCCTCAAAGTTTTGATGTTTTGTTGATTTTACACTTAGGCAGATTTTTTTCTAAGTGTTGAAAATCAATATTTTTCTTAATTTTGATCCATCTTCAACTTGAAATCCATAATGAATTGGAGTGTCACCTAGTTGAATCATTTGTAGTTTGTGATGAGATCATTCATTTAAGATATGGTTCACCAAAATCTGATGCTTGGATCCCTAGTTATGATGCTTGGAAGTAGGTCATTTGAAAACTTTTTTCCACAACTTAAAATTTTTTCTAAGTTTCAAAGATTGCCCCTTTTACAAGTTATCTTCAAATTTCTGATTTTTTGTGATCAAATGCATTCATGGAACATATATTCTTTAAATATAGGTCATAAGGATCATTTTGGGTGAAAAGTCAAACTTTGACTTTTTGGTCCATATGGAAATTACACTAGATACCCCTGGTTTTCTGATTTTTTGACTGGACATCCTCTGAGGTATTTGACATTTTGAATGGACTTCCATGATGTATATGAGCTATTTAAACCATTACCTATGGTATAGGCTCTTGTCCAGATGAAAAATTTGAATTTCGGTTCCCAGATTAGTTAGAAACTCTAATTTGGGCACTGTAAAACCCTAATCTTGCAGTCCTTGCTCTCTGCACCTTTTGTACTTGTAAATGGCTTGTCAAAGTCATGTCAAAATTATTGATGATATGCGGAGGCCTTGGCAACCTTTCCCATGAAAAAATTCATCTAGAGGGCTCAGTTGATTGAAACCCTAATTGGTGATTGTGATGGCTCGGGGCCCAGATCACTAAGACTTTTGTACACTCTTTGAAAGATTTCCCATCATTTGAGATTCTTTAACCCTTTGTTAGTGATTGAAAGGTTGAAGATCTTATGTATTAATGATTGTTCTTTGTCTGAATTCTTTTGATGATGTACATATCTTAGGGTCAAAATTTAGGGTATGACATATACCAAGATACATCCCTATGGTTAGGCGTCTTCCCCTTGTTATGGGGTGGATTTGTCGGCAACTACACCCGCGTCTTGGTGGGAGTTAGTTGTAATATTGTTTGAGTTTTTCAGCATTCCATGGTCAAGCAAATGGCTCCCTGTTCAGGTGTTCAAGGTAGTAGGCTCTTATGCCTATTTTTGATCTGACCCGATATGGACCCTCCTAATTCGTGGAGAATTTGCCCTCGCTCGAATCTTTTTGATTTTTGCGCAAGACAAGACTACTTACTTGGAACTCTCGTTTAATGACCTTGGAGTCATAACGTAGTGTTATCCTTTGTTTCAGTGATGCTTCTCAGAGAGCTGCCTCTGACCGAATTTCTTCGATGAGATCAAGATTTTCCCTCAATGCTTCCTCGTTGAGTCCTTATTCTAGAGGAGCTTCTGTCCATCTAGAAGATTCTCTAATTTCTACGGGGATGACTGCCTTTGTTCTGTATGCCATGAGAAACGGAGTCTCCCCTATGGTCGAATATGGAGTTATCTTATAGACCCAAAGTACGTTTTGGAGCTCCTCAACCCACCTTTTCTTCACTTCGCATAGTCTTCTTCCAAGGCCTCGTAGGATAAGTCTATTAGCAGCCTCAGCTCTTCAACCCACCTTTTCTTCACTTCGACTTTGCAACGAAATCTTGAAAGTTACCATCATTTAATTGTGTACCATTGTTCGTTATTAAGGCTTGGGGTACGCTGAACCTGGCCAGTATATTCCTTTTGTAAATACACAATATGTTGAACGCGATGATTTTGGCTAAAGCCTCAACCTCTATCCACTTAGTAAAACATATGACGGCCACAATAAGATATTTTGTTTGATAAGAACCTACTGTGAAAGGGCCGAGGATGTCCCTTCCCTACTGGAAGAACAACCATGGTGACGACATAGTCTTGAGCGCATCGGGGGGTGCTAGGAGCATCTCCCCATGCCGCTGGAACTTGTCGCACTTTTTCACGTATTCTTTGGCGTCACCTGCATGGTCAGCCAATAGTAGCCTGCACTTAAAGCTTTGTAGGCTAGCGAACTATCGCCAAAGTGTTGCGTGTTAATGCCTTCGTGTATCTCAGGTAAGATATCAGAGATGTTATCTTCTCCGACGCATTTTATAAGTGGGATAGAGAATCCTCGACGGTACAGTTTGTCGTCTATCAGGACGTATGAGGACGCGCGATGTCTGATTGCGCTGGCTTCCTTACTGTCCTCGGGAAGCTCATATAACACCCAACTAAACCCCACGTATATTCACAGTACAATTTAAATAAATTAGTCACTCATCAATCTCATACCATGGGTGTCACAACTTCATAAACATCTTACCACAACGGTCTTGCTCCGTAACATGGGTTACAATAGAATTATAGTCCAATAGTGTATTTAACATCATACTAAAACATTCAAAAAATTTGCAGCGGATACTTGAGTCTTAAACTCTTTTATAAAATAAACAAAATTGCCATGAAAAGCAGTTTCAAAACATTCAAGTAACTCAATATACTTCATAGTAATCATCTCATAAATCCAACTAATACCAAATTATAAAAGGTCATGAAATCTTCACAAACATCAAAGCATAAAATGTTCATAATCGAACAACCCCAACTCCGGTGTTACGCATCAGAGCAAAACTCCCTTCATTTCTAAGGAAATAAATAAGCACACTTCGAAGCAACTTCTAGACTTCCTTACCTAATCTTGAATTCACCTGCAAGTTACCCACATTCAAGGAAACATTTCCAAGCAGAAGGGGTGAGTAATCATAATTATTTTAAAAGACATAAGGAATAGGCATTATTATAATACACAATTAAAAACAACCACAAGATAACATCATATACTTGAGTATAAATAACAACAACAACTTCAAAGACTTCATGTTAAAACGTCATAATTCTAAAACATCAACAAGATACTTCGTTCAAGACAAACATCAGGTAATGCCACATTTAAATGAGATGCAACATCATTAGACTCAATGCATGCGGTACCGGAACATCGCTGATGACTTAGTCATCGTTATCTCCAAAGATCCTTACCAATAGGATCGATTTCCGCTTGGAACCAGAGCACATCACAATTTGTACTTAATCTGCACAATGGGATTAAGGCCATCATTGGACCAAAACGTCCTATAAATCGTCATTGGATTTTAATCCTGCAAAACATCACTGGACATCTCGTCCTAACAAATGTTATGAATGCATGATGCGTATAACACATAAAAACACGGCCACGGCTAGTCAAGACCCACCATCATTCATAAAAAATCATCATATTCTCTTCATATATCTCATACATGTACATCATAGTTAACACATCATCATTCATCATAACAAACACTTAAACAATTCACTTCAAGACATCATCATTCATCGTGTTCTGTTTACATATATCACACATACTACTGTCAGCACGACATCAATATAATATTACAAACCTCAATTTGGATATCAACATTTTAGATATATCATTTTATCGGAAAAGAAATTTGGATATCAAAATTTAAAAAAATCACTTAATTTTGAATCTATTTCAAATAGTTTTTCATAAAAATCATTTTTGAGATAAATTTTTTACGATTTTAACTATATTTTAGTTGTGTTGTATGATATTAAATAAATAAATATAAGAAAACTTATAATATTTAAAAAATAGTTTTACAAAATCCATTTTTAAAAACACAAAAAAAAAATCATTATTTAAAGATAAAACATAGACATTGTTATATTAATAATTTGATTGAACTCCGACAACCTCGATAAATCCAAATACTTTGCCTAATTTATTTTGATGATATTTAAAGAAAAAACACAAAAGTTTGTTGATCTTAAAAGCGTCAAAAATATGTAGATCAAAATATTTAGGATAAATGAAATATGGTCCCTAGTTTAAAAGGCCTTGTCATATCGACAGTTGAAGTATTAAATATGTTAGTTGTACGTATCGTACAAACAACATTCATGCTGTTTTTCCTTTAATTTGATGGCCCGTAGTTTCTATAAACATTTTTTATGAAGACAACATTATACTAAATTTGACGGTAGTATATATACTGTGATTGTTTTTTTATGAGTTTGTCGTGGAAAAATATACATTTCATGATATTTTTTTACTTTTCCATTTAATCAACAATAATTCTTATTTAGGAGCATTTATTTTTCTATTTTGATTTGAAAGACTTATTTGTATTTGTGTTGAGTTATTTATTATCCTTTTAAAAAAATATATCTTCTAAATTTATAAATTTATTTTATGTGATCCGCTGTTGGAAGAAGTTTAGATATAATTTTACTGGAAATTATTTTTTAATTTATAGCATAATTTATATTTTAGAAATTTAATATATGGAAATTTATTAAATTCTAATTCTAATCAACGTTAATTTTTTTAAAAAAAAATCCTTTGTATTTCTCCTTTTATACTATAATAAAATGTAATAAAAAAGCTACTATAAATAAAAATTATCATCTATAAAATATTTATTTGAATTAATTACTTATGTAACTTTATCATTTTATTTAAAATATTATAAATGAGATAATAATTTGATTTAAAGTATAATAAAATTGTGATACAATTTATTAAATAGTAAGAAATACAATTTTTCAAATGAACTAATTAATACAATTGTAATTTTATACATAGTAAGAGATACAATTTCTCTAATAAACTAACTATACAATTGTGATGTTGATAGTATGTCCAATTCGATAGATACATGCTCAACGAAAAGTAATAATAGATACAATACATATTTCTAATAGTATATATATTTTTAAAAGTTGAATTCTTATCGTGACATATTTCTAATAGTATATATATTTCATTGAATGGTGTTGTATTTATCAGAAATGGTTCAAGTATTGATTTCATCTCTATGCTATGTAAGTTTAAGCGTTCCACTATCCTTTTTCTATGCCATGCACACTTTCATTATTCAAGTTTCTCTTTATCATTTTTAAGAATGTGACTTCCTTCCTTATTCAAATTTATATAGTCATCATTCACTATGATATTAAAATATTCATCATTTTCTATGCCATGCACACTTTCATTAACTAGTATGAAATTATTAAGTGTGTTAGGCCTGTTTGGGAGAGAAAAAAACCTGCTTTACTCAATGACTTCATATTGGGCTGAAATTTATAATTTATAATTATTGTTTATTTAAGTCTTTGTTTTATTGTAATTGGGCCATGCCCATTAGTCATTAAGAACCATATATATATATATATATATATATATATATATATATATATATATATATATATATATATATATATATATATATATATATATATATATATAGTATGTTGTCTCTTGAATGAATTAAGAAGAAAAGTTTGTTTTATTTTATTATCTTTCTATGCAACTTTAGATCCAAGGTTTCTTTAATTAAAGTATAATATTTGGTGCTTTCATCTTGTGTTCTTATGGCTCCTCCTAAACCCAACAACCCTCCTACAAGAGAGCTTGTTGAAGAGGCTGTCCACACCTCTCAACTCCACCTTCACAATGCCATGGAAGAAGTTCATCAACATATGAATGAGAGATTTGAAAAAGTTAATGATGAGATGGGGAAGAACATTGGTCAACTTCATCATAGAATGGAAGAAGAAAAACAACTCCATGATTCTAGACATGAATCCATCATGGCCACACTTCACAAGCTGTTGTCCCAAAAAGAACAACAACATTATGCTACTATTCATTCAGCATCAACTTCTTCAGGTATTTCTCACATTTCTCCTACATCCATGGTTTCCCCTCCCATTAACCCTAATTTTTCACCTCAAGCTACCCCACTACACTCAACTACATTTTGTATATCACCCACACAACCTACTACTACATCAATACTGAAAAATACAGCAACTCAACCACCACCACACTACCCACCTTTGACTTCCCCACAAACAACTTTTTTACAAAACCATAATTTTACATTCCCCCTTTTCCAGCAAAATCCTTACCAACAAATACCCCATATCCATCCCTTGTCACCTATGAGGACCACAAAACTTGAACTTTCTATGTTTGATGGTTTAAACCCACTTGAGTGGTTGTTTCAAGCTAAACAATTTTTTAGTTTTTATAACATGCCTCATGAGAATAAATGATCTTTAATTTCATTTTATATAAAAGATGATGCTTTGGCTGGTTTAAGACGCTGCACCAGAATTTATTATTGACTGATTTGGTTTCATTCACAAGAGCATTAGAATTACGTTTTGGTCCTTTCACTTCTGAAAATCATCAAGTTGAATTCTTTAAATTAAAACAAGATGAGATTGTTGTGGAGTATCAAACTAAGTTGGAAAATCTAGGAAATCAAGTGATTGGATTGCCTCCCGGTGCGATTTTAAATTGTTTCATTTCGGGGTTGCAATTGGAAATTTGTAATGAGATGGCCATTCAGAAACCTACATCAATTTCTCAAGCCATTGGACTTGCTAAACTCTCATTGAATCCAAACACAAAGACACTAAACCTAAATATTCCAAACCTTTTAGCCCTTACCAAAAACCAACCTCAACCACACTACCCAATCCTACCACAAAAATCCCAAATTCCACAACCTTACCAACACTTCCAAAACCGCAGCAAACTACCAAAACTCAAAAATTCCCAATCTGACGCCTCTCACAAACCCAACTTCAAGAAAGAAAAGCTCAAGGCCTATGTTTTAATTGTGACGAAAAAATTGTTCTGGGTCACAAGTGCTCTACAAATAGATCCCTTCTTCTTTTGGCTGAGGATGAAATCATGGAAGACCCAAATCAACCATAAGATACTCTTGAATGCGAAACAGTGGAACAAGACATCAATGACACCTACTTCCAACTTCCCACCCAAGCGTTCACGGGCCAATTTTCTCCTCAAACACTTAAGTTTAAAGGTTTAATTGGTGATTTATCTATTATGGTACCTTTCGATATGGGCAACACTCATAATATCTTACAACTATTGATTGCTCACCATCTTAACCTTAACTCCACACCAATTCCTTAATTTTCTGTTATGGTGGGCAACGGTTCTCATTTATAGTGTGAAGAAATTTGCAATAACATCCAAATTGTGCTACAAAATAAACCTTTTCACCTTCCATTTTACTTGCTCCCTATAGAAGGTGTTGATGTGGTTTTAGGTATGGCTTGGTTACACACCTTGGGCCAAATTCAAGTTGATATTTCAATCCTTCCACCACTTTTAACCATCTAGACAAAGCCATCACTTTAAAAGGCGATCTCACCTCCCATCCAATTCACACAACTTTCCACCAACTTTTCCACCTTATTCGTACAAACTCCATTGCCTCATTCACTTAATGACCTTTCAACCAATTCTGCAAAATCCCACCATTGGTTCTGCCACCTTATCCACACCTGAACTTTTACCACAAAACCTTCACCCCAAAATCCATTACTTGATCCAAACTTAACAAGAAATTTTTCAACAAAATTCAGACCTTCCACCTAAATGCTTACATGACCATCACATTCTTCTTGAGTCAAATACTAAACCTATCAATGTGAAACCTTACTGTTACCCTCACTCACAAAAAGATGCCATGAACAACATAATTCAAGATATGTTAAAACACGGTGTCATCATTCCTAGCAATATCCCTTTCTCCTCACCGTCTTACTTGTAAATAAAAGAAGAAGATGCAACTTGGCATTTTTGTGTGGATTATCGCGCTCTCAATGTTGTTATTATTAAAGACCGTTTCCCAATTCCCACCATTGAAGAACTCTTAGATGAACTTGGCTCTGCCAACATTTTTACCAAGTTAGACTTGCGTTCAGGTTACCACCAGATTCGGGTTGCATCGAAGGATACACATAAAACAGTTTTTCGAACTTTTGATAGGCATTACGAATTCCTCGTTATGCCCTTCGAGCTCACTAACGCCCCTTCTACATTTCAGTCATCTATGAATGATTTGTTGAGACCCCATTTAAGAAAATTTGTTTTGGTTTTTTTTTATGACATTCTGATTTTCAGTAACGATTTCGTTGACCATCTTACTCATTTGCATGTTGTGTTTGACTTACTTAAATCTCATTTAATCTCATTTTTTTTTGTTAAGTTATCAAAGTATGTCTTTGAAGTGGATTCAATTGGTTATTTAGGCCATGTTATTTCTGTGGGTGGTGTTGCACCCGATATTAAAAAAGTCAAAGCCATTTTAGAATGGCCTCAATCGCGTTCTCTCACGACTCTCAGTGGTTTCTTGGGTCTGATCGGCTTTTATATACGTTTCGTGCGCAACTATGCCTAACTCGCTGCTCCTCTCATTGATTTGTTACGTTCCACTAAGTTTACATGGAGTACAGAGGCTGATTTAATCTTTACAAACCTTTGACTTCCCTTCAGCTGGTCATTCATGAGTCAAGGCTACCTTGGCCCGCCTGCGTTTGTCTTTTTGCTGGCCTAGCAAAAGCAGTTAAGAAAATGGTTAAGCAATGTGATATTTGCCAACATAATAAATATTTGACTCAAAGAAAGAAAGGCCTCCCACAATCTTTACCCATTCCTAACAAAGTTTGGGATGAACTTACCTTGGATTTCATCACCCACTTGCCTAGTTCCTTTGGACACACTGTCATTTGGGTAATCTATGACCGCCTGACCAAGTTTGTTCATTTCATTACATTGCCTCCCAAGTTTGCTGCTAAGGATCTTGCTTCAAGGTTCTATGTTGTGATTTTTCGTCTTCATGGACTTCCAAAATCCATAGTGTCTGACAGAGATCCCTTGTTCTTAAGTGCTTTTTGGAATGAATTTTCAAACTAAAAGGAACAACATTAATGTTCAGTACATCATATCACCCAGAAACAAATGGACAAACATAAGTATAGAATAGATCAATTGAAACATACCTTCGTTGTTTTGTTGGAGAGAATCCTCGTCATTGGTTTAAGTATCTCCACCTTGCTGAGTTTTGGTTCAACACTTCTTTCCACACAACTATACAGATGAGCCCCTTCAAAGCCCTCTACGACCGTGATCCTCTGACAATCCCCTATTACTTGTAACACAACAACTGAGGTATCCTTGGACATCTCCTTGCAACAGAGGCAAGAAATCATTACTGTGAGCTCTTTAGTTTTTGATTGATTATGAATTTTAAAGTGTTTTGTGATTGATTCTATGTTAAGGCATATGTTTTTATCACCTTGGTTCTCTTGGTCTTCTTTGTTTAGAAATTTGCTGAAAAATACGCATAATGAATCGATTCATTATGGCTTGAATCGATTTATGCTGTTGTGGTTTTCTTGGTCTTCATTGTTTATGCACTTGTTGAAAAATACGCATAATGAATCGATTCATTATGGCTTGAATCGATTCATGCTGTAGTGTGGATTCTGGTTTTCGCAAAATGAATCGATTCATCCTTTGATGTATCGATTCATTCAATTTAACTAATTCTGTTTTTTTAAAAATCAATCAGTATGAATCGATTCATCCAAGCTTGAATCGATTCATTCTTCTGTTATTTGCCTAACAGATTCTGCAATATATATGTGTTTGGTTTTCCATTTCAAAAATAGATATCACAAATTACAGAAATTGTGCATACGAATTTTCAGTAGTGATTGAACATTGAAGAACACATCAAGATAGGGTTTGTGGTGTGTTGGAACTTCAATTTGTTGAGCAAGCTTGAAATCTAGAATCAAGACATCTTCATCATCTTCTCAAAGATCTTATTCAAGAACATCAACAAGAGGGTTTGCTGTCTTGTGAATTGAAGACTTTAGAGACAACGTTCAGTGGTACGATCGTAGATCTAGCTGAGTTGAAGATTGATAAAAGATTTCAAGGGAAAAACCAGCTGGGTTTTCCTTCAAGAACGGACGTGTTCTTGAGGGTTTTGTGTGTCAAGTGTACAAGTCAGATTCAGCCGCAGCGAGAGTTTTTGGAATCGGTGGATTTCGCAAATAGGTCGTGGAACCGGTGGATTAATTGTGAAGCTTGCAGGAAATCTCGATTGGGCTCAAATCGAGTGGAGGTTGATACAATAGGAAATTCTAGGAGTTTAGAATTCTGGATTTTGTATTCGAACCTTGTAATCAACGGATTCAACAACTTTGATATAAGATTTCTCAATTTCGATTTGAAATTGAGAGGGAGACGTACCAACACGCGAGGACGACCGTGGGGAACTTCCTTACCAAATCTCGGCGTATTGTTTCTTCTCTCTATCTTTACTTTCATTTTAAATTTGTTTTTCAATTCATTGGAAATTGATTTAGTGATAGGTGCATTCAACTGTTTTCATATCGTGTGGTTTATTCTTTATCATATCAATCGTTAAATCCAGCACGTTATCGCTTGTCTGGTCTTCTAGTGGCCGGTTCAGAATAGACGCTTATTCTATTCGGGACCTTTGCTTCCATAATACTTTGAAAACTCTGAAAAAAGTTTTAAATCCGTGAAAACAAGGGTGTGATCCATTCACCCCCCCTCTAGATCACTCGCCACAGCGTCTAACACGTGGTATCAGAGCACCGGTTCGCTGGTGCTTTGTGGCTGCCTGTAACGTTATGGATTCTGAACCAAAGGGGCGTACAATAAAGCTCCTGTTTTCAACGGTGAAAATTATGGCTATTGGAAAGACTGCATGCGAGTACATATATATTCTGTTGATAGGCGCGTATGGGCTGCCATTCAAAATGGTCCTTTTCAAATTACCATGATGAATGAGGCAGGAGCCATAGTACCTAAACCAGATGACGATTGGGATGAAAAAGATGAGAAAAAGTGGTCAAGTGATTGGAGAGCTCGAAATATGCTAATTTCAGCACTTAGTGCAGATGAGTATTATCGAGTTTCCCATTGCTCGACAGCTAAAGAAATTTGTGATGCTTTAGAAATTGCTCATGAGGGTTCAACTGAAGTAAAACAGTCCCGCATTAACACACTTAATCAAGAGTTCGAACTCTTTCGCATGAAACAAGGAGAATCAATTCCCGACATGCAAAAGAGATCCGTTCATCTTATTAATCGTTTGAATGCACTTGGAAAACCGGTTTCCAATGATATTGCTACTAATAAAATTTTGAGATGTCTTAGCAGGGAATGGCAACCTAAAGTGACAGCTATCAAGGAAGCCAATGATCTAACGACACTCACAATGACTACTTTGTTTGGAAAGCTGGAGGAACATCAGCAAGAACTAGAAAGTCTAGAAAAGTTTGAAAACAAAAGTAAAAAGGGAAAAGAGAAGAACAAAGACAAAGAGGGTGAGAAGAGGCCTATAGCTCTTATGGTTTCAAACTCAAAGTCCTCACAAAAAGAGCTAAGCAACAATGAGTCAAGTAGTGACGAAGACTCCGGTGACGAAGAAATGGGACTTTTTGTTAGGAGATATAATCGATTCATTCGAAAGAATGGAATAAAGCACTCCGACAAAAATCTCATAAACTTTAGAAGACAATCTATGGACACAAAACAAGAAGAAGGTAAGAAGAATAGAGAAAGAGGGTCTTGTTTTAATTGTGGCAAGTCCGGTCATTATAAAACGGATTGCCCTTTAAAGAAAAAGGATAAAGGAAAAGCTCCTCCAAGAAGGTATAATAATAAGCAAAGAAGAGCTTACATTGCTTGGGAAAGTGATAGTGATTCATCAAGTACACAATGCACAAGTGATAGCGATGAAACCGCAAATTTGTGTCTTATGGCTCACACCAAAAATCAGTCCCATCACAAGAAGAAAAATGATGATAAAAAGGTAAAACAAGCTTATTATAACAACTTTTCTTCCTTATATTTTTCTGAATTAAAAGTAGCTTTTGAAAAACTGCATAATGAAGCTAAAGAAGCATTTAAAAGGTTAGCTTCCGATAAAAGAATTTTTTCTTACTTGGAAGGTAAAGTACAATATGCTGAAAAAGATTTAGAATGCTTAAAATCTAGTATTGCAGAAAATTCAAAAGCTATTGATATTGATGGTTGTAGTAAAATTAGGCATTGTGAAAGGTGCCACATTTGGCAACAAGAGGTCATCTCTCTTAAAGCCAAGTTGGAGAAAGCCTTGCAACCTAAGATTACTTATGCCGTTGATACTAGATTGTTCAAAAAGTCATTAAATCCTCCATATGCAAAATATTCTTTTGTTCCAAAGGATTTAAAGACTAATAGTAAACATTATCATTATCGTAGTGTTTGTCACTATTGTTGTCGTGCTGGCCATACCATTGAGAAATGCAAGTTTATAAGATTTCTTGTTCCTAAAGGCATTTACCAATGGAAGCCTAAAGGCAACCATGTTATTACTTACCCACTTGGACCCAATAAAAATTGGGTACCTACTTCTCTCTTTTGATATTGTAGGATGAGTGTCTTGCATCCATGGAAGGAAGATGGTTTCTGGACAGCGGATGTTCAAGGCACATGACAGGTGACATATCACTTTTTATTGACTTCAAAGCAAAGAAAAAGGGGTATGTTACTTATGGAGACAATAACAAAGGAGCAATACTTGGTAAAGGTAGTGTAGGTAATCCCTCTACCACTACTATCTCTGATGTACATCTTGTAGAGGGACTTAAACACAATTTGTTAAGTATAAGTCAACTATGCGACAAAGGTTATAAAGTGTCTTTCACAAAAACATGTTGCAAAATTGAACATACCGAACAAAATGTTGTGTTTAAGGGTGTTAGAGTAAACAATATATATATATATATATATATATATATATATATATATATATATATATAATATATATATATATATATATATATATATATATATATATATATATATATATATATATATATATGCTTGATATTTTGAGTGTATCCTTAACAAGCACTAAATGTCTAGTTGCCTTAAATGATGATTCATGGCTATGGCATAGACGCTTAGCGCATGTTAATTTCGATTTGCTTAACAAGGTTATATCCAAGGATCTAGTGATAGGTCTTCCAAAAATAAAGTTTTCAAAAGACCACCTATGTGATGCTTGCCAAATGGGAAAACAAACAAGGGTCTCTTTTAAATATAAAAATATAATTTCAACTTCAAGACCTCTTGAGCTTCTCCATATGGATCTCTTTGGACCATCTAGGACAAAGAGCTTAGGTGGAAACTATTACGGTTTCGTAATAGTAGATGACTACTCTAGATTTACTTGGACTATATTTCTTCATAGCAAAGATGAAACTTATTCTGCTTTCAAAAGTTTTGCAAAGCTGTCCCAAAATAAAATGAATTCTAAAATAGTTACAATCCGACGCGATCATGGAGGTGAATTTCAAAACCACCTCTTTGATAAATTTTGTGACAAGTATGGCATTGAGCATAACTTTTCAGCTCCTCGAACTCCACAACAAAATGGTGTTGTGGAACGGAAAAATCGAGTTTTAGAGGAATTGGCAAGAACAATGCTCAATGAGGGTGGCTTACCAAAATACTTTTGGGCCGATGCAATAAGCACGGCTTGTTATGTTCTCAATAGGATTCTAATTCGTCCTATTTTGAATAAAACTCCTTATGAAATCCTATAAGGTAGAAAGCCCAACTTGTCTCATCTTCATGTGTTCGGTTGTAAATGTTTTGTCTTGAATAACGGTAAGGAAAATCTTGGGAAGTTTGATGCCAAAGCTGATGAAGGCATTTTTCTAGGTTACTCTCAATCAAGCAAAGCATATAGAGTTTATAATAGGCATTTACTTTCTGTCGAAGAATCTGTCCATGTTTCTTTTAATGAGTCTTACCCAAAAATTGTCGGAAAAGGTATCTCTTTTAATGATGCAGGTGTATCTACACAAGACATACTCAAAGAAGCTGGTTCGGAAATTGATCAATCCGAAGCGGTTGCTATTGAGAAGGAGGAAGATACATGTATTGAAAAAGATAAAGAGGAAGGAACATCCGAAGTAAAGGATCTTCCACTAGCTTGGAAATCCTCTAAAGACCATCCCATCGACAATATATTGGGAGACATTTCAAAGGGAGTCTTGACTCGTTCTAAGATAAGTAATTTTAGTTCTCACTTCGCTTTTGTATCACAAGTGGAACCTAAAAACGCCAAAGAGGCCTTGGTTGATGAATTTTGGCTAATGGCCATGCAATAAGAGCTAAATCAATTTAAAAGAAATGACGTTTGGGAACTTGTCCCTCGTCCGCTAGATCATCACATCATAGGCACCAAATGGGTTTTTAGGAATAAACTAGATGAAAGCGGGGTGATAACTAGAAATAAGGCACGCTTGGTAGCACAAGGGTATAACCAAGAGGAGGGCATAGATTATGAGGAGACTTATGCTCATGTTGCTCGCCTTGAAGCTATACGTCTTTTGCTTGCCTATGCGTGTTCCATGAATTTTAAGCTTTACCAAATGGATGTAAAGAGTGCTTTCTTAAATGGTGTTATAAATGAAGAGGTATATGTTTCACAACCTCCTGGTTTTGAAAATTCTGAATATCTAGATCATGTCTACAAGTTAAAACGTGTTTTATATGGTCTTAAGCAAGCACCTCGTGTGTGGTACGAAAGACTTAGTAAATTTTTACTTGATCATGGATATTCTAGAGGTAAAGTGGATAATACACTCTTCATCAAACACAAAGGAAAACACATTCTTTTAGTTCAAGTTTATGTAGACGATATCATATTTGGTTCAACTAACATACACTTGGTCGAGGAATTTTCTAATGTTATGCAGGGTGAGTTTGAGATGAGTCTCATGGGGGAGTTGAATTACTTCTTAGGCCTCCAAATAAAGCAACTTGATGAAGGTACAACAGTATGTCAAACAAAATACTGTAGAGAGTTGCTCAAACGATTTGGAATGAATGATACTAAACCAATTGACACTCCTATGCCTACCAATGGAAACTTGGATAAAGATGAACATGGTAAGTGTGTTGATGTCAAGAGGTATAAAGGTATGATCGGATCTCTTTTGTATCTTACTGCGTCTAGACCAGACATCATGTTTAGTGTGTGTATGTGTGCAAGATATCAATCAGATCCTAAGGAATCTCACCTAAAATTAGTCAAGCGTATATTTAGGTATCTCAATGGAACACCTAAATATGGGCTTTGGTATTCCAAAGGAAGTGATTGTAGCTTAGTAGGTTATTCTGATTCTGATTTTGCTGGCTGCAAATCAGATACGAAAAGCACTAGTGGCACTTGTCATCTATTTTCATATTCTCTAATAAGTTGGCATAGTAAAAAGCAAGTATCCGTAGCTTTGTCTACTGCAGAAGCTGAGTATGTCGCAGCCGATAGCTGTTGTGCTCAAATTCTGTGGCTAAGGCAACAACTACAAGACTTTGATATTGAACTTAAACGTATTCCAATTAAGTGTGACAACACTAGTGCCATTAACCTCACTAAGAATCCTGTTTTACACTCACGCACCAAACATATTGAGATTCGACATCACTTTCTTCGCGATCATGTTGAAAAAGGCGATGTCATTTTTGAGCATGTTGATTCTAAAAATCAGCTTGCTGACATTTTCACTAAACCTTTGGCAACTGAACCGTTCTTCAACATTCTTCGCGAGTTGGGAATTCTTGATCTCTCCGCTTTGGTGTCTTAAGCTTGATTGAAATTACTTTCATTTATCTCATCATGTTTGCTAAGTTTTGATTGTAGTTTATAGTGTCTTATGAGAATACTACGATGGAGGTAATATCGTTTCATCTTCTCTCCTTGATAATGATATATGATCAATGTATGTTTTGAATAATGATTATTTGTTTACATGAAATTCTGTTCATATGAGTGTTTGATCTTTGATTTTTGGTATTCTTAAGCTTGCATACCTTGTTGTATTTCATTTAAATGCATAATGAGTGTTTTGCTTCTGCATAAGTGTGTCAATTCTTGAAAAATCACTGAAATATTCAAAATTTCGCAATATGAATCGATCCCAACATTCATGAATCGATTCATGATTTAATTTTACAGACTTTTTAAAATTCAGTTACAGTATGCATCGATTCATACTCACTTGGATCGATTCATTCTCATTTACAAAATAAAAATTCACAATATGAATCGATCCCAACTATCTTGAATCGATTCATGAATCAATTTTATCAATTTTTTTTAGACAGTTACAGTATGTATCGATACATACTCTCTTGGATCGATTCATAGCAGTTACCTCTTAAAAAAAATTTCGAATAATGAATCGATACATACATCAATGAATCGATTCATACTGACGAAATTTCAGTTTTTCTTTAATGAATCGACACATCAGCATTCCCCATTACATTTGTAACTGTTTCAAAGTCCCATTATCTCCATTATGTCTCTCATTATCTCATTTACATCAGTTACATCATTTGCATCATAAACCTAACTATCCCAAAAAACCCTCTTCTTCTCTCAAACCCTAAAAACTTCACAATGCCTCCAAGAGTCATGATCCCAAGAGAAAGAAGCAAGAGAAAAGGAAAGGAACCTATTGGGTCTTCTTCACAAGCTCCTCCTATTCCAGAAATCCCTCCATCCGGGGCTGCTATCCTTCATCCGGCTGTCATTGAAGAATTTGAAACTTCCTTCAAATCAAGGTTAGTAATGAAACCTCATATGTTTGATCCTAGTGATGCTCGTACTTTAGGATTGGAAGAAGTTGCTGATTTGGTTGATGCACAAAATCTTGGTTTCTTTTCATATGTTAAAGATGAATATCATGAGGATTTTATATGTGCTTTCTATGCTGGTTTGAAAACTGCAAGAGGATATATGTTTAGATGTTTGATTGGAACAAGAACATATCGTTTTGAAGCTGCTGATTGGGCTACTGTGTTCGGTATGCCATCTGAGTTGGATGATTTATAGATGTGGCATGACCAGAATTTCGAAACTGATTTCAATTTGAAGGTATTCTGTGCATCCATCTCTAAGTTGGATAGACCCATTGCTGATGATGAGTCACTAACTTCAGGGATGATCAAAAGTGTACCACGGATCCTGCATTGGATTCTTTCGCACATATTACGTCCAAGGTCCGGTGGTCATTCTCGTATGGACAAGCCGAATATTCATTTGCTATACATTTTGCAGAAAAAGATTCCATTAAATTGGGCAAATTACTTTGTCAAACGCATCTTCCTGACACGAAACAGTTCCAAGAACATAACGCTTGCCTATGCTTCTCAAATCATGAGGATTCTAAAGTTTTGGAAAGTTACTTTTCCTTCTGTACCTCTTCTACCAGTCTCAAGTGTGCAGGAATTCAACAATGCTACACTTTCTCACATGGGGTATCGATGGGACATCGAGCGTCGGTGTTACTACTTCTTTGAACGTAGCACACGTACTCGCATTTACAACTTTGATAACCCTGCTGAACACATATATGTAGAAGAATTCAGAGATGAAGATATGGAAGAAGCTGAAATTCCTGCTCCTGATGCACCGGCAAACACCAGTTGGGGTGAGTGGATACCACAAAGGTGGTCTCCCACTAATTATGATCCTGCTCCCTCGACGGCTGCACCGACTACCTCCATTGCTGCTCCAGCTTATCTCACCGATATGTTTGCACAGATGGAAGTGGCAAACAATGCCCGACATGAGGAAGCTCGTTCTTGGCATGTCCAGCAATCTGAATGGCATAAGGAGCATCGTGAGTGGCACGACGAACATACTCGCATGTACCACAATCAATATTCCTGGCATACGGAGCTAGTTAAGTGGCATCAAGTGTTTTATAATGAGATGTCAGGCTTTATGGATGACTGCCGTTCGCACCCGGGCATCATGGAAAGGTTTCAAAGTACCGAAGTCCAGAGGCGTTAACGGCGTTATGTGTTTATGGGGCAGAATCCAGATGAGATGCCTCCTCCACCGCCTCCTCCAAGCTTCCGTGACCCTGACCGTGATGATGCGGAGTCATGTGGTGGCCATACCCCTCATTGAAGCATTTCATTTTGCATTTCATATTTGTGTGTTGCTTAAGCCATAGTTTGCATTTCATATTTGAACAATTTGTTTTGGTTTGGCTTTGTAATTCGTATCTTTGTGAGCTCTTTAGTTTTTGATTGATTATGAATTTTAAAGTGTTTTGTGATTGATTCTATGTTAAGGCATATGTTTTTATCACCTTAGTTCTCTTGGTCTTCTTTGTTTAGAAATTTGCTGAAAAATACGCATAATGAATCGATTCATTATGGCTTGAATCGATTCATGCTGTTGTGGTTTTCTTGGTCTTCATTGTTTATGCACTTGTTGAAAAATACGCATAATGAATCGATTCATTATGGCTTGAATCGATTCATGTTGTAGTATGGATTCTGGTTTTCGCAAAATGAATCGATTCATCCTTTGATGTATCGATTCATTCAATTTAACTAATTCTGTTTTTTTAAAAATCAATCAGTATGAATCGATTCATCCAAGCTTGAATCGATTCATTCTTCTGTTATTTGCCTAACAGATTCTGCAATATATATGTGTTTGGATTTCCATTTCAAAAATAGATATCACAGATTACAGAAATTGTGCATACGAATTTTCAGTAGTGATTGAACATTGAAGAACACATCAAGATAGGGTTTGTGGTGTGTTGGAACTTCAATTTGTTGAGCAAGCTTGAAATCTAGAATCAAGACATCTTCATCATCTTCTCAAAGATCTTATTCAAGAACATCAACAAGAGTGTTTGCTGTCTTGTGAATTGAAGACTTTAGAGACAACGTTCAGTGGTACGATCGTAGATCTAGCTGAGTTGAATATTGATAGAAGATTTCAAGGGAAAAACCAGCTGGGTTTTCCTTCAAGAACGGACGTGTTCTTGAGGGTTTTGTGTTTCAAGTTTACAAGTCAGATTCAGCCGCAGCGAGAGTTTTGGGAATCAGTGGATTTTGCAAATAGGTCGTGGAACCGGTGGATTGATTGTGAAGCTTGCAGGAAATCTCGATTGGGCTCAAATCGAGTGGAGGTTGATACAATAGGAAATTCTAGGAGTTTAGAATTCTGGATTTTGTATTCGAACCTTGTAATCAACGGATTCAGCAACTTTGATATAAGATTTCTCAATTTCGATTTTAAATTGAGAGGGAGACGTACCCACACGCGAGGACGACCGTGGGGAACTTCCTTACCAAATCTCGGCGTATTGTTTCTTCTCTCTATCTTTACTTTCATTTTAAATTTGTTTTTCAATTCATTGGAAATTGATTTAGTGATAGGTGCATTCAACTGTTTTCATATCGTGTGGTTTATTCTTTATCATATCAATCGTTAAATCCAGCACGTTATCGCTTGTCTGGTCTTCTAGTGGCCGGTTCAGAATAGACGCTTATTCTATTTGGGACCATTGCTTCCATAATACTTTGAAAACTCTGAAAAAAGTTTTAAATCCGTGAAAACAAGGGTGTGATCCATTCAACCCCCCTCTAGATCACTCGCCACAGCGTCTAACAAGTGGTATCAGAGCACCGGTTCGCTGGTGCTTTGTGGCTGCCTGTAACGTTATGGATTCTGAACCAAAGGGGCGTACAATAAAGCTCCTGTTTTCAACGGTGAAAATTATGGCTATTGGAAAGACTGCATGCGAGTACATATAAATTCTGTTGATAGGCGCGTATGGGCTGCCATTCAAAATGGTCCTTTTCAAATTACCATGATGAATGAGGCAGGAGCCATAGTACCTAAACCAGAAGACGATTGGGATGAAAAAGATGAGAAAAAGTGGTCAAGTGATTGGAGAGCTCGAAATATGCTAATTTCAACACTTAGTGCAGATGAGTATTATCGAGTTTCCCATTGCTCGACAGCTAAAGAAATGTGGGATGCTTTAGAAATTGCTCATGAGGATACAACTGAAGTAAAACAGTCCCGCATTAACACACTTAATCAAGAGTTCGAACTCTTTCGCATGAAACAAGGAGAATCAATTCCCGACATGCAAAAGAGATTCGTTCATCTTATTAATCGTTTGAATGCACTTGGAAAACCGGTTTCCAATGATATTGCTACTAATAAAATTTTGAGATGTCTTAGCAGGAAATGGCAACCTAAAGTGACAGCTATCAAGGAAGCCAATGATCTAACGACACTCACAATGACTACTTTGTTTGGAAAGCTGGAGGAACATCAGCAAGAACTAGAAAGTCTAGAAAAGTTTGAAAACAAAAGTAAAAAGGGAAAAGAGAAGAACAAAGACAAAGAGGGTGAGAAGAGGCCTATAGCTCTTATGGTTTCAAACTCAAAGTCCTCACAAAAAGAGCTAAGCAACAATGAGTCAAGTAGTGACGAAGACTCCGGTGACGAAGAAATGGGACTTTTTGTTAGGAGATATAATCGATTCATTCGAAAGAATGGAATAAAGCACTCCGACAAAAATCTCATAAACTTTAGAAGACAATCTATGGACACAAAACAAGAAGAAGGTAAGAAGAATAGAGAAAGAGGGTCTTGTTTTAATTGTGGCAAGTCCGGTCATTATAAAACAGATTGCCCTTTAAAGAAAAAGGATAAAGGAAAAGCTCCTCCAAGAAGGTATAATAATAAGCAAAGAAGAGCTTACATTGCTTGGGAAAGTGATAGTGATTCATCAAGTACACAATGCACAAGTGATAGCGATGAAACCGCAAATTTGTGTCTTATGGCTCACACCAAAAATCAGTCCCATCACAAGAAGAAAAATGAGGATAAAAAGGTAAAACAAGCTTATTATAACAACTTTTCTTCCTTATCTTTTTCTGAATTAAAAGTAGCTTTTGAAAAACTGCATAATGAAGCTAAAGAAGCATTTAAAAGGTTAGCTTCCGATAAAAGAATTTTTTCTTACTTGGAAGGTAAAGTACAATATGCTGAAAAAGATTTAGAATGCTTAAATGCTAGTATTGCAGAAAATTCAAAAGCTATTGATATTGATGGTTGTAGTAAAATTAGGCATTGTGAAAGGTGCCACATTTGGCAACAAGAGGTCATCTCTCTTAAAGCCAAGTTGGAGAAAGCCTTGCAACCTAAGATTACTTATGCCGTTGATACTAGATTGTTCAAAAAGTCATTAAATCCTCCGTATGCAAAATATTCTTTTGTTCTAAAGGATTTAAAGACTAATAGTAAACATTATCATTATCGTAGTGTTTGTCACTATTGTTGTCGTGCTGGCCATACCATTGAGAAATGCAAGTTTATAAGATTTCTTGTTCCTAAAGGCATTTACCAATGGAAGCCTAAAGGCAACCATGTTATTACTTACCCACTTGGACCCAATAAAAATTGGGTACCTACTTCTCTCTTTTGATATTGTAGGATGAGTGTCTTGCATCCATGGAAGGAAGATGGTTTATGGACAGCGGATGTTCAAGGCACATGACGGGTGACATATCACTTTTTATTGACTTCAAAGCAAAGAAAAAGGGGTATGTTACTTATGGAGACAATAATAAAGGAGCAATACTTGGTAAAGGTAGTGTAGGTAATCCCTCTACCACTACTATCTCTGATGTACATCTTGTAGAGGGACTTAAACACAATTTGTTAAGTATAAGTCAACTATGCGACAAAGGTTATAAAGTGTCTTTCACAAAAACATGTTGCAAAATTGAACATACCGAACAAAATGTTGTGTTTAAGGGTGTTAGAGTAAACAATATATATATATATATATATATATATATATATATATATATATATATATATATATATATATATATATATATATGCTTGATATTTTGAGTGTATCCTTAACAAGCACTAAATGTCTAGTTGCCTTAAATGATGATTCATGGATATGGCATAGACGCTTAGCGCATGTTAATTTCGATTTGCTTAACAAGGTTATATCCAATGATCTAGTGATAGGTCTTCCAAAAATAAAGTTTTCAAAAGACCACCTATGTGATGCTTGCCAAATGGGAAAACAAACAAGGGTCTCTTTTAAATCTAAAAATATAATTTCAACTTCAAGACCTCTTGAGCTTCTCCATATGGATCTCTTTGGACCATCTAGGACAAAGAGCTTAGGTGGAAACTATTACGGTTTCGTAATAGTAGATGACTACTCTAGATTTACTTGGACTATATTTCTTCATAGCAAAGATGAAACTTATTCTGCTTTCAAAAGTTTTGCAAAGCTGTCCCAAAATAAAATGAATTCTAAAATAGTTACAATCCGAAGCGATCATGGAGGTGAATTTCAAAACCACCTCTTTGATAAATTTTGTGACAAGTATGGCATTGAGCATAACTTTTCAGCTCCTCGAACTCCACAACAAAATGGTGTTGTGGAACGGAAAAATCGAGTTTTAGAGGAATTGGAAAGAACAATGCTCAATGAGGGTGGCTTACCAAAATACTTTTGGGCCGATGCAATAAGCACGGCTTGTTATGTTCTCAATAGGATTCTAATTCGTCCTATTTTGAATAAAACTCCTTATGAAATCCTATAAGGTAGAAAGCCCAACTTCTCTCATCTTCATGTGTTCGGTTGTAAATGTTTTGTCTTGAATAACGGTAAGGAAAATCATGGGAAGTTTGATGCCAAAGCTGATGAAGGCATTTTTCTAGGTTACTCTCAATCAAGCAAAGCATATAGAGTTTATAATAGGCGTTTACTTTCTGTCGAAGAATCTGTCCATGTTTCTTTTGATGAGTCTTACCCAAAAATTGTCGGAAAAGGTATCTCTTTTAATGATGCAGGTGTATCTACACAAGACATACTCAAAGAAGCTGGTTCGGAAATTGATCAATCCGAAGCGGTTGCTATTGAGAAGGAGGAAGATACATGTATTGAAAAAGATAAAGAGGAAGGAACATCCGAAGTAAAGGATCTTCCACTAGCTTGGAAATCCTCTAAAGACCATCCCATCGACAATATATTGGGAGACATTTCAAAGGGAGTCTTGACTCGTTCTAAGATAAGTAATTTTAGTTCTCACTTCGCTTTTGTATCACAAGTGGAACCTAAAAACGCCAAAGAGGCCTTGGTTGATGAATTTTGGCTAATGGCCATGCAATAAGAGCTAAATCAATTTAAAAGAAATGACGTTTGGGAACTTGTCCCTCGTCCGCTAGATCATCACATCATAGGCACCAAATGGGTTTTTAGGAATAAACTAGATGAAAGCGGGGTGATAACTAGAAATAAGGCACGCTTGGTAGCACAAGGGTATAACCAAGAGGAGGGCATAGATTATGAGGAGACTTATGCTCATGTTGCTCGCCTTGAAGCTATACGTCTTTTGCTTGCCTATGCGTGTTCCATGAATTTTAAGCTTTACCAAATGGATGTAAAGAGTGCTTTCTTAAATGGTGTTATAAATGAAGAGGTATATGTTTCACAACCTCCTGGTTTTGAAAATTCTGAATATCTAGATCATGTCTACAAGTTAAAACGTGTTTTATATGGTCTTAAGCAAGCACCTCGTGTGTGGTACGAAAGACTTAGTAAATTTTTACTTGATCATGGATATTCTAGAGGTAAAGTGGATAATACACTCTTCATCAAACACAAAGGAAAACACATTCTTTTAGTTCAAGTTTATGTAGACGATATCATATTTGGTTCAACTAACATACACTTGGTCGAGGAATTTTCTAATGTTATGCAGGGTGAGTTTGAGATGAGTCTCATGGGGGAGTTGAATTACTTCTTAGGCCTCCAAATAAAGCAACTTGATGAAGGTACAGCAGTATGTCAAACAAAATACTGTAGAGAGTTTCTCAAACGATTTGGAATGAATGATACTAAACCAATTGACACTCCTATGCCTACCAATGGAAACTTGGATAAAGATGAACATGGTAAGTGTGTTGATGTCAAGAGGTATAAAGGTATGATCGGATCTCTTTTGTATCTTACTGCGTCTAGACCAGACATCATGTTTAGTGTGTGTATGTGTGCAAGATATCAATCAGATCCTAAGGAATCTCACCTAAAATTAGTCAAGCGTATATTTAGGTATCTCAATGGAACACCTAAATATGGGCTTTGGTATTCCAAAGGAAGTGATTGTAGCTTAGTAGGTTATTCTGATTCTGATTTTGCTGGCTGCAAATCAGATAGGAAAAGCACTAGTGGCACTTGTCATCTATTTTCAAATTCTCTAATAAGTTGGCATAGTAAAAAGCAAGTATCCGTAGCTTTGTCTACTGCAGAAGCTGAGTATGTCGCAGCCGGTAGCTGTTGTGCTCAAATTCTGTGGCTAAGGCAACAACTACAAGACTTTGATATTGAACTTAAACGTATTCCAATTAAGTGTGACAACACTAGTGCCATTAACCTCACTAAGAATCCTGTTTTACACTCACGCACCAAACATATTGAGATTCGACATCACTTTCTTCGCGATCATGTTGAAAAAGGCGATGTCATTTTTGAGCATGTTGATTCTAAAAATCAGCTTGCTGACATTTTCACTAAACCTTTGGCAACTGAACCGTTCTTCAACATTCGTCGGGAGTTGGGAATTCTTGATCTCTCCGCTTTGGTGTCTTAAGCTTGATTGACATTACTTTCATTTATCTCATCATGTTTGCTAAGTTTTTATTGTAGTCTATAGTGTCTTATGAGAATACTACGATGGAGGTAATATCGTTTCATCTTCTCTCCTTGATAATGATATATGATCAATGTATGTTTTGAATAATGATTATTTGTTTACATGAAATTCTATTCATATGAGTGTTTGATCTTTGATTTTTGGTATTCTTAAACTTGCATACCTTGTTGTATTTCATTTAAATGCATAATGAGTGTTTTGCTTCTGCATAAGTGTGTCAATTCTTGAAAATCACTGAAATATTCAAAATTTCACAATATGAATCGATCCAAACATTCATGAATCGATTCATGATTTAATTTTACAGACTTTTTAAAATTCAGTTACAGTATGCATCGATTCATACTCACTTGGATCGATTCATTCTCATTTACAAAATAAAAATTCACAATATGAATCGATCCCAACTATCTTGAATCGATTCATGAATTAATTTTGTCAATTTTTTTTAGAGAGTTACAGTATGTATCGATACATACTCTCTTGGATCGATTCATAGCAGTTACCTCTTAAAAAAATTTCGAATAATGAATCGATACATACATCAATGAATCGATTCATACTGACGAAATTTCAGTTTTTCTTTAATGAATCGACACATCAGCATTCCCCATTACATTTGTAACTGTTTCAAAGTCCCATTATCTCCATTATGTCTCTCATTATCTCATTTACATCAGTTACATCATTTGCATCATAAACCTAACTATCCCAAAAAACCCTCTTCTTCTCTCAAACCCTAAAAACTTCACAATGCCTCCAAGAGTCATGATCCCAAGAGAAAGAAGCAAGAGAAAAGGAAAGGAACCTATTGGGTCTTCTTCACAAGCTCCTCCTATTCCAGAAATCCCTCCATCCGGGGCTGCTATCCTTCATCCGGCTATCATTGAAGAATTTGAAACTTCCTTCAAATCAAGGTTAGTAATGAAACCTCATATGTTTGATCCTAGTGATGCTCGTACTTTAGGATTGGAAGAAGTTGCTGATTTGGTTGATGCACAAAATCTTGGTTTCTTTTCATATGTTAAAGATGAATATCATGAGGATTTTATATGTGCTTTCTATGCTGGTTTGAAAACTGCAAGAGGATATATGTTTAGATGTTTGATTGGAACAAGAACATATCGTTTTGAAGCTGCTGATTGGGCTACTGTGTTCGGTATGCCATCTGAGTTGGATGATTTATAGATGTGGCATGACCAGAATTTCGAAACTGATTTCAATTTGAAGGTATTCTGTGCATCCATCTCTAAGTTGGATAGACCCATTGCTGATGATGAGCCACTAACTTAAGGGATGATCAAAAGTGTACCACGGATCCTGCATTGGATTCTTTCGCACATATTGCGTCCAAGGTCCGGTGGTCATTCTCGTCTGGACAAGCCGGATATTCATTTGCTATACATTTTGCAGAAAAAGATTCCATTAAATTGGGCAAATTACTTTGTCAAACGCATCTTCCTGACACGAAACAGTTCCAAGAACATAACTCTTGCCTATGCTTCTCAAATCATGAGGATTCTAAAGTTTTGGAAAGTTACTTTTCCTCCTGTACCTCTTCTACCAGTCTCAAGTGTGCAGGAATTCAACAATGCTACACTTTCTCACATGGGGTATCGATGGGACATCGAGCGTCGGTGTTACTACTTCTTTGAACGTAGCACACGTACTCGCATTTACAACTTTGATAACCCTGCTGAACACATATATGTAGAAGAATTCAGAGATGAAGATATGGAAGAAGCTGAAATTCCTGCTCCTGATGCACCGGCAAACACCGGTTGGGGTGAGTGGATACCACAAAGGTGGTCTCCCACTAATTATGATCCTGCTCCCTCGACGGCTGCACCGACTTCCTCCACTGCTGCTCCAGCTTATCTCACCGATATGTTTGCACAAATGGAAGTGGCAAATAATGCCCGGCATGAGGAAGCTCGTTCTTGGCATGTCCAGCAATCTGAATGGCATAAGGAGCATTGTGAGTGGCACGACGAACATACTCGCATGTACCACAATCAATATTCCTGGCATACGGAGCTAGTTAAGTGGCATCAATTGTTTTATAATGAGATGTCAGGCTTTATGGATGACTGCCGTTCGCACCCGGGCATCATGGAAAGGTTTCAAAGTACCGAAGTCCAGAGGCGTTTTCAGCGTTATGTGTTTATGGGGAAGAATCCAGATGAGATGCCTCCTCCACCGCCTCCTCCAAGCTTCCGTGACCCTGACTGTGATGATGCGGAGTCGTGTGGTGGCCATACCCCTCATTGAAGCATTTCATTTGTATTTCATATTTGTGTGTTGCTTAAGTCATAGTTTGCATTTCATATTTGAACAATATGTTTTGGTTTGGCTTTGTAATTCGTATCTTTGTAAGCTCTTTAGGTTTTGATTGATTATGAATTTTAAAGTGTTTTGTGATTGATTCTATGTTAAGGCATATGTTTTTATCACCTTGGTTCTCTTGGTCTTCTTTGTTTAGAAATTTGCTGAAAAATACGCATAATGAATCGATTCATTATGGCTTGAATCGATTCATGCTGTTGTGGTTTTCTTGGTCTTCATTGTTTATGAACTTGTTGAAAAATACGCATAATGAATCGATTCATTATGGCTTGAATCGATTCATGCTGTAGTGTGGATTCTGGTTTTCGCAAAATGAATCGATTCATCCTTTGATGTATCGATTCATTCAATTTAACTAATTCTGTTTTTTTAAAAATCAATCAGTATGAATCGATTCATCCAAGCTTGAATCGATTCATTCTTCTGTTATTTGCCTAACAGATTCTGCAATATATATGTGTTTGGTTTTCCATTTCAAAAATAGATATCACAGATTACAGAAATTGTGCATACGAATTTTCAGTAGTGATTGAACATTGAAGAACACATCAAGATAGGGTTTGTGGTGTGTTGGAACTTCAATTTGTTGAGCAAGCTTGAAATCTAGAATCAAGACATCTTCATCATCTTCTCAAAGATCTTATTCAAGAACATCAACAAGAGTGTTTGCTGTCTTGTGAATTGAAGACTTTAGAGACAACGTTCAGTGGTACGATCGTAGATCTAGCTGAGTTGAAGATTGATAGAAGATTTCAAGGGAAAAACCAGCTGGGTTTTCCTTCAAGAACGGACGTGTTCTTGAGGGTTTTGTGTGTCAAGTTTACAAGTCAGATTCAGCCGCAGCGAGAGTTTTGGGAATCGGTGGATTTCGCAAATAGGTCGTGGAACCGGTGGATTGATTGTGAAGCTTGCAGGAAATCTCGATTGGGCTCAAATCGAGTGGAGGTTGATACAATAGAAATTCTAGGAGTTTAGAATTCTGGATTTTGTATTCGAACTTTGTAATCAACGGATTCATCAACTTTGATATAAGATTTCTCAATTTCGATTTGAAATTGAGAGGGAGACGTACCCACACGCGAGAACGACCGTGGGGAACTTCCTTACCAAATCTTGGCGTATTGTTTCTTCTCTCTATCTTTACTTTCATTTTAAATTTGTTTTTCAATTCATTGGAAATTGATTTAGTGATAGGTGCATTCAACTGTTTTCATATCGTGTGGTTTATTCTTTATCATAACAATCATTAAATCCAGCACGTTATCGCTTGTCTGGTCTTCTAGTGGCCGGTTCAGAATAGACGCTTATTCTATTCGGGACCTTTGCTTCCATAATACTTTGAAAACTCTGAAAAACGTTTTAAATCCGTGAAAACAAGGGTGTGATCCATTCACCCCCCATCTAGATCACTCGCCACAGCGTCTAACAAGTGGTATCAGAGCACCGGTTCGCTGGTGCTTTGTGGCTGCCTGTAACGTTATGGATTCTGAACCAAAGGGGGCGTACAATAAAGCTCCTGTTTTCAACGGTGAAAATTATGGCTATTGGAAAGACTTCATGCGAGTACATATAAATTCTGTTGATAGGCGCGTATGGGCTGCCATTCAAAATGGTCCTTTTCAAATTACCATGATGAATGAGGCAGGAGCCATAGTACCTAAACCAGAAGACGATTGGGATGAAAAAGATGAGAAAAAGTGGTCAAGTGATTGGAGAGCTCGAAATATGCTAATTTCAGCACTTAGTGCAGATGAGTATTATCGAGTTTCCCATTGCTCGACAGCTAAAGAAATGTGGGATGCTTTAGAAATTGCTCATGAGGGTACAACTGAAGTAAAACAGTCCCGCATTAACACACTTAATCAAGAGTTCGAACTCTTTCGCATGAAACAAGGAGAATCAATTCCCGACATGCAAAAGAGATTCGTTCATCTTATTAATCGTTTGAATGCACTTGGAAAACCGGTTTCTAATGATATTGCTACTAATAAAATTTTGAGATGTCTTAGCAGGGAATGGCAACCTAAAGTGACAGCTATCAAGGAAGCCAATGATCTAACGACACTCACAATGACTACTTTGTTTGGAAAGCTGGAGGAACATCAGCAAGAACTAGAAAGTCTAGAAAAGTTTGAAAACAAAAGTAAAAAGGGAAAAGAGAAGAACAAAGACAAAGAGGGTGAGAAGAGGCCTATAGCTCTTATGGTTTCAAACTCAAAGTCCTCACAAAAAGAGCTAAGCAACAATGAGTCAAGTAGTGACGAAGACTCCGGTGACGAAGAAATGGGACTTTTTGTTAGGAGATATAATCGATTCATTCGAAAGAATGGAATAAAGCACTCCGACAAAAATCTCATAAACTTTAGAAGACAATCTATGGACACAAAACAAGAAGAAGGTAAGAAGAATAGAGAAAGAGGGTCTTGTTTTAATTGTGGCAAGTCCGGTCATTATAAAACAGATTGCCCTTTAAAGAAAAAGGATAAAGGAAAAGCTCCTCCAAGAAGGTATAATAATAAGCAAAGAAGAGCTTACATTGCTTGGGAAAGTGATAGTGATTCATCAAGTACACAATGCACAAGTGATAGCGATGAAACCGAAAATTTGTGTCTTATGGCTCACACCAAAAATCAGTCCCATCACAAGAAGAAAAATGATGATAAAAAGGTAAAACAAGCTTATTATAACAACTTTTCTTCCTTATCTTTTTCTGAATTAAAAGTAGCTTTTGAAAAACTGCATAATGAAGCTAAAGAAGCATTTAAAAGGTTAGCTTCCGATAAAAGAATTTTTTCTTACTTGGAAGGTAAAGTACAATATGCTGAAAAAGATTTAGAATGCTTAAAAGCTAGTATTGCAGAAAATTCAAAAGCTATTGATATTGATGGTTGTAGTAAAATTAGGCATTGTGAAAGGTGCCAGATTTGGCAACAAGAGGTCATCTCTCTTAAAGCCAAGTTGGAGAAAGCCTTGCAACCTAAGATTACTTATGCCGTTGATACTAGATTGTTCAAAAAGTCATTAAATCCTCCGTATGCAAAATATTCTTTTGTTCCAAAGGATTTAAAGACTAATAGTAAACATTATCATTATCGTAGTGTTTGTCACTATTGTTGTCGTGCTGGCCATACCATTGAGAAATGCAAGTTTAGAAGATTTCTTGTTCCTAAAGCCGTATCGACAAACGTACGTCCAGAAACGCATTTCTCAAAAGTTGTCAAAGAGTTTTTTGGTCCTTTTCGTATCATCAAATGCATTTGATCAGTGGCTTACTTTCTAGATCTTCCTTCTTCATCACAGATACATCTTGTGGTCCATGTTTCCTTGTTATGACCTTATTACGGTGACGAACCTCCATCGTCCTTTATCGATGCTCTACCCACAACCACGATTTACTTGGAAGGACCTGATATGCAAGAAGAAGACGACTCAAACGTTACGTTGAGGTGTGGTGACAATGAAATATTTAGGCCGGAGAGTATTAAAGCAATGGGAGAAAAGCTTAAGACTTTTGAGGTTCAAGAAAAAAATAGACTGAGGGAGGAGACTCACAAAAGAATTGGAGAGAGAGAGACAAAGATTTTATGTGTAAAGAAAAATGGAATCTCTTCACGGATAATGAAACTACTTCAAGTACCCCTTCTATTTATCCACATCATGCCCCATGTGCTGCCAATACAATCCCATTAAATTGCACAAAATCCATTTCTCCTACTATCGAAACGTGCCGCTTATAGACCCCTTCATTAAATCTCCATCGTCCCTATCCATGCTACTTAATCAGCCTTTTTATCCCCCATTCTCTCACCCTTCACGTGATGTCCTCACAAGCCCCAACGGCTCTTTAACCTTTCCTATCCAGTCACCCACGTGTCAAACTAACAGTCCCTTCCCCACATGCATCGGTCCACCCACTCCCTTGGAAATCCACAAACCCAACTTTCCAGGTTATAACACTTCACCCATTTCCCAAGATTATAACACAAAATATACTTTATGGGATTCTCATCATATTTCTTCATCTTATCCTCCTTCCCATCCACTCACACAACATGCTACCCCCATCCCATGTGCAAACCCTACCGCGACGGTTCCTCAACGCGACACATGTCCATGTTTTTCCTCCCCATCTAACAGCCAGCTCCCTTTCATCACACAATCTGGTTGGGTCGGGTTTCCTTCTCACTTGAACCTTGAGGACAAGGCTCTCTTGGGCCCTGGGAGTATTGTTAAGAAGTGTGTTAGGCCTGTTAGGGAGAGAAAAAAACAAGCTTTACTCAATGACTTCATATTGGGCTGAAAATTATAATTTATAATTATTGTTTGTTTAAGTCTTTATTTTATTGTAAGTGGCCCATGGCCCATTAGTCATTAAGAACCCTAACTATATATATTGTATGTTGTCTCTTGAACGAATTAAGAAGAAAAGTTTGTTTTATTTTATTATCTTTCTATGAAATTTTAGATCTAGGGTTTCCTTAATTAAAGTCTAATATAAATGCTTAGACTTTTTAGGTGTGCATCTTGTATATTCTTTATTCACAGGCTTCTTAACATTTTTGCCTTTAAACTCTAAACATTTATCAATATTATGGCAAGCACGCACACACACATACATGCACAATGATCATAAAAAAGAGAACAACTTTCAATTCCAATTCAATAAAGGATGCATAACCCCCTCCCGTTCTACCAAAATAAGATCATAGAGAGTCTTTGTCATATTCAGGTATATTTGTACACGTGTAAAATGCCTCCAAGTTATTTTTTCAATAAGTGTTAATAACATAAACATTTATAAATAAAGAAGTTGGTTCCTAATTCTCTAAGGCTAGATTATACATCCTCAGGCATACTTGAGAATGTTTAATTTTCAAACTTTATAGTCTAAAATTTGGCATCCACGCAAACAAACAAAAAGTGAGAGCTTAACATTCCATGTCCATACACTCCAAATTATTTGAGACCCTCCCTTGATTTTAATTAAAATTCAAAATAGTTGCATCCAAAAGAAGTTAAATCTGAATTTGAGATTTGACTCCATAACTTCATGAGTTTGTCACGTAATTTCGATAAATTCAATAACATGTTACCTTTACCAATGGTGAATCTCCAATGTAAATTATTCTAGCGGCATTCAACTCCTGATGTATAAGCTTCTTAAAGTATCTTCATCTAGAGAAGATTACCTTTGAGGGAAGGTTTGACAAATATATAAATTGGTATGTCACACCCATTTTTGAAGAGTGTGTAAAAAGAATTTATTTTATGCTTAGAATTTGGATGGAGTTAGAGGAGTCAATTGAGGAAGAAATTTAACAAGATCTTCGAGCGAATTAGGTTTTCTTTCATTCTATAGCAAATCATCCCCAAAAAACATGGTGTCATACGAACACGATATCTTCCTCCTTAAACCCTGTTTCCACGATCCGGACAATGAAAGCGTAGCACTATGTCTCAAAAAAATCATAATATATATGGAATTACTAACTATTCAAAGATGTTTTCAAATTTAAGGGATTTTTTTTAAGAATTTAGTTTGATATACTTCAATAGAAAAATTTACATGTTGTTCAAACAAACCTAACACAAATGGATTCATATATATTGCCTAAAAAGCCAATAGGTTTGAATTATGACTATGTTTAAAGTAACAAAAATATCTTAAGTTTTATTTGTTTAATACATTTATCAAGGAAACGAGCATAAGGAATCATTGGTTCGATAATTAAAATCAAGATAGCCTTTTGATGATCATAAAGATTTTTAATAGTCCACCTAGTATCGAGGTCCACGTTCCTCTAACATTCTAATAAATGATTTTCATTGAGTGGTGTTGTATTTATTCGAAATGGCTCAGAAAAGTATTTCTTCTCCATTCTAATTAAGTTTATATGTTCCTTTATCAAAGTAAAATCTTCCTATTGTGGCTTAAGAGGATTGTATTCATTACTGCATAGGTTATAACTAATCTTCAAATACAAGCCATCACTTGGATCTTCCAATGAATCCTAACCATAAGTTTCCATAAACACATGATGAAGAACATGTTTCTCCTTTTGGTCACCAGACAACTCTTTCTCAATCACAAAATACTCATTCAATTTATTTGTAACTTCTACTACTATTTCTTCTTCATTAGAGAGTTTGTTTCTCAATAATATTCCTCAATAGAATTACCCTTATTCTCTTCCTAAATGGCCACAACAAAGTTATCCTTTTCTATATCATTCTTAAGAATATGATTTCCTTCCTTATTAAAGTATATAGAGTCATCATTAACTATGGCATAAAATTATTTATTATTTTCTATGTGTTGCACACTTTGATTAACAAATATATCATGTTTAGACGTTTTAGGTTTGTATCTTGTAGATTCTTTATTTCGAGGCTTCTTAACATTTTTGCCTTTAAAGTTCAAACCTTTATAAATATTATAGCCAACACACATACACAAACACACACACACACATACAGAAAAGTGCGTGATAACTCAAATTTGTATCGATTATTTAATGCGGTTTCCGATTGTTTGACAAGTTAATTTATGCATTTTGGATGATATGACACGAGAATTGTGTTTGTTTTGTAGATATTTGATAAAACATGACTTTTGGAGGCAAAAGTGTAAAAGGAAGCTTATTGGACAAGAAACGAGGGAAAAAAAAATGAAAAGAGCAAGAAAAAGCCATTCTGCATAATCCACCTGTGAGACACTGGTCTCAATATTAAGTTAGTCGTCTCATATGCGAGACATCCATATCAATGCCAATGTGATCGTCTCAATATCTAAGTTGCTCGTTTCACTTTTAAAACGCTGGTCTCAAGTAAAAATTACAGAAACCTAAAATACGAAACAAAATTAAACAGAGAGAGCCGTTATGAGAATCATTTGCTCCAACCAAATAATTTTTTCCACCCTAATCAGTCAAGTCCATGCAACTCAGTTCAAAGCCCAGTTAAAGTCCATGCCTACAAATGCTCAACAAAGCCTAAGTCACTTCATTTAAATAGAAGCCACTGCAATTTGCAAAGGGAGCTTCGTAAAGTCCAATTTTCTGTTGTTTTCTTTCTTTCGAAGTTCGCAAGTTTATTTTTCTGCATTCGTTTTTATTTTCCTTTACCAACCCCTAGTGATAATTTCCATCATTAGGAAACTATCTCCATTTCAATTGTTTCTAGCCACTGAATTATTGTTTACTTTTCAAGTTTTCGGAAGTTTGGTTGATCAAGAACATTGCAACCAAGTTTTTAATTTTTAATGCTTTATTGTTTATTTGTCATTGCCTTTATTTATATTATGAATTATTTTTCCTTCTACATTTCTTTGTTCTTATTTAATATGTTTGGCTAAACCGTTAATCGGTATGTAGTTGTGTAACCGGAACGAATTCGGTAAAATTAGGCTATTGCTTTAAATTAAGTTATTTTCCGGTTTCGATTTCTTGTTTTAAATAACTTTCGTTACGAGAGTATAAAATATTAGGATTAAGACAATAGGGAGTGTGAGATCATAATCAGATAGCTGAAATCGGGCATTCGTTTTAAATACAGTGGAAGCACTTTAAAACCAATTAGAACCTTTAAGTTTCCAAAAAATATTTCTAACTTGAAGTGACACAGCAAGAGCGCTCAATTGAACTTAGGATTATAGTAATAGGCAAGACCACGAGAGTGTGAGTCAACGACTTTTAAACCGAGAGTTTCTATGGAGAGATAACTTAACAAACTTTAATAAGTCGAACCTCTATTGAATTTGCGAAGGCGAATCAATTACGTACCGATATAATTACCATTGATTTAAATTAAGTAATTCTTCATTTTTCTTAAAACTTAAAACATCACTTGCCTTAGCTAAACATAGTAGTACCCGTCTGCACTAGGTTAATTATCGAGTCTCTGTGGGATCGATATCTTTTATTACTATGTGATAAAGTGTGCACTTGCAGTTAGTAACCATCAGACTCAGAAAGTCGTTATCAAGTTTTTGGCGTCGTTGCTGGGGACTTAGATTTAGTCAATAGTGCATTAAGTTGTTGCGCTGTCTAGACTAAGGCAACAAAATTTAGCTATCCTTTATCGATTGTATGCCCAGTACTCACTCCTGAGGCGAAGACTTAGAACCCCTAATCGACGAAGTAGAACGTTTCATAAGTTCGAGATGACGAACCGAACCCAACGAAACCCTTATTCCTGAAATTATTATATCAGAACCAGTTGAAGAACCAAACATGGATGAAAATGGAGCACCACATTCACTCAAGTCTTATGCAACTCCAAACCAATAAAAACCGCACAACAGTATTACCGCACTAGCTATCACCCGAAAAGATTTTGAAATCAAACATTCACTACTGCAAGATGTACAATAGAACCAATTCTATGGAAATCCTGCAGACAATCCAAATGAACACCTGGCGAAGTTCGTACAATACGCAGATACCATGAAAGCAAATGGTGTAACCCAAGACGCAATCAGACTAAGACTCTTTCTGTTCTCTTTAAGACATAGAGCTTGGGCTTGGTTACAGTCATTACCAGCCAACTCTATCATGACATGGGCAAAAATGAAGAAATTTTTCTTATCTCGTTATTTTCCGCCAAGCAAGACAGCTATGCTGAGAGCTCAAATTAACTGATTTCTACTGAAAGATACCCAACCACTTTACGAAGCGTGGGAAAGATACAAGGTCCTGTTAAGATTATGTACACACCATAGGTTTGAAAATTGGGTAACCATCATAACCTTTTATAATGGACTTCTATACAAAACTAGGATGACAATAGATGATGTCGCGGGAGGCGCTCTTATGGAAAAGCATTACGAAGAAGCCTATAACCTCATTGAAAACATAGCTCAGAAGCATTGCCAATGGGGAAGATAAAGAACACCTTTAGAGAAGAACCAGACTAAAGGAGGAATGTATGAAGTGAGCAGTTTCGATCACGTAAATGCCAAGATGGATGCCATAGTTCAGAAAATCGATAACTTGACCATAACACCACCAACCACCATGGCTGCCGTAACTCTAAATTGCGAGATTGGTGGAATCCCAAGACACACATCACCCGAATGTCAATTACTTACAGGATTAGCCACAGATAAGGTGAACTATGCAAAAGGAAACCCTTATTCTAATACTTACAACCCAGGATGGAAAAATCACTCAAATTTCTCTTACAAGATTAACAACGCCTTGTATAAGCCTAATGAAGCACCATTTGCACCACCAGGATATCAGAAAGCTGTTGCACCCAATCCAAATGTTCTTAGGAAACCAAACCTCGAACTGATGATGAAAAAATTCATTGCTGCTCAGGCTCAAACAAACAAGGATTTCCTAAATCAGAACATCCATACTAGTGAACAAATAAAGCAATTTGTGACAAAGGTAGATGCTTTAGCTACTCATAACAAGATGTTAGAAACCAAAATTTCTCAAGTGGCCCAAAAACAAGCATCTGTAACACCCCAAAATTTTCCCTCTTATTTATTATCAACCTCGAGCAGTGTACGCTTCATTCTTGCATCATTCCGCATATCATCTCATCGCATTTGAAAAATAAGTAAATAAGCAAATCATCATCCTTTGCATACGCATGAGGTGTGTGGTCGATCGAGGCTTGACAAACATTGGAGTTCAAGAGAAAAATAATATCCCTAAAATAATCCAAACCACTTCCAAGCTAACCAACCAAAAAAAGGGAAAAATTCACCTTTCTCTCCCTTTTCTTTCCCTTTTCCTTCCACTTTCCTTCCAGATTCCCTTTCATTCTTTCCCTCTTATTTTTCCACTTCAATTCCACTCCATTTCCCTTGGATGTTTCTACCATGTTCTACCATCTTCTAGAGTGTTCCAAGGAAGATTCCAAGGAATATTCCAAGGAATATTCCTTTTCCAACCCTAACCCTAACTAACTACCAAACAATAATTTTGGATCCCAAGCCTAATTTTTGGGCCCCAAACCTAATTCCATTCCCAAACCTAGCTCTAAGCCTAGACTCTATATATTCATTAATCACTTCAATGCAAGGGGTTCCCACAAATTTTCCAACTTTTCACTCTTTCACAATCACTTTTTCTCTCTCACGTTTCCTCCATTTCCATTTTCACCAAAGCTTTTTTTGAATAAGCTCTTCAAGTTTCACATTGAAACTTGAAGATCTTAAAGCTTAAGACTTCAACCTCCATTGATTGTGGATTATAGAAGAAGAAGCTAGTGATTTTTGTGAGAATTTCGGCTTATCGGAAGTACGCGAAGGTTCAAGCATCAAGAACGCATTTATTTTGCGAATCCGCGGTTTTCTTGGTTTTCTCTTCGATCAAGCTCGGATTCTTGCAACATTCACCGAAGTGTAAACACCCTAAATTTTCCCTCACTAATTTCACCATGGCTTGTGATCTTTTCATTTGCATAAGTTCAATCATATCATCTCATATTGCATTTTTGCTTCACTGCATTGGTTCAAAGTCATCTGCATCTAGGGTTTATGATCTGAGCCATCCAAGGGTCATCTGAGCCACTCCAAAGGTATTCAATCATCTCAAGAGGGTCCATGTATGTTCAATCATCATATTATATCCTCCCAAGATCAAGGAAGTCAAATAATCACAAGAACTGAGAAAGGCATGGAAGCAGAGCCAAGCTTAACTGCACAGATGACCTAAAATTAGGGTTTTGGTTTCAGAGGCCATAACTCCAAAATTTTTGGTCATTCTTGTTTCTATTGGTCTCTATATGATATAAGGATCACACATACCAATTTTCATGAAGAAATTCAATGGGGAAGGCATCTGATGAATGAATGACTTCTTGAGCAAGTCAGTGCAAAATCAGGGCATCTGAGGCCCCCAATCACCCAATCAAAGGGTCTTCTCCCTCATTTTGAGTGTATATGATCTTTATTTGATCTTGGAAGAAGTTAGAAGTTCACAAAATTGAAGAATTTCAAGCCATTTGCAAAGTTGCCATTTTGGGAAAATAACTTGTAATGAAAACTTGCCATTTTGGGAAAGTTTTTCAACCTCCTCTTTTTGATACAAAAATGCTTCAAATGAAAAATTCTTGGTCATGAAAGTTGTAGATTGGATCCTATCATTTTCAAAAAAGTACAAGAACTTGATCTAATTCATTTTAGAACTCAAGATATGGTTTGTCAAAGTTGGGCAAAATCACTTAATTTTCACTTTTGCACCAAAGAGGCATTTTGCAAAATGACATGATAAAGCATCCTAAAGGTTTCTAATGTGCATAAACACTTCACAACATGTCAAATGGACCTCTAAGGATCAGATTGGTACTTTGAATCATCCCATTTCATGCCTTAAACTTCAAGAAATTCAAAAGGGGGCAAAGTTGTACAAAATTGCAAAATGATCCAAATCTCCTCATCCACTTGAGCCAGCTCACTAAATCATTTTTCATGGACCTCCTTGAAGCTGGCTGACTCGAGCCATGCCCCTAAACCATCCTGCCATGAGCCCATACCTCAAGTACACCAACTTTTGACATTTTGGCAACTTGCCCATACCAATCAACATAGGCCAGCACCCACTCTCTGACCTATCACATTTCATTATGTGGATCAAAACCAAGCAAAAGCACACAACATTGCAGCCAACACTTGAGGATACTCAACACACTCAAAAATCCCCAAAATTTGCAAAAGCTTTTGAATCTCTTAACTCAACCATCAAACCTTCAAACTTTTTTCCACCATTCAACTCCATAAACATCACTGATCATTTCCCACCCTTCATTTTGCCCTAAAACACTCAGAATCAAAAATACGATTTCAACATCTCACAAACTGAACTTCTGCCAACTTCCTTTTGAGGCCATTTAAGCTCCAACCAAGCATCACAAGCTCTTGGGGGGAATCATTGGAGTGGATTTGAAGCAAAGAACTGGCCAGAAAGCTCCTGTTTCGAAAGCTCAAGCTCAGGTAGCCATGGCATTTATTTTTCCAGAACTCTTATTTTATGTTATAGAATGATTCTACATGTTTCAATGATCACCATGATGTCTTTACTTTTAAGAATAGTTGAGAAATAAGCATTTCATGAGCTTTTGAAATTTCTGCCATGTTTTCCGTTTTGCTTTGATTTTTGATTTTGATGATGAACAAATGATTTTTGGTGGTTGATTCTTGTTGGGGTTGAGGAGAGGATCATTTCTGGAGCTTTAGAGGTCTTGGGGTTGCGTATTGAGGGAGATTGAGTGAGGAGCTAGCCGGAGAAGATGACCGGAACATTGTTCCGGTCACCTGAATGTAATTAGGGTTCAGATTAGGGTTAATGACATAATTAGTGTAGTTTGAATTTGGTCCGTCCATTTGCGCACGCTGGTCAATTCCCTCCCTTTCTATTTTGAATCTGGGCCACTGGATCAGTTGACTTCCCTTTTAATTCATTTTATTTTCATTTTAATTCATTTTTCTTGCACATTTTATTTAAAATAGTAAGACATTTCTAAAAAATTTCATTTTTTGCATCATACCTTAAAATATTTTTCTCATTCTGAAAATAATTTTTATTTTATTTTTTGCATAATTTTCGTATTTTAAAAATATTTAAATGTTTATTTTAATTAGTTAATGAGAATTAATTAATTAAAATAACATTTAAGTTTCTAAAAATCACCAAAAAAATCACATTGCATTTTGATACATTTAGAAACATTATCAAACTCTTCAAACAAATTTCTTTTTGGTTCTTGACCTATTTTGACATTTTTCTTTGGAATTAGGGTTCTTAAAAGTCAATATTTTTGTCCTAACTTAAAAAAATCCTTTCTGCCTAACCATGCGGAGTTTGACGATGGTTCTTTTTGCATTGAATTCTTCATATCATGTAGTTTCTAGGATAAAATTGGTTTGAATTTATATTTCATTTTCAATTTTTTGTGCATTTTCCCTTTTGAAGTGCCTTGAAACCCAAGCTAACTTGAGAAAATCATAACTTCCATTAGGTTAAGAGTTAGGTCTCCCCCTTTGGACAGTGAACTTGTGTAGGGTTAGGGTTCCTTTGATCCCAATTTCAATTTTTTATCTTATCATTTGCTTCTGGTTTTGAATTTTTCTTTGTATCTTGTGCATAAACCCTAATTTTTGCCTTCCTTTGCATCCATCTTCCATATGCTTGCATTCCTGAACTTGCCATGACATTTATGCATTCACATGACTTCTAAGACATCTTAGGACATATTAGAATCATGTTTTATCATTTCTTCATCCATTTTGCCATGTTATGCATTCATTTCATTCCATGAGCTTTCATGTGTTTTCATGCTTCCTACATGCTCCATTTGCATCCTCATCCTTGTATGATCATCCACAACTCTTGACATGTGTTTGCATTATCCCTTAGCATCATTGACATCATGTTTATGCTTCTGATTTTGGTTTGCATCATGGCATTCATTTCATGTTCACTTAATTTCATGTCTTTTGGCTAACTTTTCAGGTGGTAAGTACTTGAGAAGTGAATTTGCCTTCACTTCTCAATATCTATTCTCATCTCTTTTATGCATTAATTGCTGCATTTTACTTTTGTATTAGAGTGAGCTTGCTCATTCATGTTCTCTCCTCACTTTCTTTCTTCAAACAACTTATCTTCTTAAGTGAAGTAAGTTGTCTTGCTTCTTTCTGCTTCTCCTCCTTTCATCCTGCTTCTTCCATGGTGGCTTTTCCTTGAAGATCTTCTTGCAACCCTCATAAACCTTAGGAAAATCCAAGTATGATCACAATTAGGGTTTGATTAGTCCCCCATTAGTTTTACCTTTGTGTCATCTTTGAGTCTTCTCTCCTCATCTCATAATCAAGGACTAAACCTTAAAGGTTTTAAGGCTTTGTGATTAAGCTTATGCCTGCATCCTTCTATTAGGATGGAGTGTATAACTTTAATCCTAAGTTTTAAACCCTTAATGTGTTTAAATACTTTAATCAATTCACCTAATAATCACTAAGACATCAAGCTTTTAACTTGGGCATTGCATTAGGGTTCTAATTCTTCCTTAATTGGTTAAGAAGGATTAACCCTAGTGTTAATTGACAAGTCCCCCTCAAGTTGTCTTACAAACCATAAAATTCACTTCTTAATCTTATCATTAACTAAAATCCACTCTAATAAAGGCTTTGTTTTGTCATGAGGTTAATCCCTAATCATGGATTAAGTTGATGAGCCTTCCTCAGCTTAAATATTCTCATATATTATCCTTCTATTAGGATGGTGTAATGGGTCCATTAAATCCATGATTATGGCTTAAACTCATTACTTAACACTAAACAAAAACTCCGAAAAACATCTAAATAAAGGCAAGTAGGTTAATGATCTTAATCCTACATCATGGTGATTAAGTGTGAGGTGCTTACTTCATTCTTAAGGTATTCTAATTACCCCTAATCAGAGGGTGGATGTGATGAGTTTACTCCAAAAAGATTGAAAACCCAAGAACAAGCAATACTCGTCTCCTCTGGGATTATTTTCTCACCTCATTCACTCACAAACGAGAACTTGCTTCTTCCGTCTAATGCAAGACAGTTTGCACCTGAGCCAGACAGGTCATACACTTGAGCATAGACAAGCAAGCAGTTCACAAGTCAATTTATCTTTCAGTCTCTTTGAGTCGAACTATGGTGTTCTGACTTCCTCATTGCACGAGAGGATACATAGGCATAACTTAACAGTTATCGAACAAAAGTCTCTGTATATTCCCCCTCTTCCAACATTATTCTTTAAGCCTCATCATCTTGAGCTTCATATTCTTTTCTTACACTAACACTCTCTTATTTTACCTCACACTTTCTTCCAGCACTGACACTTGTTTTCTTTTCTTTGATTTTGCACACAAATAGCACTGACACTACCCCTTTTAAACACAAATATTTCAAGCGTGGATCCCGTCGAATACGGCGGACAATCTGGGTGCTAATACCTTCCCAGGTTGTAACCAACCCCCAATCTCAGCTTCTCTGGTTCGCAACCGTCTTATCCATATCTTTCTAGGTTTATGCATCTTTGCCTTTCCTTCGGGATAAAAATGCCTAGCTGGCGACTCTTTTCTTTCCAGTTCACCCTTGTGTGTTCTCTCCTTTCGCCGACCGTTCGCGTCAGTACCCTATTTGACCAGGTGTCATTTGGTGGGAGCGACACGAAGCACTTCTCCGCTTCGTAGGTTGGTGATCTAAATCACTTCTTCTTTAAGTTATTCTCTTCATCTCGCTATTTCGGCATTCTTTAATTGCTTTTCGTTTTGATTGCGATCGATTATGTATTGCTTGCGATTTGTGATTGTTATTGGATTAGGATTTAAGGTGTTGATAGTTATAGGTTATATCATGTGTAAATAAACCCCAATTAAGTAGAAATTAGTGTTAGCATATTCCTAGGAATGTTAGGGATCATTAGAAGTAAGATTGTGGCCAAAAGCACTTATTTCAAAAGCATTTTTCACTTTTTGTTCAGCGTTAACCGGTTAACGCACTTGGTTAACCGGTTAACGCATGCATTTTTGGCCATTTTTAGTGTTGTCCAGGGTCCGTTAACGGGTTAACCAATTTGGTTAACCGGTTAACGCTGTTCATTTTTGGATTTTTAGCTTATTTTCTTGCTCAATCTTGCTTCCTAGTACTTCTATGGTTCATGTATGTTTAGGTATTAATTTTAGGGAATTTTTGGGTCTATTTCCAGTAGCCAATTCATTTGTTTCGAGTCGTTTCGACATGATTCCGTTAACTTTTCTATGTTTTGTGTTAAATGTGAAAATGTGATATAAGTGATTCTTGATGTGTTTTGCTACACTTTAATCATTTATTTCACATGTTAATTGCTTGCTTAAATTCAACATATGATTCATGATTATTGTCATTGCTTGCGTGATTGATAAAGTGATTAAATACCATGTTGATTTTTTGTCAAAAGTGATTAAATACTTCACATGTTCATGCAAGTTTCTTGTGCTTAATTGATCATATCTTAACATGAGTTCAATTCTGATTTTTATGCCATGCATGTGTAACAATTGATGCTTGTAGTGATACTTGTTCAATCTCATGATAAAATGCTCATTTGTGCAATATGGAAAAGTGTGGTTATTCTTGTTGATCATTGTTCCTTTTAATCAAATAAATGATGTAAATAAATTCACATGTTTGAGTTCATTTTGTGGTGTATGTAGATCCATGTTAATTCACATTGATGTGTTGTTTATCATTCACTTTGTGCACATAAATAAAAATGATCAAATGTGTCCCATGTTTTTATAGCTGTTTGTTAATATAGGTGCTGTAAAATACATGTGGTTTATTATGTTTGTATGCTGTATGTGACTTTCTACACCTATCTTTTCATGCTGCATGCTGGCTGTAAAAAGTTGCTTTGTGTCATGCATTATTTTCATGGTTGTTTGTGTATTAGGGGCTGTAGTAGGTGCTGAATTTTTGTTTTAGCATTTTTGAGTCCTCTAGAATTAAGAAAGTCATTAGGACTTAATTGTTGTGTGTTTGCTTTATTATTTTAAATAAAAAATGCACATTAACCTTTGTTTTGTAGAGGGGAAGATTGAGATAAGTTTCCTTCCCCTTATCCTTTATTTTTATGCATTTTCTTTATGCATTTAATTCATTTTTCCTTCCATATTTGTGTTTGGTAGGATTTCCCCTTTTGTTAGGACCAATTTACCTTCATTAGGAAGTAAGTTGCATCCTTTTTCTTCTTTCTTTTCCTTTTGCTCCTTAGGATTAGAAAACCTCACTAACCATTAGGATCTCCCTTTTGTGCATAATAAATAACTTAGGGTTGGTCATAGTCCCCCTTAGTTTTGTCCTTTTTCCACTTGATTCATTCTTTCTCATCTCATAAAGAAAAACAATAAAATACATAACGAAGATTGAATGTTCTCATATGCCATGAGACTTTGTTGCGGAGTACTTATACGCGTCCTGTTTCAGGGCGAGGTGTAAGTATTTACCACGATGGATACGTCTTAGTATGAGAATGTTCACAAACAAACTCCAAAACACTTCTCATAAAAGACAATCAACAAAGGCATCGCGTCTTCTCTTCTCATCTCCTCCTCTTTGTGGACGAATGCGACTTGCCTCGACAGCTCAAACAACAATACGGTAAACACCCTCGAGTCAGAGCCGGTAACACCTGAGCTAGAGCTATGGCAACGTCATCCTAAAATACAAACAAAGTTCCCGCCTTAGTTAGGCGAACTACGTCGACTCTGATCCTCATTTTCCCGATGAGGTACGTAGGCAGCGGGGTAGGGCCCGTTCGAGCGCATTCTTTATTTTCCCTACATTTTCCCCTTTTCTTTTCCAATTCCCTTTCTTTCATTCCCATTCCAGTTCCATTAGCAGTTTTATTCAGCAACATATTTTTCTCACCCTTTGAAACAAAACAAGCAAGCGTGGATCATGTCGGGTACGACGGACGGTCTGGGGTGCTAATACCTTCCCAGGTTGTAACCGACTCCCGAACCCTGATCTTTGGTTCGCAGGACCTTGTCCTTTCCTTCTTCCTCAGGTTTGTGCAGCATTACCTTTCCCATTCTTTCAGGATAAAAATGCCTGGCTGGCGACTCTACCTTTTCCGCGCCACTTTCGCATTTGTACTAGGATGAAAATCCCGGGAGCGACAGCTGGCGACTCTACTGGGGACCGAACCCAGAATATTTGGTTTCCCTTGTAGAGTCAATCCTAGCGCTTGTGTGTTTTATTTCTTTGGGTGTTTATTTGTTTGCTGTGTGCTCTAGTTTAGGTTTACTGTTTTCATTTACAGTTTTACTTTACAGCTTTACTTTACAGCTTTATTTACCGCTTTCAGTATTTTTCATGCATCATATTATATTGGACTGTCTGGCTGTATTGGTTTTCATTTTTTCTGTGGGCTGGGAGTTACTGTGAGATAAGCCGAATACCCAGCTTGAGTGCACTATAGGATTAGCGTGGACACGTTGTACTCGCATGGTTACATGATGAGTGGCGATGTGTTCCACACCCAGGTTGCGACCGTCTTGGAACTATCTTGTGTGGGGGTTCTTCCCCACTTCGGGATATGACCTTGATGGTTATGTGCAGCTGGGGACCGATCATTGAGAACCTTTGTGGAAACATCCCTCTCCAGTGATGACAGTGGCAGACCACATTTGTTGGCAAACCCACTCGCATCCGAGGGCCCACGGGGAACTCGCATAGGATGGCCTGGTTCTCTCATAGGAATCCAGTCAAGGCAAACTGTTCGTATGACGATAGTATTGTACCCTTTGGGATGAATGTACTATTGTTTCTCAATTCAGTGCTTGAAGTTGGGGACTTAGGAGAGATGCTTGTTTTCCCCGTACTCAGCTGAGACCTCCCTGGTTAGTACATAATGCCAAACCGATTCCCTGATTTGGTCATGAGCCATTTCTCAGAAATGTTGAACGTATTATTGTTATCTGGCTTTGAGAGTCCGTGATTTTGACTCGGAGTAGCATACCCGTGATATGAGAAGGTTTTACAGGTTTGCAGGAACCCTGAAACTTCCAACATACACACTTTTCTAGTATTATTCAGTATTATGATCAGGTTCTACATGGTCCTTTGGTTTTGAAATCCGGGATTTCGGTGGTACTGTTATTACGACTCTTCACCAGCATATGACTGTCTTCTCGACACCAACGTCAGACCAGTGATCGCCAGACCTTTGATCACATGCCAGTGTATTGCATAACATCCTCTGCATGCTTGCATCACTAACACATGCTTACTTATTTGCAGGGTCGCATGTCGCATCCTCATAAACATATCATACGCATTTACTGCATGATTTACATATTTTTCATTTTTACAGGTTTTTCAGACCTCCTAACTTATTCAACTTTAGGCAATATAGCTGGTCAACGCATTCATCGGTATCCAACGAAAAGAAACCGAGTGAGAATGGCTGAGCGAATGCAGACTGATCTCAACGAGCTCCGACAGAGGATGGATCAGTTCATGGACATGCTAACCGACATTGCTCAGAATCAAGAGCGTCTCAGGTTGATGGTTGAGCAACCCCATGGGAATGCTAATGCTGGAACACCGACTGAGAATGTGGATCCTAATGCTGCCCGTAACGGAGGGCCAAATCTAAATGGGACTGCAGCCCGTAATGAAGACACTCAGGAAGACCGGTTCACTCTACTGGATGCTGATATGGGTAATATGAATAAGGTCAACAATCGAAGGTATGAAGAGCTGGCGGAGAAGATTAAGGCCATGGAATGTCAGAATTCCCTGGGCATCGATGTAACCAATCTTAGGTTAGTGCCGGGAGTCAGAATCCCTCTTAAGTTCAAGGTGCCATCATTTGACAAGTACAATGGCAGCACGTGCCATAGAACTCACATTCATGCATACTTTCGAAGAATCTCGGCTCACACTGATGACGAGAAACTTTGGATGCATTTCTTCCAAGATAGTTTATCTGGAGCTTCATTGAGCTGGTACATGAAGCTGAGCAGGGTCTCTATCCGATGCTGGAAAGATTTAGCTGAAGCTTTTCTCAAGCAGTATCAATACAATATTGATATGGATCCAAACCGCACCCAGTTGCAAAATTTGTCTCAAGGACCTAAAGAAAGTTTTAAGCAGTATGCCCAGAGGTGGCGTGAGTTGGCCGCACAGGTTCAACCTCCATTGCTCGATCGGGAAATGGCCGATATGTTTATGGGAACCTTGCAAGGTGTTTACTTGGATCGTTTTTCCTCCTGACCATCCATTGGATTTTCTGATATTGTCATCGCTGGAGAAAGGATAGAAAACTTTCTGAAATTGGGAAAGAACCAGGATGCAAGCAGTGCTAGTTCTTCTGGTGTGAAGAAACCTTTTGGCAATGGACAAAGACGAAGAGAAGGCGAGACCAATGCTGTGTATAGGGGCCAAGACAGAGGTCGTTCTCAAGGTTACTACCAAATAGCTGCAATGACTATTACGCCACAGGTTCAACCACAACCTCAAGGTCAGCAATATCAGGCACCAAGACCAAATAAGGAAAAAACAAGGGCAAGAAACCGCATACTTGATCCCATCCCATGCCCATATGTTGTATTGCTTCCAGAGCTGCTAAAGTTGATCGTGGTCGAGCTTCGTACCATGAGAGCTCCTTCTCCTGATAATCTGCCTCCAAACTTTGATGCCAATACCAGATGCGAATTCCATTCGGGTGCCCAGGGGCACAGTATTGAGAAATGTTGGGCTTTTCAGAACAAGGTACAAGACCTAATTGACTCCAAGGCGATCAATTTTGCGCCTTACCCAAATGTACTCCAGAATCCAATGCCTAATCACAACGGAGCCGGTGTCATGGTTGTTTTACCAAATGGTCCACGTTAAGCTGGAATCTTCAGGAAGAAAATAAAGCCATCAGTATCCAGATACTCTCAGCAATGGCAACTGTTTATTTGTGTTTCTTCAATGCTTTTTTCATCCCTATTGAGGGGAGCTACGTCGCTCTGATTCTTCATTGGTCATTGGTCAATGGAGATACGTAGGCAGAAGATCGTCAGGTCTTTCCGAGCAACCTTATGGGGCAACTTTACTCCCCGGATTCACTTTTTCCTTCAGATGTCTCGTGTCAGAGTCAGAATAACTAGAAGAAGAGGTATGATTGCCATGGTTGGGTATACGGCTGCAAATTGAAGATTACAAGTCTGTGAAAGAGCTATTGATCACTGAAAGTATCCAAGACTGATAGGTCCAGACGGAGTCAAGCCTCCTCAACGACGGCAATATTCAGCGTCTTTACTGCATTTCCATTTGTAGTTTCTTTTATGCGCTAAACATTTGTATACATGTATGAAAGTTGTTTGCTTTTGAATGTTATCAATAATAAAACTCATATGTTTTTCTTGAAGTAATTCATTCGCATTCACTTATAATTCTGTATGTGCATATTGCAATACCAATTTTCATGCTCAAACTCTATGAGGGAGAATGACGAAGAAATAACGCAAGAATCTCTAATTGTGTGCTCTCGAATAAGACCATGTTAACAATGTACAGGCTTTGTTTCAAATCCCTAAACACTGGAGATATAAGGAAGATAGACCCTTGCTAACCCCTTTGAGCCTTGAAGTAGGAGTTTCTTTTCACATGAAAAACCCTCACATGTAACCCATGGGCAGGGTAGATTGTCAGCTAGTCGGACCAAGCGTTCAGGCTTTCATAAAGTAGTGTATTTGAGGATCCATTACATTCCACTATGCTAATCAAGAGGTCTAAAGACCAGAAACCACAATGGTTATCCAAGTCAAAAGGTCCAAAGATTGAAAACCACAATGGTTATCCTTCATCGACCAAAGAATGAGGCAGTCACAACCCTTGCAAAGCAATCAAGACAAACAGTGTCACATGATTTGTTCCAAAAAAAAGAGAAATGAAAAGCCCGCTAAGTAGAAACTTGAAAACAAGCGACTTGGGCAAAAATTAGGGCATCCCGCTGGACTTCACAATCAAAGATTCTCAAGAGTCAGTCCAGGCAAAATTTAGGGATAAGCAAAATAACGCAAAAGCGAAAGACGAAAAGGATTACACAAGAAATATCCTCGAGCAAGAACAAAGTCGCATGGCACAGACACGAAAGACAAAGGGGTGACTGACTCCAAACAATAACCTGATTGGTGCTTGAACCGATAGCAGAAATGGTTCCTCAACTGACATGAAACCCTTATGAAAGGTGAACGCTTGCGAAAATTAGCTGAACATAGGAATGGAGAACATCACGAAGAATGGGTGGGCACAAATAATTTCGAGCCTATATCCTTTGTTTCTATAACCGTGAACCAGGCCACGATACAACCCTCAAAAGTCCTAACTGAAACAGGGTTAATTTGAGAGCGTACTACCACGAGATGGCATTCCTGACTCCTATGAGTTGTGCTAAAAGACCTTGTTGGTATTGCATGTGCATGCGTTCTTTCAATCAAAAGTAATGTCGCATCTTAACCAGTGATTTGTTCACAAAGGTTTGCGACACCTTTTCAAATCTTCAAGATTAACATGTGTGTTGCATTAGAATTTCCATTCTCAGAATAAACATTTTTCTGCTTGCATACATCTGTTTGGCATCATAAAAAGCTCACATGCGGAAATTCAGTCCAGAAACTTAAGCTTGCCAAGTTGAGAAGTCTAAAACTTCTGAAAGACAGTCACGTCGAGGTGCACGTTTCCGAGAAAGCCTCATTGAGTAAGGACTTTCCCAACCAGTCATGGTATGAGCCAACCAATCTGGGGTAGTTATGTCACGAAATGTCCTCAAGAGTCAGCCAAACTGGGGCAATCACCTCTAGATTCAAATATCTCCCAGAGCAATTGGTCAAAGATTCATACTGGGGCAAGTCACCCCAATCGCACGAGGATTCATTCTTTCCCGAAGACAGATAATCTAAAGTTCAAAATACCGGGGTAATTATACTCCTGAAGAGTTTAAAGACACCAAGTATTTTGTTAAAATCCTCTTAAGGTAAAGCCCAAATCAAAGCGAATGATCCCTAGCACGAGACTACTTGAAATCTTTCCTCCTCAGCTGGACGCGGTTCAGTTTCGTTATCCCCAACAGACGCATGGAAGTTATCCCTAGTAAAGTCGTCAAACTTTTCTCCAGCAGGTTTCCTTGATCTTATTTTCCAGCGGACCTCAAACCAAATCCTTCTCTTCCCCAGCGGAGCAATAAGGATCATCCCTAACAAGAGCCGTCTTCCCGTAGTGAAGCACTTCTTACAAGAATCCTAAAATTCCCGGCAGTTAGCTAAACGGTTCCCTTCCCCATAGAGGTTTGGAAAATTCAGGTGGACAAGAGAGTTCTTCTCAGCAGAGCCTTGACAGGTCTTCCCCCAGCTAAGTCGAAAATTTGTCGATTCCCCAACGAAATCTGTGGGGTGAGATTCAATCCCCAGCAATTGAGGCATCCCCTAGCAGGGCCTTCAAATCTAAAGTCCAATTTATTTTTGGCAAAGGTAATAAGTCGAGACAGACTAGTCACACTCTTCTCCAGCAGAAATATCGACAATCATCTGTATTCCCCACAGAGTCAGCAAATATTTGTTATTTCCGCGTCAGGAATTCCCTTTGTATCTATCCCCCAGTGTCATGGGGCATTATGTCATGTAGTTCAACGTATGCATGCTAAATCCAAGGTTGAAATCCAAAGTCCACCCGAAGTGTGGTAATTTATTCAAAGTCCAACCGCAGATTGGCCAAAGTCCATCCTCTGGGTGGCAAATTCTTAAAGTCCAGCCGTAGACTGGCCAAAGTCCATCCTCCGGGTGGCGAATTCTTAAAATCCCCCGTAGTATGGAAAAATCATCAAAGTCTCCCGTAGCTGAGCAATGTGCCCCCGTAGTGTGGAAAATTTTCCAGAAGTCTCCCGTAGCTGAGCAATGTGCCCCCGTAGTGTGGCGAATTTTCTGAAGGTCTCCCATAGCTGAGCAATGTGCCCCCGTAGTGTGGCGAATTTTCTGAAGGTCTCCCATAGCTGAGCAATGTGCCCCCGTAGTGTGGCAAATTTTCTAAAAGTCTCCCGTAGCGAGCAGCAGCCCCCGTAGTGTGGCAAAATCATCAAAGTCTCCCGTAGCTGAGCAATGTGCCCCCGTAGTGTGGCAAATTTTCCAGAAGTCTCCCGTAGCTGAGCAATGTGCCCCCGTAGAGTGGCGAATTTTCTGAAGGTCTCCCGTAGCTGAGCAATGTGCCCCGTAGTGTGGCAAAATTTTCTGAAGGTCTCCTGTAGCTGAGCAATGTGCCCCATAGTGTGGCAAAGTTTCTGAAAGTCTCCCTTAGCTGAGCAATGTGTCCCCGTAGTGTGGCAAATTTTCTGAAAGTCTCCCGTAGCGAGCAATGGGCCCCCGTAGTGTGGAAAAGTTTCTGAAAGTCTCCCATAGCGAGTAATGTGCCTCGTAGTGTGGCAAGATTTCCAAAGCACCCGCAGTATGGTAGAGTATCCCCACAAAGTGAGCAGAAGTCCGTCCTTAGGGTGGTAAGGTATCAAAAGTCTCCCGTAGCGAGCAGTGACCCTCGTAGTGTGGCAAAGCATTCAGAAGACCACCCGTTGTGTGGCATGTCATTAATATCCCAGCAAAAGTCCACCCGTAGCGTGGCAAATCAGCAATCTCCCAGCGTTATTCTAAAACATTCACCAATTCGCTACTCTTCACATCCATGATTCTCCCCAAGCAGAGTTCAGATGGTTGAGTTTATTTCCCTTTTCTTTTCCACCGAGTGCAAATTTTCTGGTTGTTTTTAGTATTCAATCCCCACATACTTCAAACGTCTGAAAGCGACTGCTATCATCCATTCAAGTCTACAGTGATTGAATAGGGGCAGCTGTAACACCCCAAAATTTGCCCTCTTATTTATTATCAACCTCGAGCAGTGTACACTTCATTCTTGCATCATTTCGCATATCATCTCATCGCATTTGAAAAATAAGTAAATAAGTAAATCATCATCCTTTGCATACGCATGAGGTGTGTGGTCGATCGAGGCTTGACAAACATTGGAGTTCAAGAGAAAAATAATATCCCAAAAATAATCCAAACCACTTCCAAGCTAACCAACAAAAAAAGGGAAAAATTCACCTTTCTCTCCCTTTTCTTTCCCTTTTCCTTCCACTTTCCTTCCACATTCCCTTTCATTCTTTCCCTCTTATTTTTCCACTTCAATTCCACTCCATTTCCCTTGGATGTTTCTACCATGTTCTACCATCTTCTAGAGTGTTCCAAGGAATATTCCAAGGAATATTCCTTTTCCAACCCTAACCTTAACTAACTACCAAACCATACTTTTGGATCCCAAGCCTAATTTTTGGGCCCCAAACCTAATTCCATTCCCAAACCTAGCTCCAAGCCTAGCCTCTATATATTCATTAATCACTTCAATGCAAGGGATTCCCACAATTTTTCCAACTTTTCACTCTTTCACAATCACTTTTTCTCTCTCACTTTTCCTCCATTTCCATTTTCACCAAAGCTTTTTTTGAATAAGCGTTTCAAGTTTCACATTGAAACTTGAAGATCTTAAAGATTAAGCCTTCAACCTCCATTGATTGTGGATTATAGAAGAAGAAGCTAGTGATTTTTGTGAGGATTTCGGCTTATCAGAAGTGCGCGAAGGATCAAGCATCAAGAACGCATTTATTTTGCGAATCCGCGATTTTCTTGGTTTTCTCTTCGATCAAGCTCCGATTCTTGCAACATTCACCGAAGCACTTCTCCGCTTCGTAGGTTGGTGATCTAAATCACTTCTTATTTAAGTTATTCTCTTCATCTCGCCATTTCGGCATTCTTTAATTGCTTTTCGTTTTGATTGCGATCGATTATGTATTGCTTGCGATTTGTGATTGTTATTGGATTAGGATTTAAGGTGGTGATAGTTATATGTTCTATCATGTGTAAATAAACCCCAATTAAGTAGAAATTAGTGTTAGCATGTTCCTAGGAATGTTAGGGATCATTAGAAGTAAGATTGTGGCCAAAAACACTTATTTCAAAAGCATTTTTCACTTTCTGTTCAGCGTTAACCGGTTAACGCATTTGGTTAACCGGTTAACGCATTTGGTTAACCGGTTAACGCATGCATTTTTGGCCATTTTTAGTGCTGTCCAGGGTCCGTTAACGGGTTAACCAATTTGGTTAACCGGTTAACGCTGTTCATTTTTGGATTTTTAGCTTATTTTCTTGCTCAATCTTGCTTCCTAGTGCTTCTATGGTTCATGTATGTTTAGGTATTAAATTTAGAGAATTTTTGGGTCTATTTCCAGTAGCCAATTCATTTGTTTCGAGTCGTTTCGACATGATTCTGTTAACTTTTCTATGTTTTGTGTTAAATGTGCAAATGTGATATAAGTGATTCTTGATGTGTTTTGCTACACTTTAATCATTTGTTTCACATGTTAATTGCTTGCTTAAATTCAACATATGCTTCATGATTATTGTCATTGCTTGCGTTATTGATAAAATGATTAAATACTATGTTGATTTTTTTTGTCAAAAGTGATTAAATACTTCACATGTTCATGCAAGTTTCTTGTGCTTAATTGATCATATCTTAACATGAGTTCAATTCTGATTTTTATGCCATGCATGTGTAACAATTGATGCTTGTAGTGATACTTGTTCAATCTCATGATAAAATGCTCATTTGTTCAATATGGAAAAGTGTGGTTATTCTTGTTGATCATTGCTCCTTTTAATCAAATAAATGATGTAAATAAATTCACATGTTTGAGTTCATTTTGTTGTGTATGTAGATCCATGTTAATTCACATTGATGTGTATTTTATCATTCACTTTGTGCACATAAATAAAAATGATCAAATGTGTCCCATGTTTTTATAGCTGTTTGTTAATATAGGTGCTGTAAAATACATGTAGGTTATTATGTTTGTATACTGTATGTGACTTTCTACACCTATCTTTTTATGCTGCATGCTGAATGTAAAAAGTTGCTTTGTGTCGTGCGTTATTTTCATGGCTGTTTGTGTATTAGGGGCTGTAGTAGGTGCTGAATTTTTGTTTTAGCATTTTTTAGTCCTCTAGAATTAAGAAAGTCATTAGGACTTAATTGTTGTGTGTTTGCTTTATTATTTTGAATAAAAAATGCACATTAACCTTTGTTTTGTAGAGGGGAAGATTGAGGTATGTTTCCTTCACCCTATCCTTTATTTTTATGCATTTTCTTTATGCATTTAATTCATTTTTCCTTCCATATTTGTGTTTGGTAGGATTTCCCCTTTTGTTAGGACCAATTTACCTTCATTAGGAAGTAAGTTGCATCCTTTTTCTTCTTTCTTTTCCTTTTGCTCCTTAGGATTAGAAAACCTCACTAACCATTAGGATCTCCCTTTTGTGCATAATAAATAACTTAGGGTTGGTCTTAGTCCCCCTTAGTTTTGTCCTTTTTCCACTTGAGTCATTCTTTCTCATCTCATAAAGAAAAACAATAAAATACTTAACAAAGATTGAATGTTCTCATACGCCATGAGACTTTGTTGCGGAGTACTTATACGCGTCCTGTTTCGGGGCGAGGTGTAAGTATTTACCATGATGGATAGGTCTCAGTATGAGAATGTTCACAAACAAACTCCAAAACACTTCTCATAAAAGACAATCAACAAAGGCATCGCGTCTTCTCTTCTCATCTCCTCCTCTTTGTGGACGAATGCGACTTGCCTCGACAGTTCAAACAACAATATGGTAAACACCCTCGAGTCAGAGCCGGTAACACCTGAGCTAGAGCTATGGCAACGTCATCCTAAAATACAAACAAAGTTCCCACCTTAGTTAGGCGAACTACGTCGACTCTGATCCTCATTTTCCCGATGAGGTACGTAGGCAACATGGTTGGGCCCGTTCGAGCTCATTCTTTATTTTCCCTACATTTTCCCCTTCTCTTTTCCAATTCCCTTTCTTTCATTCCCATTCCAATTCCAGTAGCAGTTTTATTCAGTAGCATATTTTTCTCACCCTTTGAAACAAAACAAGCAAGCGTGGATCCCGTCGGGTACGACAGACGGTCTGGGGTGCTAATACCTTCCCAGGTCGTAACCGACTCCCGAACCCAGATCTTTGGTTCGTAGGACCTTGTCCTTTACTTCTTCCTCAGGTTTGTGCAGCATTACCTTTCCCATTCTTTCGGGATAAAAATGCCTGGCTGGAGACACTACCTTTTCCGCGCCACTTTCGCGTTTGTACTAGGATGAAAATCCCAGGAGCGACAGCATCCACTGCTGCCCCTGCTGGAACTTTTCCTGGAAAACCACAACCAAATCCTAAGGGTCATGCAAATGCAATCATACTAAGGAGCGGAAAAGAGTTGGACGGACCTACCGATCCTAGAACCGAAAACCCAGCCATGTACCAACAACCTGAGAAATCAACTAAGAAAAACGATAAAACACAGGAAACGTAAACCCGCAAACAAGAGGCTGAGGAAAAGGAAAAACCTTATGTACCTCCGCCACCATATAAACAACCGATTTCGTACCCTCAACGATTAACAAATTCTAAAACAATGGGACAATTCAAGAAATTCGTAGAGCTTCTGAAATAATTAAACATTACCATACCTTTTACAGAAGCTATTACTTATATGGCCTCATACACTAAATTCCTAAAAGAAATCTTATCTAACAAAAATAAAATCGAGGAGAACGAAACAGTTAGACTTACTATTGAGTGTAGCGTAATCATTCAAAATAACATGCCTCTTAAATTGAAGGATCCTAGAAGTTTCTCTATTCCTTGTGTAATAGGAAATTTTGTCATATACAAAGCTTTATGTGATTTAGGAGCAAGTATAAGTGTTATGCCGCTATCAATTTGCAAGAAACTGGATATGGGACAACTAAGTCTAACAAAGATGCCAATTCAGCAAGCTGATCGTTCAGTAAAATTCCCAGTAGACATTCTAGAAAATGTTCCCGTACGAATAGGTCAGTTCTACATCCCAACTGATTTCATAATCATGGACATCAAGGAAGATGCTACAACCCATATTATACTAGGAAGACCGTTCTTAGCTACTGCAGGAGCTATCATTGATGTAAAGAAAGGCATGCTGACATTCGAAGTAGGAGAAGAGAAAGTCAAATTTATTCTAACCCAATTTCTCCAAGCTCTAGCCATATACGATACCTGTTATTTCATTGACGCCATTGACGAATGCAGACGAGAAATGGAAAAAGAAGAAATAACCTACTCCGATATAATGAAAATCCCATCGCCTAAGATCTTCAAAGAAGATACCTCAAAAGAACCTTAACAGGACGAAAAACAAATTGAAGGATTAACTCTTACACTTGATCAAATGCCATGCCCGAAAAAAACCGATATTGAACTTAAGACATTACCTAACAACCTTAGATACGAATTCCTCGATTAAGAACTTAGAAGACCAGTTATAGTGAATGCGGACTTAGGATAACTTGAAACCGAAAAAAATTTAGACGTTCTAAGAAAGTACCCAACTGTGTTAGGCTATAATATATCTGATCTAAAAGGAATAAGTCCTTCAATATAGATGCATCTCATTATGCTAGAGGAAGATTTTAAGACCTATAGAGAGCCCCATAGAAGGATTAATCAAATTCTAAGTACTGTAGTCAGGGACGAAGTAAAGAAGTTGTTAGATGCTGGAATTATATATCTAATATCTGACAATTAGTGGGTTAGCCCGGTACATGTCGTACCAAAGAAGGGAGTCATTACAGTCACTAAGAACGCCAAAGGCGAGTCTATAACACAAGGAGTAGTAACCGGAAGTAGAATTTGTATCGATTATCGAAAACTGAACAAAGCTACCCGGAAAGATCATTTTCCTTTGCCCTTCATCGATCAAATGTTAGAAAGACTAGCCAAATGTAACGCCCATATAATATTCATCTAGAATAATATCATACAAGTGCCTAATAACATAATTCACATTCTTGACCAATACTAAAAACAATACAAACTATGGTGCAAGACATGGAAATTATACTAAAACAAAAGTGCTAAGATAAATACAATATCCATTATTGTACAAAGATAGAATACACAGCGGAATCTAAATATATGCTTCTCTTGAAACATCCCGAGCATAGCTCCACTTGTAAATCAAACCTGCAAAAGTAACCTGAAATGCAACAACAATAGTGGGGTGAGATAACAACATCTCAGTGGGTTCCCTATCTTAGAGTTCTCTTAGCTCTACAAGGTTCTATCAAACCTAACTCAAGTATTTGGTTACTTTATCTACCTAGATGGTTACTCAGGATTTTTCCAAATATCTATTCACCCTGATGACCAAGAAAATACGACATTCACCTGCCCATACAGAACATTTGCTTATCGACGTATTCCATTCGGTTTATGTAACGCTCAAGCAACATTTCAAAGATGTATAATGGCGATCTTTGCTGATTTCATAGATGACGTCATGGAAGTGTTTATGGAAGATTTTTTCGTATGCGGCCTAAGTTTTGAAGGATGTCTATCTAACCTAGAAATGGTACTCGAGAGATGCGTAAAAGTGAATCTTGTGCTAAACTGGGAGAAGTGCCACTTTATGGTCAGACAAGGAATTGTTTTGGGAAATGTGATATCCAACAGAGGCATCGAGGTAGATAAAGCAAAGATAGAAGTAATAAAAGACCTTAAACTATCTAAAACCGTGAAAGATATAAGAAGTTTCCTAGGACACGCTGGTTTTTACCGACGATTCATTAATGACTTCTCTAAAATCACTAAGTCGTTGAAAGGTTTATTAATGAAAGATGCCGAGTTTATCTTTGACGAAGATTGCTTAAAAGCATTTGAAACCCTCAAAACAACTCTTATCACGACACCCATCATGCAACCACCTGATTGGATGCTACCATTCGAGATTATGTGCGATGCAAGTGATTACGCTGTTGGTGCAGTTTTAGGTCAAAGAAAAGATAAGAAACTTCACGTTATATATTACGCAAGTAGGACCTTAGACCCTGCTCAGATGAATTACGTCACAACAGAAAAAGAACTCTTAGTCGTAGTGTTCGCATTTGACAAATGTCATTCTTACATTGTAGTAGCTAAAATCATCATCTATACCGATCACACGGCCATCAAATACCTTCTAAGTAAAAAGGATGCAAATCTTAGGTTACTAAGGTAGATCTTATTGCTACAAGAGTTTGATTTAGAAATTAAGGATAAGAAAGGGACTGGCAACGTAGAAGCAAACCACTTATCACGTATGGAAGGGATTAAATCCAACCCAATACTAATTAACGATGACTTCCCTGATGAACGTGTTATAGACCAACTAGAACATGCAATATCTTCTTTAGACGAACAAATACAAGAAGAAACAGTGGAAGAAATTTGTACACAAACCACTTTTCCATAGTATGCTGACATAGTCAACTATTTAGCTGCCGAGGTACTTCCACTAGATCTCACTTATCAATAAAAGAAGAAATTCTTCCATGATTTAAAACAATATTACTGGGATGAATCTTTGCTTTTCAAGAGAGGACCCGATAGTATTTACCATCGATGTGTCCCAGATGAAGAAATAGAAAACATAATTTCCCAGTGCCACTCTGCTCCTTACGGTAGACATGCAAGCACTTCGAAGACTTGTGGGAAGATCCTTCAATCAGGCCTATTTTGGCGCACTCTATGGAAAGATGTTCACCTCGCCATTCTAAATTGCAACCGATTCTAACACACTGGTAACATCTCGAGGCGCAATGAGATGCCCCAAAAAGGTATTCTTGAAGTAGAAGTTTTCGATGTGTGGGGAATTGATTTTACGAGACCATTTCCATCTTCTTTTGGAAATAAATTCTTACTCGTAGAAGTTGATTATGTTTCAAAATGGATATAAGCTATAGCTTCTCCAACAAACGACACTAGAGTAGTCAGAAAGCTTTTTAAGAACATTATCTTCCCAAGATTCGGTGTACCAAGACTCGTCATAAGTGACGGAGGCTCGCATTTCATATCTAGAATATTTGATAAACTCTTATGAAAATATGGAGTAAGACACTGAATAGCTATACCTTACCATCCATAAATTAGTGGACAATTAGAAGTTTCAAATAGAGAAATAAAACAAATTCTAGAGAAAACTGTAGCTACATCGAGGAAAGATTGATCTATTAAATTACCTAAAGCTTTATGGGCCTACAGAATAACTTTTAAGACACATAACGGGACCACACCGTTCAAATTATTCTACAGAAAATCTTGCCACTTGCTAGTAGAATTAGAGCATAAGGCCTATTGGGTAATTAAAACCCGCAACTTTAACTACACTAACGTAGGTGAGAAACATATTCTAGACTTAAATGAATTGGAATAACTAAGATTGGACGCTTATAAGAATGCCCACATATATAAGGAGAGAACCAAGAAATGGCATGGAAAGCGAATCTCTAGGAAAGAATTCAGTGTGGGAAACGTCGTTATTTTATTTAACTCTAGACTTAGGTTGTTTCCGGGAAAGTTACGATCTAGATGGTCCGGTCCTTTCGAAATAACTAAAGTTTTAAGTAGTGGCACTATTGAAATTAAGGGTAGGTCCAATGCACCGTTTATAGTAAATAGGCAACGCCTTAAACATTATAATTGCGTAGAAGACATAATTTTTAATGGGTTTGAAATTGGCATAATTGCCATCAGAAACCTTAGATTAGTCTCCCTTAAGCTATGTCAATCTCAGACATTAAATGAAGCACATAGTTGTCGCTCCCACCGAATGACACCTGGCCAAGAGGGGTACAGACGCGAATGGTCGGCGAAAGAGAAAGAAATTAAAAGACTCGCCAGCTGTGCATTTTTATCCCGAAGGAAAGGTAATGCTGCATAAACCTAGGAAAGAAACGGATAAGACGGTCGCGAACCAGAGAAACTGAGAAAGGGGGTTGGTTACAACCTGGGAAGGTATTAGCACCCAGATTGTCCGTCGTACTCGACGGGATCCACGCTTGAAAGTTTGTGTTTAAAGGGGTAGTGTCAGTGCTATTTTGTGTGCAAAAAGCTGGAAAAGAAAGCAAGTGTCAGTACTGGAAGAAAGTGTGAAAAAGAAGTGTCAGTGTCAGGAAAAGAATGTGAAGCTCAAGATTATGAGGCTTAAAAGAATAATGCTGGAAGAAGGGGGGAATATACAGAGACTTTTGTTCGATAACTGTTAAGTTATGCCTACGTATCCTCTCGTGCAATGAGGAAGTCAGAACATCGTAGTTCGACTCAAAGAGAATGAAAGATAAATTGACTTGCGAACTGCTTACTTGTCTATGCTCAAGTGTATGACCTGTCTGGCTCAGGTGCTAACTGTCTTGCATCAGACGGAAGAAGCGAGTTCTCGTTTATGAGTGAAGATGATGAGAAAAGAATCCCGGAGGAGACGATTATTGTTTGTTTTTGGTATTTTCAATCCTTTATTGCTTTTGGGATTTGTCATAAGAAAATGAGCTTAAGCCTAAGCCAAGGGTTAGTAAACTCATCACATCCTCCCTTTGATTAGGGGTGATGAGAATACCTTAAGTATGAAGTAAACACCTCACACTTAATCACCATGATGTAGGATTAAGGTCATTAACTTGCTTGCATTTATTTAGATGTTTTTGGAATTTTTGTTTAGTTTTAAGTAATGAGTTTAAGCCATAATCAAGGATTTAATGGACCCATTACACCATCCTAATAGAAGGATAATAGATGAGAACATTTAAGCTGAGGAAGATACCTCAACTTAATCCATGATTAGGGATTAACCTCATGACAAAACAAAACTTTATTAGAGTGGATTTTAGTTAATGGTAAGATTAAGAAGTGGATTTTAGGGTTTGTAAGACAACTTGAGGGGGACTTGTCCATTAACACTAGGGTTAGTCCTTCTTAACCAATTAAGGAAGAATTAGAACCCTAATGCAAAGCCCAAGTTACAAGTTTGATGTCTTGGTGATTATTAAGTGGATTGATTAAAGTAATTAAACACATTAAGGGTATAACACTTAGGATTAAAGTTATACACTCCATCCTAATAGAAGGATGCAGGCATAAGCTTAATCACAAAGCCTCAAAACCTTTAAGGTTTAGTCCTTGATTATGAGGTGAGAAGAGAAGACTCAAAGATGACACAAAGGTAAAACTAATGGGGGACTAATCAAACCCTAATTGTTAACATGCTTGGGTGTTCCTAGGGTTAATGAGGCTTGCAAGAAGATCTTCAGAGGAACCACCAAGGAAGAAGCAGATGAAAGGAAGCAGCAAGAAGCAAGACAACTTGCTTCACTTGAGAAGGCAAGTTGCTTGAAGAAAGAAGGAGGAGAAAGAGCATGAATGAGAAAGCTCACTCTAAATCACAAGTAAAATGCAGCAATGGATGCATACGAGAGATGAGGAGAGATTATGAGAAGTGAAGGCAAATTCACTTCTCAAACACTTACCACCTGAAAAGTTAGCAAAAGGAAAGAAAATGAAATGAAAATGAGATGAAATGAAAAGGTGAAAACCAAAGCCAGAAGCATGTTTATGATGCTAATGATGCAAAGAGATGACATAAATGTATGTCATGAGATGGAGATGATCATACAAAGGATGAGAATGCAAATGAAGCATATGAGAGGCATGAAAGTTCATGGATGCACATGAAATGAAATGAAAGCAAAACATGGCAAATGGATGATGCAATGATCAAACATGATTTCAATATGTCCTAAGATGTCTTATATGTCATATGGATGCACAAAATGTCATGGCATGTTCATGTATGCAAGCATATGAAGAATGAATGCAAATGAAGGCAAAATTAGGGTTCACATACAATATGCAATGCAAAAATTCAAAACCAGAGGCAAATGACAAGATAAAAAATTGAAAATGAATTCAAAGGAACCCTAACCCCACATGATATCACACCCCAAAGGAGGAGACCTAAATCTTAACCCTAAAGGACTTATGATTTTCCTAAGTTTGCTAGGGTTTTAAGGAACCTCTAAAAGAAAAATGCAAAACAAATAAAAAATGAAAGATAAATTCATGCCAATTTTATCCTAGAAACTACATGATATGTGGAATGCAATGCAAAAAGAACCATTATCAAACTCTTCATGGTTAGGCAGAAAAGATTTTTCTAAGTTAGGGTCAAAATATTGATTTTAAAGAACCCTTAATCAAAAGAAAAATGTCAAAATGGATCAAGAACCAAAAAGAAATTCGTATGAATGGGTTGATAATGTCTCTAAATGTGTCAAGATGCAATGTGATTTTTTTGGTGATTTTTAGAAACTTAAATGGTATTTTAATTAATTAATTTCCATTAATTAATTAAAATAAACATTTAAATATTTTAAAAATACAAATTTTATGCAAAAATAAAAATAAAAATTATTTTCAGGTTGAGAAAAATATTTGAAATGAAAATGCAAAAGGAAAATATTTTTAAGATTTTCTAACTATTTTAAAAAAATGATGCAAAATAAATGGATAAAAATGAAATAAAAATGAGTTTAAATGGAAGTATGCTGATCCAGTGGTCCAGGTTTAAATGAAAAAAGGAGGGAGTTGACTGCGCGCCAGATCCAAGGGTGGAGATTCAAACTGGCTTAATTATCTGATTAATTTAATTAATTGGAAATTAGGGTTAAGTGATCTAATCCGGACCTTTCAAAAACGCGCTAAACCTAAGATCTAATGACCAGAATTTAAACTCAGCCTAATTACTCAGTTAACCCTAATTATGCCCTAAGGACTTTCAGGTGACCGGAACAGTGTTCCGGTCATCTTCTCCGGCCACTCAAACTAGCTAACTCACTCAATCCGTAAAATAAATGCATCAAACTCTCCAGAAATGATCCTCACCTCACTCTAAACAAGAATCAACCAACAAATTTCATTTATTTCACATGAACAGCTTGAATCGAAGCAAAACGGAAAATTAAACAGAAATTTCAGAAGCTTGTGAAATGCTTAAAACTCAATCATTTTCGAAACAAAACATATCATGGTAATCAGGGGAACACATAGAATCATTCTATAACATAAAAAGGAAGTTCTGGAAAAATAAATTCCATGGCTACCTGAAGTGAAGCTTTCAACCCAGGAGCTTTCTGACCAGTTCTTTGCCTCAAATCAACTCCAATGACTTCCCTGAAGAGTTTGCAATGCTTGGTTGGAGCTTAAAGGGCCTCTATGTGAAGTTGGCTGAAGTTCAGTTCAAGAAATGTGAAAATCGTGTTTTTTGATACAAGGTGTTTCAAGGCAAAATGAAGGGTGGGAAATGATCAGTGATGAATGTGGAGTTGAATGGTGGAAAAAGCTTAGAGATTTGTTGGCTGAGTTGTGTGTTTCGAAGAGAAATGCATAAGAGAGGATTTTGGTGAATGCTGAGTTCTTGGAGGTTACAGCTTGTGTTGTGTTTTGTGTTGGGTTGCTTGAGGTCCACATATCAATCCCTGATAGGTCAGAGAGTTGTTGTGGAGCAGTGTGATTGGTATGGCTCATTTTGCACAAAGTCCACAAAGTTGTCTTTGGAGGTATGGGCTCATGGAAGGCCAAGGACAATGGGGTGTCCTGTGCAACTGGCTTTAGGGAGGTCCATAGGATTCAAATTGAGGCAAGCTAGCAAGTGGGATGAAGTTTGTGTGATGTTTTGCAAATTATGGAAGTTTTGGCCCCATTGAGAAATCTTGATGATCAAGGCATAGAATGATGCAATTCTTTGGGCAATTCTGAATTATAGGTCATGTACTATGTTTGTGTAATGGTTAGAAGTGTGTTTGAAGTCACAAAATGCTTTGGCAAGAGTTTTTATAAGTTTCCCTTTTTGGTGCATAAGTGAAATTTAAGTGATTTTTCCCAACTTTGCAAGGCCATAACTTGAGTTCTATGATGAATTAGATCAAGTTCTTGTACTTTTTGAAAAGGGAATGATCCAATCTACAACTTTCATGACTAAGAAGTTTTCATTTGAAGCATTTTTGAATCAAAAAGAGGAGGTTGAAAAACTTTCCCAAAATGGCAAGTTTGTATTACAAGTCACTTTCCCAAAATGGCAACTTTGCAAATGGCTTGAAATTATTCAATTTTGTGAACTTCTAACCTTTTATAAGATCAAATAAAGATCAAACACATCCAAAATGATGGGGAAGACCCTTTGGTTGGATGATTGGGGGCCTCAGATGCCCTGATTTTGTACTGACTTGCTCAAGAAGTCATCTATTGATCAGATGCCTTCCCCATTGAATTTCTTCATGAAAATTGGTATGCATGATCCTCATATCATATAGAGACCAATAGAAACAAAAATTACCAAAAAATTTGGAGTTATGGCCTCTGAAACCAAAACCCTAATTTTAGGTCATCTGTGCAGTGAAACCCTAACTCTGCTTCCATGCTTTCCAAGTTCTTGTGATTTTCTGACTTTCTTGATCTTGGGAGGATATAATATGATGTTTGAACATACATGGACCCTCTTGAGATGATTTAATACCCTTGGAGAGGCTCAGATGGCTCAGGGATTGCTCAGATCACAAACCCTAGATGCAGATGACTTTGAACCAATGCAATGAAGCAAAAATGCAACATGAGATGATATGATTGAATTTATGCAAATGAAAAGAATCACAAGACATGGTGAAATGAGTGAGGGCAAATTTGGGGTGTTTACAATAGTGGGAGGCAACCCGTGATTATTTTTAAAAAATTTTTATTTTAAATTTTAAATTTTATTCGCGTTTTTAAATTTATAACTTTTAAATGCTTTAAACTCACTGATCTTTCTGTTGATTTGTTTTATTGTGTGATTCCAGGATTTTTAAAGTTTTTCCACCATCTCTCTTTCTCACTCTCTATCTGTTTTTCACTAACTCCTATCATGACTACCAATATGACTGTGTATTTTAGATATGGCATCCAGCGGCACCGTTGTAATAACCCAAAATTTTCCCTCTCATTTTTCATGGCATTTAGCGCGTCGCATTGCATATTCGCCCATACATTGCATAAATAATGCAATAAAAATAAAATAATTCATACAACATTGGTTAGCGTGCAAGGCATGTGGTCAGGGTTCACTTAGTGGCAAAATCAAATATCATAACCCAAGGTTGAATCTAGATCAGAACGGATGATGGAGATGCGTTCTAAGGGTTTCCCACCAAAAGGGGGGAAATTCAAATTTTTGCATCCGTTAACCAATTAACGCCAGGAGTTAACCAGTTAACGGTGGCGAAATTTGGGTAAAAATTTCAAAAATTAGTTGGTGCTTCATTATTCCTTTCCACTTTCCACCTTGTTTCCCATTTCACATTGCCATTGAAGTTTCCACCACTTTCTAGACTCTTCTACCATGTTCCAAGGAATATTCTAGAAACCCTAACTAACTCCAACTAACTCCTAAGCTAGCTCCAAACCTCACTCTCCAAACCCAATGTCAAATCTAATTCCTAACCAAAGCCTCATGCCAAACCAAGCTTCTATATAAACTCATTTCACTCCAAACCTCACAACTTCAACCATTTTTTCACAATTTCATCTCATTTTCATATCAATTATCTAAACTTTTCTCTCCATTTTCCAAATTCGCCAAAGCTTCTTCATCATAAGTTCTTTAAGTTTTGCATTGGAACTTGAAGAACTTGAAGCTAAACCTTCATTCTAACATTAATTCCATGGTTTATTAAAGACTAATTGGAGTAATTGCTATTTTTTGGGGCTGATTCTTCATCTTGGAAGTGCTTTTGTGGTTGTTCATCAAGATCTTCATCAATTGCATTTATTTTTTATTCTCGCGGATCAAAGCAAGGAATCTCTGACATTCTCTTAGTTTGTGCATCGATCAACTCATAACAATCACCAAAGCAAGCCTCCGCTTTGTAGGTTGGTGGATCCGAAACCGCTTCTTAATTTAATTTATTTCTCTTTATCTCGCTGTAAGGCATTCTTGGATTTATTGATTGTTTGATTGTGATTGTGGCTGCTTTACTCGATTTAACCGTTAGTAGCTAGAAGCGTAGCTCATTCTTAGTACTAATACATTTTAGAAGGCCACATTTAGGTTGCAATTGTGTGCTCAATGGATAAGGTAGGTATTAGGAGCTTTTAGAAATAAGTTGCTAGCTAAGAAGTGCTTATCATAACTAATTTTTCAGCTTCTGTTCAGTGTTAACCGGTTAACGCCAGAGGTTAACCGGTTAACACGTGTTTTGCATTTCTGTTTGTTTGAGTTTGGGGCCCGTTAACCAGTTAACCCCTAGCGTTAACCGGTTAAAGCTATTCAGATTTACAAAAATGGCTTGTTTCATTGCATGTTTGTTTTCTATTGCTTCTTTAATCTTTGTGGATCCATAGTGCATGATTTTAGAGAATTGTTATGACTGATTTAGGTGCAAGATTTTGTATTCTTAAGGTCTTTCGACATGCTTGTTTGATAATTTCATTTTTGTGCTTAAATGGTGAACTTGTGCTCATAACGAATTGTGATGTTGTTCTCATGTTTGAACTTTTTTGCTAGCATACCTATAATTGTTTTAGGTTCTGTTTTGCTTCACTTTTCCATGCATGTTTCGACACCTTGAGTGCATAATGCTATGTTGGTTTTTACTTGAAAATAAAGGGTTCACATGTACACTCATACCTGCTTACTTATTATACTTCCATGTTGATACTTGATTATGATTTGAGTATGTCATAATGCATGTTTACCATGTTTTTTAGTTGTGTTATGTGCCCTCACTTTATGCTTACTTGCCATATGTGTCAAATCTTGAAAATGCATAATTGCCACCTCTTTGTAAATATTCCTTAGTGACTAATCTTAAAAATGCTCACATGCTTATAAATCCACGCTTATACCATGTTTGTTGGTTTCTTTGATGATGTTATGTGATGTATGTTCATGTATTATCACTCATGTATTCACCATTAAAAATAATCCAAATCTGCTGTACTTTTTCACTGCTGTGTTTTAATCCAAAAGTTGTTAAATGTATGCAGATTATGTTGTTTTTGACTTTTTACACCTATTTTGCATGTTGTTTGGTAGCTGTAATAGGTTGTTTGCATTTTTCATTGCATTTGGTAGTTGTTTGTGCTATAGGAGTTGTAGTAGTTGTTGGATATTGGTTTTGCCTAGTTTTTAGGTTCCTTAGACTTAGGAATGAGTCTAGTTAGATCCTAGATGCATTAGGATTTGTTTGGTACTTGTTTACATTCATTCCTATTATGCTTTATCCTACTAACCTTTGTTTTGTAGGGAGGTGGAGGTAAGTTCATACAACTTCTTCCTTTTAAATTCTTTACGCTTTCAAAGTGTGTTTGCTTTTGCATTTTTGTGCTTAGTTTGTACAACTTCATGCTAATCCCCTTTAGAAATGTCTTAGCTTCCTTAGGAAGTAACTTGTTTTCTAAATTCCTTTCTTCTTTTCCTTTTCCTCTTTAGGATTAGAAAACCACACTAACCTAGGTTTATCCATGCATGGCAACACTTAGGATTATTAGTCTCCCCTTAGAATTTTACCTTTGGTTCGCTTTGCTTTCTTTCTCATCTCAAAAGAAAAGTAAAAAACGCCTAATAAAGGTTGATCTTCTCGTACGCCATGAGACATTGCCATGGGTTACTTAGGTGCGTCCCATTTCGGGGTGAGGTGTAAGGCATCTACCACGATGAACAAGTTTTAGTATGAGAAGTTTCGAAAACAAAAATCTCAAAAAACACTTCTTTAAAAGACAGTAAACAAACATCACTCATCTTTTCTTTCGGGATTTCTTCACTTACCTTACTCACTCTCAACGCGAACTTGCTATGAATTTCCTCATTTGCAAGACATTTAAACACTCATACTAGACGAGCCTACAACACCTGAGCATCGGCATAAGCAGTTCAGCTTAAAAAACACAAACAGAGTTCTCGCCTTAGTTAGACGAACTACGTCGACTCTGGTCCTCATTTTCCCGATGAGGTACGTAGGAAGTGGGGTAGATCCGTTCGAGCACTATCTTTATTTTCCCTACATTTTCCCACTTTTCCCTTCTCTTTTCCATTTCCCTTTCTTTTTCCATTCTAGTTAGCAGTTTTTGTTTAGCAGCATCTTATTTCTCACCCTTTAAAATAGACAAACAAGCGTGGATCCTGTCGGGTTCGGTGGACGATCTGGGGTGCTAATACCTTCCCAGGTCGTAATTGACTCTTGAACCGTGATCTTTAGTTCGCAGGACCTCGTCCTTTCCTTCTTCCTTAAGTTTGTGCAGCATTACCTTTCGCATTCATTCGGGATAAAAATGCCTGGTTGGTGACTCTACCTTTTCCATGCCACTTTCGAATTTGTATTAGGATGAAAATCCCGGGAGCGACAGCTGGCGACTCTTTTGGGGATCGAACCCAAAATCTCTGGTTTCCCCTTTGAGAGTCAATCCTAGCGCCTTTACAACATTTATTTACCGCTTTCAGTATTTATTTTCCATGCATCATATATAATGGACTATGCTGGTTTACATTTTTTCTGTGGGTGAGAGTTACTGTGAGATAAGCCAAATACTTGGCTTGAGTGCACTCTAGGACTAGCATGGATAAACATTATACTCGCATGGTAACATGATGAGTGGTGGTGTGTTCCACACCCAGACTGCGACTGTCTTGGGACTATTCTGTGTGGGGATCTCCTGCACTTAAGGGTACGACCTTGATAGTTATGTGCATCTGGTGACCGATCATTGAGGACCTTAGTGGAAACAACCCTCTTTAGTGATGACAGTGGTAGACCACATTTGTTGGAAAACTCACTCATATCCGAGGGCCAACTGGGAACTCGCATAGGATGGCCTAATTCTCTCATAGGAATCCAATTAAAGAAAACTATTCGTATGACGATAGTATTGTATCCTAATGGCTGAATTTACTATTATTTCTCGATTCAGTGCTTGAAGCTGGGGACTTATGAGAGATGTTTGTTTCCTTGGACTCAGTTGAGACCTCCATGAGTAGTACATAATGCCAAACCGATTCCTTGATTTGGTCATGAGCCATTTCTCGGAAATGGTGAACGTATTATTGTTATTCGAATTTTAGAGTCCGTGATATTGACCCGACTCCCTACTTCAGAAATGGAAGATATCAAGAAGAAGAATATTCACTACAAGTTATTTGATACCAAAGTGGATCTGCTTAACCAGATGGTGTCTCTTATTACCCCGGGTCATGTGTGTTACTTCAAAGAGAATTATGGTGATATTATGGATCTGGTAGTCAACCTGGACAGTTCTCGGAGGAGTGTAATTCATACCTTGTTGCAGTACTAAGATCCTTGGCCTCGATGCTTCACTTTTCATGACTTCCAGTTAGGCCCTATGCTTGAGGAGTATGTTGTGATTTCGGGTGTCCCGCTCAAAGACCGAATTCCTTTCAATTTAGAGATGACCAGACCGACTTATCTTGACATTGCCAAAGCTCTTTATTTGAGCTCGACTGAAGTGGATGCTAACTTGACTGCTACCAAAGTCGAGGTACTTGGATTTTCTCTTGACTTTCTAGTTAGAAGAGCTGGGTAACTTGCTATGGCTGCTCGGTGGGATTCAATTTGTGCTATCTTAGCGTTGTCCTTCTATGGGATCATCATGTCTGCTGACATGGATAAATTTGTGGATATGAATGCCATCCATTTGTTTGTGCTGAAGAATCATGTGCCTACTCTTCTAGGTGACTTGTATTATTTAGTCTATTACAAAAATGAGAAGAAACAGGATGGTCTAGTCCGGTGTTGTGCTCCTCTATTCTACATTTGGTTCATGAGACACCTACCCATTACTGAGGCCTTCACTGATCCCGATGTGATCTAGGCTCAGAAACTTAGCACGTTGTCTGCCAAGGACATCAGATAGTTTATCCTGAGGATGAAGGGGAAGAACTTTATCACTAGTTGTGGAAGCTATCTTAATGTGTCGTTATTGGGAGTAGCTGGAGGCATTAGTTACAACCCCATCCGTTTGAGAAGACAATTGGGATATACACTCAAAGATGTTCCTGAGGAATCAGAGTTATTCTAAACCTTCTACTTCCCAGTGAAAGATAACCTTCCTTTGGTTAGAAAAGCTGCAGGTTCCTGGAAGCTTATCATAAGAAAAGGGGTAGCATGTCTAGGAAGAAGAAACAATCATATGTTCCCCCGAGTATGAAGCTTGGATCAAGGAGAAAGGCCAAGTGGCCTTGATCCCCTTCTTTGCACCAGCTCCGTCTCCTGCTACTGTGCCATTGGAAGATTATCAGAAGTTGGAAGCCTTGGTCTAAAAACTTAGAGTTGAAAATATGGAGGCTAACTATGCTTGTCAAAAGTTGATGATCCACAATAAGAAGCTAGAGGAAAGAGCTCATCAAGCTGAAGAGATAATCCGGCTCAAGCAAAAGGACTTCAAAGAATGGGAGCTCTACTTTAAGAAAAGGAGGTTGGCTGAAACCCACGAGGCGAGTCGGCGCCAGAAGGACAGGAAGTCTTTAGACGAAGCCAACGAATCGGTGACCCTTTGGCAAGAAAGATGGGATGTTAATCTGAAAAAGAAAAAGGAGGTAGAGATCGAGTACAAGCTGAAGATCAAAAACCTTCAAGAGCTCCTGGCTGAACAAGAAGAGCTACTCCAGAAATCCCACGAGAAGCATGGAGATTACCTCCAGAGGATAGCCCAAGGCCAACGCGGTTGAAGATATCCAAAAAGAGGTAGAAGAGCTGAAACTCCGGGCCAATGTCAAGAAAGTCAAGATTGAGCTAAGTCCTAACAGAGAGAATGAAGATGTGTTCCTGCAATAGATTAATGAACTGCATGCTTCCTTTGATCAGAGGGATCTCCTTATTCAGAAGCTCATCCAGGAGCCGGGTCATCCAGACATAGCTCACCTATTCCAGGTGGTCAAGCGTCTCAGTTGGGAGCTAAAGGATATGAAGCTTCCTAGGGCTTAGTTTCATTTTCTTGTACCCGGATTAACCACATGCATGATGTGGGACTCCTCTTTACTTTGTGCTTTGCTATTCTCTCTTGATGTATGAATTGTACCCTTCGGGGAAATTTGTTATCTTCAGATTTCAGTTTATGATGTTTGAATTGGTTGGAATCTCTAGTTGTTATCCTTGCACTGGCACGGGGTTTTAAGCACCATTTCTCCACAGTTACATGATTTGAGCTTCATGCGGGATTTTCTTCCCTAAAATCCGAATATTCAAAGGCTATCTGAATTCTCTAAATACCATAATGGGAATGTAAAAAACCCTTGAGAATGAAAAGAACACAGCATTGCATGCATTCATATCATTTGCATTTTTTCTAACAGGTTATCCGGATTTCTTAACTTATTTGTTTATTCAGGAAAGATTGTGAGATCCGCAAAGACCCGTATCCATCGACACGACACTCATCTACACCGATACACTACTCGCCGCAACCAAAGAAACATCATGGATACAATACAGACTGAGCTAAATGAAATCCATACCAGGATGGCGGAGTTTATGACTATGATGCAGGGCATGGCCCATGGGAAGCAGGAGATAAGAGCTGTTATTCTTAGACTTGATCCACCACAGACAAACCCTCTAGTTGTCACTTTGGATGCTCAGGGAAATCCGATCAACAACACTGTTATTCCACCCAAGGGTAACAGACCTCCAACTCTAGAGAGTGGCAGCCCTATTTCCGTTCATATGGAAGACCGTCAGGAAGATACGTTTACTTTGGTCAATGAGGATATGGGGGTTGGTACCGGAGCTAATAGTCAAGACTTTCAGATGCTGGCTGAGAAAGTTAGAGCTTTGGAATGCAGGGATACTCTAAGCATTGACGTTTCTGACATGTGCCTGGTCCAAGGGGTGGTCATCCCTCCAAAGTTTAAGCCTCCAGGATTCGACAAATACAACGACAATTATTTCCCAAAGACTCATCTGCAAGCTTTTTACCGCAATATTGTTGCGCACACCAAAGATGCGAAGCTTTGGATGTACTATTTCCAAGATAGCATGTCTGGAGGCTCACATGAATGGTACATGAAATTGGAGAGGACCGTTGTTCGTAATTGGAAAGAGCTTGGGGAAGCTTTCCTCAGGAAATACTAATATAATATCGACATGGCCCCAAGTCGAATCCAACTTCAAAGTTTGTCTCAAAAGAACTCCAAAAGCTTCTAGGAATATGCGCAGAGGTGGCGCGAAGTCGCACCTAGAGTTCAATCCCCGTTGCTGGAGAGAGAAATGTTTGACCTTTTCATGGATACCCTCCCTGGGCCCTTCATGGAAATAATGGCGGGTTGTTCATCTAGCGGCTTTTCTGACATCATCCTAACTGGCAAAAGGATTGATATATGGATGAAGTAGGGGAAGATTCAGAGTAGCGGAACATCAACCTATGGGGTCAAGAAACCTTTCGCGAAGTGCAAAGAAGGTGAAGTTGGGGCCGTGTACACCCAAAGTAAGAGGGGGAATCAAAACTCCTATCATCAGACAACTCTTGTTACCATTTCTGCTCCCGCAAATCAATAACAGGTTCAGCAACCACCGCAACAGCGTCAACAGAACTACCAGCAACAGAGAGGTCCTCGTCAATACTATCCTCCCAGACCAAAGGATAGGCATCATGAGATTCCTCCGATGTCTTATTCCCAGCTTCTGAAAAACCTTCTTCAACTTCAAATGGTCCAGTTGAGAACCTTGCAGCCTCCGAGACTGGGGCAGATTCCTGAGGGCTACGATGATAATGCTCACTGCGAGTTCCATTCCGGAGCTCCCGGCCATAGTACTGAAAAATTATAAATCCCATAAACACAAGGTGCAAGATCTGATAGATTCAAAGGAAATAAATTTCGCTCCAACCCCGAACGTGTTGCAAAACCCTATGCCTCCGCATGGAAGGACCGTATGAGCTATTAATGGTGGGGAAAGCTTGAACCTGGTGTATGATGTCAATGCCTTGAAGACTTCATTGTTATCCGTGAAGAGTTGCCTTGCCAAAAAGAATATATTTCTGGGCTGCGAAAAGGGTTGCTCATATTGTGAGAATTCCGTCGATGGTTGTGACCGATTGAGATCGGGGATACAAAGAATGATTGACGAGGGATGTATCCAGTTCGCCAAAATTGTGAAGGAAGAGGAAGTTTCGACAGTGACTATCTACTATAATTCGTTACAAGTTCCAGCACCAGCTAAGGTGGCACCCATGACGTTCACTATTACTGGACCAATTCCGTACCAAAGCGAAAGAGCAGTCCCATGGTCCTATGGGGCCGAAATTTATTGTAATGGTCAAAAGTAAGATTTGACCACTTCCAGCTCAGCTCAGTGCCAAGTGGAGAACGTTGGAGTTGGATGGTTAACAAGGAGTAGGAAGCTATTCGCGCCTAAGAAACTGTAAGGTTCCACCAAGGGATAGTGTAGAGACCCGAGCCAGGGCTAGGGGCAAGCAGCCCGTGGTGAATGATCCTCCAGAGCCAACTTCGCATCCTGATGACAAGGAAGCGGAAGAATTTCTGAGGATGACTAAAAAGAGTGATTACAAGATAGTTGATCACTTGCAACAGACTCCCTCCAAGATTTCAATTTTGTCCTTGTTGATGTGTTCAGATTCACACAAGAAAGCCCTGCTGAAGATTTTGAACAATGCCTACTTACCATAAGATATATCAGTAAACCAGCTTGAGACAGTGGTGTCAAGTGTGAACGCCAGTCATTGTTTGGGGTTTACGGATATGGACCTGACCACTGAGGGACACAGTCATAATCGAGCTCTACACATTTTTATGGAATGTAAAGGAATTGTGCTCTCTCATGTGCTTGTGGACACAAGATCGTCTCTGAACGTACTTCCGAAGAAAGCACTGATCAAGTTGGACTATGACGGGGTTATGCTTAGACCAATCGACTTGGTGGTTCGTGCATTTGATGGATCGAAAAGGTCTGTCTTTGGAGAGGTGGAACTACCAATTAAGTTAGGACCACAGGTTTTCAATACTACCTTTTATGTTATGGATATCCAACTAGCTTACAGCTGTTTGTGGGGACGACCCTGGATACATGCAGCAGGGGCTGTGTCTTCAACTCTACACCAGAAGCTCAAATTTGTATGGGAATGCCAAATCGTTACAGTGTGCGGGGAAGAAGATATATTCATCATTCACTTGGCTTTGTTCAAGTATGTTGAGATGGATGGAGAGATTGTCGAGACTCCTTGTCAAGCCTTCGAGCCTGTCAGAACCGATGGTACATTATCATCAACCGCCTTGTCAAAGGATAGGAAGAAAGGAGCGTCCATAGCATCCTACAAGCAAGCCTTGGAGGTTGTGGAATCAGGCATGAATGAGGGTTGGGGCAGAATGATTGAAGTCCCAGAGAAGAAATATATGTTCGAGATTGGCTATAATCATGGCCAGTCAATGCGAGATCAGAGCTCTAGAGGTCGGAAATGCCCGATTACCTTCACCAATGCAGGGTGGTTTGATCATGGTAGCATATGTGTCGTGCATGATGAAACGATTGATAGTTATTATGAATAGGACGAGTGGATAAAGCCTTGCATCCTAGGTGTACATCTCTGTCACTCAACTAGAAGAGTAATAGCCTTGTGTTTCTATTCTTTTGTATGAAAGCTCTATGCCTTTCCCGGGGCATAATAGCTCATTATAAGGGTTCATCATTTCATAATGCAATAACATCATCATTAATAAAGTGGACGTTTTTGGCATTCATTCATGGTTTCCCTTGTATTTCATTTTTATTTTTGTTTTAAAAATACTTGGCAATGTTTTTCCATGTCTCCCACCTTTTCTAAAATCTAGCATGAATCATCATTAATGCATGTGTAGCTCATCGGGTCTCATCAATGACGACCTTGCTATGACCCAATATGACTTCGATAATCCAATTACCTAGCCGACGAGGAAGGTGAAGAAGATTGTAAATTACCCGAAGAATTAGCCAGAATGCTCAAGAAGGAGGATAGGGTGATTCAGCCACATGAAGAGGCCATTGAAGTGGTGAACCTGGGTATTGAAGAGGACAAAAAAGAGGTCAAGATCAAGGCTGCATTGGCAGGATCTGTCAAGAACCGTTTGATTTCCTTGCTCCAAGAATATGTTGACATCTTTTCCTAGTCTTACCAGGATATGCCAGGGTTGGACACTGATATCGTAGTGCACAAGCTACCACTAAGAGAAGACTGCCCGTCGATGAAGCAGAAATTGAGAAGAACTCGACCCGACATGGCTATCAAAACCATGGAAGAGGTGAAAAAGTAGTTTGATGCCAAATTCTTGGTTGTGATAAGTTATCCTCCATGGCTTGCAAACATCGTTCCAGTTCCTAAAAAGGATGATAAGGTCAGAATATGTGTGGATTATCGGGACTTGAAACGGGCGAGGCGCAAAGATGACTTTCCGTTGCCACATATTGACGTGTTAGTTGACAACACTGCCCAATTTTCTGTGTTTTCCTTCATGGATGGCTTTTCAGGCTATAACCAAATCAAGATGTCGCTAGATGACATGGAGAACACTACTTTCATTACCCCATGGGACACCTTCTGTTACAAGGTAATGTAGTTCGGTTTGAAAAATACTGGAGCTACATATCAACGAGAAATGGTGACTCTATTCCACGACATGATTCATCACGAGATCGAGGCCTACGTCGATGAAATGATTGCAAAGTCACAAACAGAAGAAGAACATCTAGTCAACCTAGCCAAGCTATTTGACAGGCTTCAGAAGTTTAGATTGAGGTTGAACCCGAACAAATGCACATTCGGGGTACGTTCTGGAAAGTTGTTGGGCTTTATTGTCAGTGAAAGGGGGATCGAGGTCGACCCTGCGAAAGTGAAAGAGATTCAGGAGATGCTTGAACCAAGAACCGAGAAGGAAGTATGTGGTTTCTTAGGGAGGCTGAACTACATTGCAAGGTTAATCTCTCACCTAACAACCATTTGTGAGCCCATTTTCAAACTTCTGAGGAAGAATCAGGCTATCACTTGGAATGATGACTACCAATTAGCTTTCAACTGAATCAAGGAGTATTTGCAAGAACCTCCGGTTCTCATACCTCCACTTCCAGGGAGACCCTTAATCATTTACCTCACAGTGCTCGAGGGATCAATAGGATGTGTGATGGGTCAGCAGGACGAGTCCGATCGAAAAGAGCACGCAATTTATTACCTTAGAAAAACATTTACTGACTGTGAGACACGATACTCACTGCTCGAGAAGACTTGCTACGTTTTGGCATGAGTTGCTCACCGACTAAGACAGTACATGCTGACTCATACCACTCTGTTGATTTTCAAGATGGAACCCGTTAAATACATATTCGAAAAGCCAACTCTAACCGGAAGAGTAGCCCGATGGCAGATGATTCTGATAGAATATGATATCCAATATACTTCACAAAAAACTATCAAGGGTAGTGTATTGTCGGATTATTTGGCCAAGCAGCCGATTGAGGATTACCAACCAATGAGGTTCGAGTTCCCAGATGAGGACATCATGTTCCTCAAGTCGAAAGACTGTGAAGAACCACTCCCGAAGGAGGGGCCAGACCCCAAATCCAAATGGATTCTGATGTTTGATGGAGCCGTTAATATGAACGGAAGTGGAGTTGGTGTCGTTATCATCTCGCCCGTAGGGATCTATATGCCCTTCGCTGCCCAGCTGACATTCGAGTGCACCAACAATGAAGCATAGTACGAAGCCTGCATAATAGGGATCAAGGAAGTAATTAGTTTGAGAATCCAAAACCTCGAGATCTTTGATGATTTGGTTTTAGTCATCAATCAAGTTAACGGAAAATGGCTTGTTCATCAACCTCATCTAATTCCTTACAGGGACTATACCAGAAGGTTGCTAACTTTCTTCACGGAAGACTAGCTGCACTATATACCTCGGGACGAGAATCAATTTGCTGATGCCTTGGCAACTTTATCCTCCATGATCAAGGTTCACCAAGAGAACTATGTGCCCAGAATCGATGTATCTCGTCTCGAGAGACCGACATATGTGTTTGTAGTTGATAGTGTTGATGATAGCAAACCTTGGTACTAAGATATCAAGTGCTTTCTGAAGTCTCAGGAGTACCCATCATGGGCATCTAGTAAAGACAAGAAGACCCTTAGGAGGTTGGCAGGCAGGTTCTTCTTAAACCAGGATGATGTGCTCTATAAACGGAACTTCGACATGGTCTTGCTCAGATGTGTGTGTTGCACCCCAAAATTTGCCCTCCACAAGACAATAAATTGTGTCCCAAGAGGTTCACAAGGATCACAAATTTCACAAGACATCTCCTGAGGTTCACAAGGTTCACAGGGTTCACAATTAGTTAGAAAGTTTGACAATTCCCTCAGACAATGCATCCTCCTAAGCAATGCATCCTAAACTAGGGTTTTGACTTTCATCAGGCTAAATGGACTTCCAATACTTCAATTGAGCTTCATAGCATCCTATATGTGTTCAAGAATCCCCATGTCAAGTTTCAAGACTTTCCCAAAATATTTGCTCAGTCAGATGATCAGAAGGGTTAAAATCAGTCAAAGCAGTTAAAAAGTCAAACTGAGGTCAACTGTGGTCAAACCAAAGTCAAACTTCATGATTTTTTGCCAACATCAATTATATGAAGTAAAATTCATCATTTGATCAAGGTTTGATCATGATTCATCAAGGAGATTTCAGATCATCAAGAATCAGGAGTTTCTAAATTAGGGTTTTCATAGGAAAAGTCAACTGAACTTTGACCAGCCATAACATTCACATGCTTCATCAAAATGTTTCCATCCAAAGCTCATTTTGAAGGAAATTGAATTCTCTACAACTTTGTGTCACACAAGCCAAGCCCAAAAATGCTTCATTTGGAAGGTATGAGCTAAGACATTATAGGTCCTTTTAAAAGTCAACAAAAAGTCAACAACTTCAAAAGAGCATAACTTGGGAATGGTAAAAGATATGGACATGAGACCAAAGAGGTTGGTTAGAGGACTCTTTAAGATTTACAAAATATCCAAGAACACCTTCATAGCATTAAAATTGAAGTATTTGTGCCCTTGCAAAGTTGGGAAATTTTTGAGAGGTTTATGAAGCAAATGGGGTCTTAAAAGCATAATTCACCAAATGGGCTTGCTTTTTTTCCATCCAAATACTTCCATGACATCATGCAAGAAATTAATTTAATTTATTCATAATTTTATTCATTTTGTTTTTATTTATTATGATTTTTTTATGTTAAAAATCATTTTAAATTCAAATAAAATATAAAATAATGGATATTTAAATTGATTTGGTTTCTAGAAGATCATAAATTATATTTAGACTTGATTGATACAAGAATAATGAGGATCATCCTAAAATAACAAGGCTAGATCAAGATATTTCAAAATTTAAGAGCTAATCTTTTTCAATCTCCCAAAGATCAAATATCCACAAATTTGTTAAAGATTTTGACCTAATTCATTCACCCATATATAAACAACATGATGCCAAGCACTATTCACGAATTCCCAGCCTCTTACACATTGTCCAAACTTCACAAAATCCTTCAAAAAACTCCAATTCGGATTCCAAGGTAGAGGAGATTTCAAAGGGTTTTAAGCATTGCAATGCGTTCTATGATGTTCACATAACATGTTTGGATCATAAAAAGCACATGAAACACTCTCATTGACATAAACTGAATCTGTGTTCATTCAACATTTGAATTTTTTTCCGATTTTTATGATACTGTCATTATTCCTTGAATTTAATTTCATATTTGTGTTTGTGATGATGCTTTGAGTCTTTCTGGATGAATCGATTTGATTTTAGGTACACGGATGAAGGTCTGCCATTGTTAGGGTTTTGACCTCCCATTTGGGGTCTCTCTCATTAGACTATTTAAAAACTTTTTAAGACCATGGCTGGATTGGGCATGATGTGGGGTTTGAAAAAACATAATCAATTTGGATGAATCGTACTGGATTTGTATGTTGTTTGTTTCGCAGGTTTACCCGCGAAAGTAAAAACGCATCAAAACTCCCAACAAAATTCGCAGGAAATTTTGTAGGGTTGGAGGAAGAAGAAGAATATTGGCGCCATCAGCAAGGATTCAAATTATTGTTTTAATATTTTTTGAATTATGTTATGTTATATTACAACTAGAACACTTGGCTCAGTTGGTATGCGCGTTTGGCTGGCAAAGGAATGGTCCTGGGATCAAAACCTCCCCAGGCCATTTTGGTTTTGTTTTTATTTTTCAATATTTTCGCAGGTTTAAAAATATAATAATCATTGCCTGATTCATATTCACAAGTGCGCACGCAGCCCAGTGGAAGGCAGGCTGGTCTAAGGGTGGTGATGCCTAGGGCGTGGGTTCAAACCTTGCCCAGGTAAGTTTTAGTTTTTTTGCTTCTTTAATTATTTTGTTTTATTACTATTATTTTCTAATTAATTATAACCAATAAAAAAATAATTATAAATAATAATATGTAAATATATGTATAGGTTCATATTTTCCTAAAATCCTAAGTTATTTTTTAAAATTTTTTTAATACTAGTTTCTTTTATTTAAATTAAAATATGTATATATATTTTTGTATATAATTTCACCAATTATATTTAAATTAATCTCTAACCCTAATATTTTAATTAAGTAACCCTAATCATCCTTAACCCTAATTTATTTTCTAATCTTCTAAAAACCCTAATTTCTTTTAAAACTTTAATTTCTCACTTTAATTATTTTTTGTACTTAATAAATATTTCTAATATATATAATTAAATCATTAATCATGTTTATTTTGTAAATAAATTAATATATGATCTTTATTATTCTATTTTCATATCAAAAAATTCTAAAAAATGTTTATTTAATTTTAGTTAGCTTGTATATATTTTATATTTTGTGCTAACCTCTTTTTTGTCATTATTTTATTACTAACCCTTTTATTTATTGCTTATGTTTGTTATTTTATTTTATTATTATTATTTAAATTGTTTTATTATAATGTAACTGTACAAGCCATGTAATAGTCGTAGTATTTTATTGTTTATTTATTTATAAGTATATTGCTATGGTTAGTAAAATAGGGAGTGATAACATGTTTGTATTTTAAAATTAATTTAGATCACTAATTATAAGATAAATATATGAACTTATACACGCACACACATAAGTCGATCTTTGATCGCCATCTCACTTCTTAAGGATATCCCTCATGTTGCCTAAACCAAAAGGTCAAGTAAGGTGTCTAAAAGTAAAGTCCCTTCTCTTAAAATATCATCTAGTCCCTTTACGATTATAAGATCAAGTCCCTTCGAATGTTGCCTTCGTAAATGGTCTTGTCCCTTTCGAATAAAAGATGATAAGTCCCTTCGAATTGCTAAGACACCATACAGTTGCCTAATCACAGATGACCCTTCACATGTCCCATACAACATCCAAGGTAATGACTACCTATTCCTTAATAATAGGGATAGTCTTACCATTGAAAGAACATATAAGAACAGTAAAGACTTAGCATAGGGTAGGTTCCTCTTAAGTACTTGCTCACTTTCCTTCAAAAATACTTCATTACACTTTACATTTCAAACAAATTTTCAAAACAAAGTCTTTATATATATCCGTACAAGGATCATTATGAAGTACTTAAGAAATTTTTTAATCACACACTACACTTCTCAAAACAGTTTAAAGTGAGCTAAGTAACTAAGAGCCCATGGATAACCATGGATGTAAAGGGTGCTAACACCTTCCCTTTACATAACCTACCCCCCGAACTCAAAAATCTTTTAAGGTCTTTCCTGTTCTTTTATGCCCTTTCATTTGGATAAAATAAAAGTCGGTGGCGACTCTAGCTATCCGCAACATTTAACTAAAGTCAGTTCTCCCACCGTGTTACAGAACTGGCGACTCTGCTGGGGATTTAATAAAAGAGGGATACCCTTAGGAATTATATCACTTTAAACTTGTTTGCTTTGTTTGCGTTAATTTACTTGTTGGGTGCTCTTATGTGTGAAAGATCCTAACCCGGATTTAGTGTACCTTAGGTAAATGGCAATAGACCAAGGAAACTGTACGGCGTATACCGATATGGTTGATCTGGTGGCCATAGTTAGTGTGACTCCCATGTTGGTGCTTATGTTCCTTAAGTCAAGTTGAGGATAATATGAGGCTGCCATATGTTGTCAATACACTAACTGACTTTTAGAACCCTAGTCATCCCATCTTGGCCTTTAGAAAGTAGTGAGATAACCGACTTTGGTGAAGACTGAAGTTGGTTTATACTCGATACTACACTCATTGAGATCTTAAACTTGGAGGGTTTTGGTTGGCAAGTAAGTTGCCTACTAAACAACCACCCTTGTGAAGGATCAATGATATTGAGATCCCTTAGAACCTGGTTACTTTTGTAGGACAGGATGAACCAACTAAACTTTAGGGGAGGGTACTTACCTTTAAACCTCATGCAAGCCTTCAAACCTAGGGCTATTGTGTGATTTGTTTGTGTGTGCCACATGTTTCTGATTGAACATAACATTATAACATCATCATGCATCATAAGCATAGAATTTTCACTAACCATTTCAAGGACCAAAGGATTTATCTTTGTTCTTTGTTGCAGGTCACGGCTTCTGCTTGTAGGAATACTATCCAGATCAACTTTGTAGGAATACCTCCTAAGCTTAAAGAATTGGTCTCTCAAGTTTCTGAAAACTCCCAGTTCATCAAGAGGCATGGTCACCTATTAGATCTAGTCACCTCAGGGTTCAATGAAGACATGATGAGTGTCCTGTTTCAGTTCTTTGATCCTAAGCATCATTGCTTCACATTCCCCGACTATCAGCTGGTGCCTACAATGGAAGAGTTCTCCAAGCTTCTAGGTACACCTATTCTTGATCAGAAACCCTTCACAGGCTTAGAAAAAGAGCCTAAACCCGAAGTCATTGCTGCAGCTCTACATCTGAAGAAATCAGACATTGTCCTAGAAACAAGGAGTGGAGTTAAGGGTATTCTTGCTAAGGTGTTGATAGAGAAAGCTCAAGTGTTCCTGAAGGCTATGAGTTATGATGCTTTTGAGGAGATCTTAGCCCTATTGATTTATGGCTTAGTATTGTTCCCCAATCTAGACCAGTTCATAGACGTACACGCCATCAACATATTTCTGACTCATAATCCAGTGCCTACATTACTTGGAGACATCTTACACTCTCTTCATACCCGTACTACAAAGGCACGAGGAACTCTGATGTGTTGTATACCACTATTGTCTAGGTGGTTTATTTCTCACCTTCCTCGATCAGTGATGAAGAATGAACAAGGGTTCAGGTGGTCCAAGAGGATTATGTCACTTTCTCATTCAGATATTCATTGGTGCTCTCGATCTATGAAGAATGTTACTATCATTGACCGTTGTGGGGAGTTTCCTAATGTGCCACTCCTTGGCTTAAGAGGGGGAATTACCTACAACCCTTCCTTAGCTTTACGACAGTTTGGTTATGCTCAGAGTGATGGTCCTTATGACATGTTGATTCAGGGTATTGTGTTCGACTACGACAACGGTCTGCAAGGTTATCATCAAAGGTTTATACGAGCATGGGGTAAAGTGAACAAGGTTGACAGCAAGACTCTGGAGCCCAAGTACACCATTCCTATGGAACCTTATCTCAGATGGGTACGATCTCGTGCTCAGACTCTTATGATGCCATATCCTGCCATCCTGCCAGTTACTATGGAACCTGTTGCTGAAGGAGATACTTCTTATACCATCCTTCACCCAGACATGCCCACTGACATGGAAGAGCTACAGAGGTCTTGGATCCTGTTGAAGGAGCAAAGAGATACTTTTGAGACTCATTACAAAGCAAGTCAAGAAATAATCCTGGAGCTAACAAAACAACTTCACGAGGAGCGGAATCTCAACTCATACCTCAACACAAAGAGGAAACGTCCATGGGAGACTTAAAACCCCATTTTTTGTATTCATTTCATTTTTATTGTAAGCCCAAAGGGCAAACAAATTTATTACTAATAAAAGTTTACTTTTGGTTGTTTAAACAAATTTAAATCCTGCGGTCCTTGAAAACATTGCATACGCATTTACATATCATATCACCGCATCAAAGGTTTCTTATGTACATGTATCTTATCTTCTCGCTGTTTATTTCAGCAGAAATGGCTCTTGAACAAACAGTCAAAGATCTCCAGGCTCAGAATGCACAATTCCAAGAGTTGATTCTGAACTTGTCCAAGGGACAAGATAAGTTGAAGACACTGCTAGCTAAGAAGAAGAATCCTGAGGACAACAAAGATGATCAGCTGAAACAACTACAAGCTGAGATGGCAGAGATGAGGATCCAGATGAATGACCAGGTGGCTCTTATTCAAAGTTTAGCCCAGGGGCAAGAAGAGTTAAGAACCTTTGTCCATAAACTTCAAAGTAATGGAGCCAAGAATCTAATCGTTAGTCAACCTCCGTTAAAACAAGCTAACTTGGTTGAAAGGAAGAGGAGGATAAAAGAAGGTAAGAGACAGGTTGCCACTGATTATTCTTTAGTTGAAGAAAAAAGACCTGATAAGGTTAATCCACCTCAACACAAGGAATGTAGAAGGCAGTTTATCAAATTCAGCACTCCAATGTCACAAGTTCTGCAATGCTTGTTGGAGATGAAGCTAATTTCTTTGAAAAGTCCTCCTCAAAATCCTAATACTTCCTCTCCTCACTATAATCCCAAGGCAAGGTGTGAGTATCATTCCGATAGTCCCGGACACGACACTAATAACTGTTGGGCACTGAAGAATAAGATTCAAGACCTAACTGACGAAGGAATCCTCGAGGTTACACCAGAAGGTCAAATTGAATTCTACTATCGTCCATCATATGTCAAAGCTGCAAGACAAATTGCCCAAAGTAGTAAGAAAGAAAGCCTACCTATTCCTGTTGAGATATGAGGCACCTTGGGACATCCAAATGGTAAATTTGATTTCATGGTGAAATATACTGCTCCTGAAAGTTCACAGATTGCAATTGAAGACATTCAACCAACTGGATGGGACAACATTTGAACTGTCATTTGTAATTTCTTTTGTTTGTTTAAACACTTACTATTATGTCAAACTTTTGTTATCATTAATGCATTGCATATGTTTGTCTTGAATTAATCCATTCGTTTCACTATATTTTGAACTATGCTTCATATTTAACTCTTGATAAAGCTATAAGCTTGTAGAGGGAGGATGACGAAAACAATACCATAATATTAGGCAGTATGCTTTTGAACAGACTATGCTGACGATGTACAGGCATTGTTTCAATTCCTAAACAGTGGAGATATAAGGAAGTTAATCCCTAGTCAACCCTTTTGAGCCTATGAAGTAGGAGTTTTTATTCTCGCACAAATTAAAACTCTTATTCATAACCTGGGGCAGGGTAGTTACTCGGTTAACTCAAATATGCCAATTATCTGTGTTGTACACAACTAATGATGGTTCTCTGTAATCATTAAACCTGACAGTCAATATCTAGCAAAAAACAAAAGCTCACTAAGTCAAAACCTATGAAGGAGACTTAATAAAAAATTAAGACATCCCGCTGACTGTTGATAACGAGAAAATGTATCGATTATATTGCTATGTTTCAATACCGTTTTATCGCATAATTGTCGTTTTAACACCCGATTCCTCGAGTTTTCTTTGCCATTTTGCAGGTACATCATATACAAAGCTAAATCATGAGCCACAAGCAAAAGGAGCAAAAACAACCATTAAAAGATGAAGAAATGAGGAATTCTGCATAACCTGCATATTTTGTAGCACTCACGGTCGTCACCTAGGTGTCACGACCGTGACACCCCAAAAGGAGCACTCACGACCGTGACATATCCCTCACGACCGTGACACTTATAATACAAGTAACACGAACGTGATGCCCGTGTCACGACCGTGACAAAGGAAAAATAGGTTATTTGACTGAAGACTTGGTCATGAACGTCACGCTGCATGAAGTTCCTATTTTCCAGCTGACCCAGTATCCACACGTCCCTGGATTCTCTCAATTCTCCTACGAGGCCCAAGCAACAAACCAACTACCAAGCCCATTTAGTCTTCTATAAATAGCTTAATTTGAATGAACAATTTACAGAGTTTAGTTTTATTAATTTCTTGCGGAAGCTCTGCCGAATTATTTTACACCCTTTATATTTTTCCAGCATTATTTTCATTGCTTTATTTTTCTTGTATCCAAACCAACCCTATAACAATTTCCAACATCAGGAAATTGTTATAAAATTTATTTATTTCAAAGCCTTCAGAATTTTTAGAGTTTATTTCCGATTCCGACAAATACTCCGAGCTTTCCAGCCTGTGGAAGAAGGAGTCTGCCATTTTTATTGTTAACCAGGTTTATATTAATTTGCAATTTTATATTTATGTTGGATATTTATTTTTCTGCCATGAATATTTCGTTTTATGTTTCTCTGCCTCTGTCTGGTTCAACAAAAATGAGTAGCTAAATACCTTAGGGCGGTATGTAATTAAAACAAACTAAATCGGTAAAATCAACTATAGGCTTAAAATAATTAAGAGCTTAATATTATGGCTGATACTTTTTATTATAAAATCAACCTTTTTGTTACGAGAGTAAGGAAAGTGTATTAGGTTAGGTCAAGACCACGAGAGTGTGAGATTCTAACCAGATAGCTAAAGTTAGGCATTTAAATTAAAAACAACGAGAGCGCTTTAAAATAACCTAGAATTACTAAGTTTCCAAAAATTATCTCTAAACACTTATGGGCTAGCGAGAGCAGGCATAGGGCTTTAGGGGTAAGATCTGAGATAAGACCACGAGAGTGTGAGTTAAGGATATTTAAACTGGTAACCTCTACAGAATAGATTAAGTGAACCATCTTTATAAGCCTAGGTTAGATTGACCCGCCTAAGTTAGCATAATTACATACCGACCGCCTTAGTATTATTTTATTAAACTTAAATTTAATTCCCGCCTTTAATCTTTAAAAACAACAAAAAATCGTGACAACCCTTCACCTTAGCTAAACTAGAAGTTCATCTAGCACTAAGTAACCATAGAGTCCCTGTGGATCGATAATCTTAAATATTACTTCGATAGGCTGTGCACTTGCAGTTAAGATACCGCTAGACACATAATTAGATACGTCTTTAGCCCATCAACTGTAACCTTGAAATAAACAGTTCAGGCAAAAAGAAGATATAACAAAGTCAAAAGAAAAAAGATGTCACTATGAATCCTCAACAAAGAAAGATGACTGAATGTTCAAATAAATTTTTGGTTTCTGAACCATCATAAATGTCAGTGTTACAATTCCAAACTCCTTTGATCCTCAATGCATAAGTTAACTGAGTATAGGACTGAAGAACATCATGGAGATTGGGTTGGGTACAAATAAAATTTGAGCCTTTATCCTTTGTTTCTTAAAACGTGAACCAGGCCACGTTACAACCCTTTAAAAGTCCTAACTGAAGCATGGTTAGTTCGAAAGCGTACTGCTACAAAAAGGTATCCTGACTCCTTTAGGGCTTATTATAAAACTCGAGTTAATATCACAGTTTTCACAAAAATTGTTTTTCTAAAAAAACTCTTTTTCAAAACTTCCAGACAGACATAAGCATTGCATTTTTGAATATATTTGTTTGCATATACCTGAATGTTTGATAAACAGAGAAACTTACAGGATGAATGTTCAATAAACCAAAGTCCTTCCGATAAACAAAGTTGCTTCCTGGATCAAAGTCCATGTATACAAAGGGGCATAGTCATTATCTCCCAATCAAGGGGGCAGGCCATGATACTGCCTAACTCATTTGGGGCAATCAGGACAGGATTCAACTATGTTTAAGTAGCCAGGGGAAGATCTCCTCATCTATCTAAGTTACCAAGGGTAACATTACAGAGTTCATAATGCTAGGGGCATAGTCACTGTTTCCCAATCAAGGGGGCATACCAAGTTACTGTTCAACTCATTCGGGGCAATCAGGTCCAGATTCAACAGTGCTTAATAGCCAGGGGCAGCTTTCCTCATGTATTTGAATTACCAAGGGTAACATTACGAAGTTCATGATGTCAGGGGCATATTATTGTGGGGCGTTCTTCTTATTTCTCTTGAGGTAACTACCTTCGGATACTTCCATTATGGGAAAATTCATCCTCAACCAAGGGGCAATGCTTTCTTTTCAAATCTAATATCCGGAGCGTATATGGTCCATCACAATTTGAAGACACGTTCCTCTCATTGTATTACCTTGATATTGGATTCTCAGCAGAAGCCATTGTGGAAATTAATTGTCTACGCCAGTAGTATCAGATGGTGTCAGTATCATGTCTTCAGATCCAGCTATGAGGATTTCTGGGAAGGTATTCAGGAAAGTTATGAATCTCAGGAGCTCTAAATCCAATTGGTTATACACTCTCAAAGTTGAAACGATTCTGTTTTCGAGTTCAGCTTTACTTTTCCCTCTTTATTCAGGATTACTTTTCCTCTTTTACTAAAGCGAAAAACGTCTATTGGTTGTGTTTGAATGTATGTATTCTTTTGAATATGATTGATGTTTACCAGAAATGCATAAAATGCTTGAATATGATTGATGTTTACCAGAAATGCATAAAATGCAGTAATAGTATTTACTAAGGACGAACGAGGGTAGTAGTTCAACGAAGCTTCGCCGATTCATCCCCACAAGACAACTACAAATCCCCAGCAAGGGCAAATCTATCTTGATAGATACTCCGAGTTACATCTCCCCTTGAATTTATGTCCATCTCTTTTATCCTCGGTCGGGATACTCAGGAACTTATTCCTTCAATAGAAGTACGACGAACGAAGACGGGAAGTTAGAAATACTATACTATCAAACAAGACGGGAACAAGTTCCTCATATTCTTCAGCAACGAATCAGGATTTATTTTCCCTAGCCAGCAGTTGTTATACAAAGATATCCAGACGCTTCAGGCTGCATGATTCATACATACATCATTTACATCATACCATAACATATCCATAAATGCATAATACATTTACTTAGGTGCATCATACTATGCATGCATACATATTGCATAAACTAACATTCTCCTTGCAGGATAGATGTATGCAGATAAAACAGCATCAACAATTCACAACAGGTCAGAAATGATCCATACATTACTCAAAATGTCCTCGGAGAGCAGGCAAATGATCTGTACAAAGATCCATTCCTTGGTTCAAGATATTCTTCAGAAGAACTAATCCTGACGTTCTTTTGATCTTGAATAGCAGGCAAACAATCTGTACAAAGATCCATTCCCTGATTCAAGATATTCTTCAGAAGAACTAATCCTGACGTTCTTTTGATCTTGAATAGCAGGCAAACAATCTGTACAAAGATCCATTCCCTGGTTCAAGATATTCTTCAGAAGAACTAATCCTGACGTTCTTTTAACCTTGAATAGCAGGCAAACGATCTGTACAAAGATCCATTCCCTGGTTCAAGATATTTTTCAGAAGAACTAATCCTGACGTTCTTTTGACCTTGAATAGCAGGCAAACGGTCTATGCAAAGATCCATTCCCTAGTTCAAGATATTTTTCAGAAGAACTAATCTTGACGTTCTTTTGACCTTGAATAGCAGGCAAACGGTCTATGCAAAGATCCATTCCCTGGTTCAAGATATTTTTCAAAAGAATTAATCCTGACATTCTTTTGACCTTGGAGAATTGGCAAACGGTCTGTACAAAGATCCATTCCCTAATCCAAGATACCTCCAGAAGAGATAATCGTCACGAAGATTTATTTCTACTGGTCTATTCAAAAATTCAAACTATATTGCATAAACAATTCAGAGACGACCTATACGAAGACCTAGTACTGATATCCAGTATCAACGTAAAGACATCATCACATCCTGATATTTTGGATGGCATCTCTAAGCCCATCTCCAGTTCATCCAAGTGGAATCTTCAAGCCCACTCAAGAATATACAATTAATCATCAGCTTTACTTTACGCACCGACGAGTGCAAATTTTTGGGCTTTTGTGTTCAATCCCCTTCAACCTTCCAGGTCACGAATGGCACATATACCAATCTAACCCCTCAGGTTTCAGAAAATTAAACAGGGGCAGCTGTTGCACCCCAAAATTTGCTCTCCACAAGACAATACATTGTGTCCCAAGAGGTTCACAAGGATCACAAAGTTCACAAGACATCTCCTGAGGTTCACAAGGTTCACAGGGTTCACAATTAGTTAGAAAGTTTGACAATTCCCTTAGACAATGCATCCTCCTAAGCAATGCATCCTAAACTAGGGGTTTGACTTTCATCAGGCTAAATGGACTTACAAGACTTCAAGTGAGCTTCATAGCATCCTATATGTGTTCAAGAATCCCCATGTCAAGTTTCAAGACTTTCCCAAAAGATTTTCTCAGTCAGATGATCAGAAGGGTTAAAATCAGTCAAAGTAGTTAAAAAGTCAAACTGAGGTCAACTGTGGTCAAACCAAAGTCAAACTTCATGATTTTTTTCCAACATCAAGTATATGAATTAAAATTCATCATTTGATCAAGGGTTGATCATGATTCATCAAGGAGATTTCAGATCATCAAGAATCAGGAGTTTCTAAATTAGGGTTTTCACTGGAAAAGTCAACTGAACTTTGACCAGCCATAACTTTCACATGCTTCATCAAAAATTTTCCATCCAAAGCTCATTTTGAAGGAAATTGAATTCTCTACAACTTTATGTCTCACAAGCCAAGCCCAAAAATTCTTCATTTGGAAGGTATGAGCTAAGACATTATAGGTCCTTTTAAAAGTCAACAAAAAGTCAACAACTTCAAAAGAGCATAACTTGAGAATGGTAAAATATATGGACATGAGACCAAAGGGGTTGGTTAGAGGACTCTTTAAGCTTTCCAAAATATCCAAGAACACCTTCATAGCATTAAAATTGAAGTATTTGTGCCCTTGCAAAGTTGGGAAATTTTTGAGAGGTTTATGAAGCAAATGGGGTCTTAAAAGCATAATTCATCAAATGGGCTTGCTTTTTTGTGATCCAAATACTTCCATGACATCATGCACGAAATTAATTTAATTTATTCATAATTTTATTCATTTTGTTTTTATTTATTATGATTTTTTTATGTTAAAAATCATTTTAAATTCAAATAAAATATAAAATAATGGATATTTAAATTGATTTGGTTTCTAGAAGATCATAAATTATATTTAGACTTGATTGATACAAGAATAATGAGGATCATCCTAAAATAGCAAGGCTAGATCAAGATATTTCAAAATTTAAGAGCTAATCTTTTTCAATCTCCCAAAGATCAAATATCCACAAATTTGTTAAAGATTTTGACCTAATTCATTCACCCATATATAAACAACATGATGCCAAGCACTATTCACGAATTCCCAGCCTCTTACACATTGTCCAAACTTCACAAAATCCTTCAAAAAACTCCAATTCGGATTCCAAGGTAGAGGAGATTTCAAAGGGTTTTAAGCATTGCAATGCGTTCTATGATGTTCACATAACATGTTTGGATCATAAAAAGCACATTAAACACTCTCATTCACATAAACCGAATTTGTGTTCATTCAACATTTGAATTTTTTTCGATTTTTATGATACTGTCATTATTCCTTGAATTTAATTTCATATTTGTGTTTGTGATGATGCTTTGAGTCTTTCTGGATGAATCGATTTGATTTTAGGTACACGGATGAAGGTCTGCCATTGTTAGGGTTTTGACCTCCCATTTGAGGTCTCTCTCATTAGACCATTTAAAAACATTTTAAGACCATGGCTGGATTGGGCATGATGTGGGGTGTGAAAAAACATAATCAATTTGGATGAATCGTACTGGATTTGTATGTTGTTTGTTTCGCAGGTTTACCCGCGAAAGTAAAAACGCATCAAAACTCCCAACAAAATTCGCTGGAAATTTTGTAGGGCTGGAGGAAGAAGAAGAAGATTGGCACCATCAGCAAGGATTCAAATTATTGTTTTAATATTTTTTGAATTATGTTATGTTATATTACAACTAGAACACTTGGCTCAGTTGGTGTGCGCGTTTGGCTGGCAAAGGAATGGTCCTGGGATCAAAACCTCCCCAGGCCATTTTGGTTTTGTTTTTATTTTTCAATATTTTCGCAGGTTTAAAAATATAATAATCATTTCCTGATTCATATTCACAAGTGCGCACGCAGTCCAGTGGAAGGCAGGCTGGTCTAAGGGTGGTGATGCCTAGGGCGTGGGTTCAAACCCTGCCCAGGTAAGTTTTAGTTTTTTTGCTTATTTAATTATTTTGTTTTATTGTTATTATTTTCTAATTAATTATAACCAATAAAAAAATAATTATAAATAATAATATGTAAATATATGTATAGGTTCATATTTTCCTACAATCCTAAGTTATTTTCTAAAAAAATTTTAATACTAGTTTCTTTTATTTAAATTAAAATATGTATATATATTTTTGTATATAATTTCACCAATTATATTTAAATTAATCTCTAACCCTAATATTTTAATTAAGTAACCCTAATCATCCTTAACCCTAATTTATTTTCTAATCTTCTAAAAACCCTAATTTCTTTTAAAACTTTAATTTCTCACTTTAATTATTTTTTGTACTTAATAAATATTTCTAATATATATAATTAAATCATTAATCATGTTTATTTTGTAAATAAATTAATATATGATCTTTATTATTCTATTTTCATATCAAAAAATTCTAAAAAATGTTTATTTAATTTTAATTAGCTTGTATATATTTTATATTTTGTGCTAACCTCTTTTTTGTCATTATTTTATTACTAACCCATTTATTTATTGCTTATGTTTGTTATTTTATTTTATTATTATTATTATTTAAATTGTTTTATTATAATGTAACTGTACAAGCCATGTAATAGTCGTAGTATTTTATTGTTTATTTATTTATAAGTATATTGCTATGGTTAGTAAAATAGGGAGTGATAACATGTTTGTATTTTAAAATTAATTTAGATCACTAATTATAAGATAAATATATGAACTTATACACGCACACACGTAAGCCGATCTTTGATCGCCATCTCACTTCTTAAGGATATCCCTCATGTTGCCTAAACCAAAAGGTCAATTAAGGTGTCTAAAAGCAAAGTGCCTTCTCTTAAAATATCAACTAGTCCCTTTACGATTATAAGATCAAGTCCCTTCGAATGTTGCCTTCGTAAATGGTCTTGTCCCTTTCGAATAAAAGATGATAAGTCCCTTCGAATTGCTAAGACACCTTACAGTTGCCTAATCACAGATGACCCTTCACATGTCCCATACAACATCCAAGGTAATGACTACCTATTCCTTAATAATAAGGATAGTCTTACCATTGAAAGAACATATAAGAACAGTAAAGACTTAGCATAGGGTAGGTTCCTCTTAAGTACTTGCTCACTTTCCTTCAAAAATACTTCATTACACTTTACATTTCAAACAAATTTTCAAAACAAAGTCTTTATATATATCCGTACAAGGATCATTATGAAGTACTTAAGAAATTTTTTAATCACACACTACACTTCTCAAAACAGTTTAAAGTGAGCTAAGTAACTAAGAGCCCATGGATAACCATGGATGTAAAGGGTGCTAACACCTTCCCTTTACATAACTTACCCCCAGAACTCAAAAATCTTTTAAGGTCTTTCCTGTTCTTTTATGCCCTTTCCTTTGGATAAAATAAAAGTCGGTGGCGACTCTTGCTATCCGCAACATTTAACTAAAGTCAGTTCTCCCACCGTGTTACAGTGTGGATAGACACGAAGCAGACCTGTTGATGCAAGAAGTTCACGAAGGCTCCTTCGGTACCCCTCCTGGAGGACATGCTATGGCAAAGAAACTTCTTAGGTCGGGGAATTATTGGATTACCAGGGAATCCGATTGTTGTAAATACTCCCGCAAGTGCCACAAGTGCCAAATTTATGTTGATAAGGTGCATGTGCCTCCAAATCCATTGAGTGTCATGTCTTCACCTTGGCCATTCTCCATGTGGGGCATTGATATGATTGGAAATATTGAGCCAACTACTTCTAACGGTCACCGCTTCATCCTAGTTGCCATAGACTATTTCACGAAGTGGGTCCATGCAGCGTCTTATGCCAATGTCACTAAACAGGAGGTAGCCTGGTTCATCAAAAGGGATATCATCTATCGATATGGAATTACCAAAAGAATCATTACTGACAATGATTCTAATCTCAACAATAAGATGATGGAAAATTTGTGCCGGGATTTTAAGATCGAGCATCACAACTCTTCACCGTATCGCCCGAAGATGAATGGCGCCGTCGAGGCAGCCAACAAGCACATCAAAAAGATCGTGTAGAAGATGGTTGTGACATACAAATATTGGCATGAGATGTTTCCGTTTGCACTGCATGGGTACCGAACATCTGTGCACAGCTCAACAGGGGCAACCCCATTCTCGCTTGTGTACAATATGGAGGCAGTCCTACCGGTTGAAGTCGAGATCCCTTCGTTGAGGTTAATGATGGACGTCAAGCTTGACGAAGTTGAGTGGCTCCGATCCAGGTACATTCAGTTGAGCCTCATTGAAGATAAATGCCTAGCAGCTGTATGCCATGGACAATTGTATCAACGACAAATGAAACAGGCTTTTGACCAGAAAGTACGCCCTCAACGGTACATACCCGACGACCTAGTGTTGAAAAGGATCCTTCCTCCTCTAACAGATCACAGGGGCAAGTGGAAACCCTACTATGAAGGTCCATTCCTGGTTAAAAAGGTCTTCTTTGGATGAGCCTTGATGTTAAAAACCATGGATAGTGAAGACTTCAAGTCTACTTTCAACGTGGATGCAATTAGAAAATACTTCGTATAAAGAGACCCGCTGGACAAAAACAGAATAAAAGTCTCGGAAAAAAAGGGCATCCTGGCGAGCCAAAAACAGAATAAAAGGCTCGGGCAAAAATTAGGGAAATATATGAAAAATGTACACCCACTGAGCTGAAAAGCCACAACGGACGACTCATGCAAAAAAAGGTATCCCGGTGGATTGAAAACCCGAAAGGGTGATCCACGCAAAAAAGGGACTAAAACGAACAATTGTGAGCTGCAAGAGTGTGAATTGTCATCAGCAATCAAGGACAATCCAAGGGTTAAGGATCAATCTCATCATCTTCCTCAAAATCGAAGCATGCGGAGTGTCTTGAGGACATACAAGTCATAGCCAAAGGCTGTGGTTTAAAGCTGGGAAAAAGATGTTGACCGACATGCAGATCAAAGGTCCAGATTCAAACTGACCTAATTAATTTAATCCTAATTAATTAATCTAATTAATCATAATTATAATTAAATGGACACATCCTGGCCCTCCATCACACGCGGGAAACACTGATCCAACGCTCCTCATTCAAATTCACACTAAACCTAATTAAAATCCTAATTAATCTCAGGTGGCTGGAGAAGACTTCCGGTCGTCTTCTCCGGCGAACTTCTCCCCTGAGCTTCCTTAAAACACCTCCCCAGGCTCTCAAACTCTCCAGAATCAATCCTTAAACATCATAGAACACAAATCCAGCAACAAAAACAATTTCTCATGCATCAAAATGAAGAATTGAAGAAGAACATTTTTAGGTCAAAACTTTCAGAAGTTCATGAAATACTTAATACGCAACCATTTTCAAAAATAAAGACATCAACATGATCAACATATCACATAGATTCATTTAGGAACTTAAAATTACATTTCTGGAAAAAAGTTCTTGAGGTTACCTGAGCTTGAGCTTTCTTAGTTTGGCACTTTTTGGACCTCTCTCTTGTGCAAATGGCCTCCACTTGATCCCCTGATGCTATTGCAAGGCTTAGAATGAGTTGAAATGAGCTGGATTGAGGGGTTGCAACTCAACTAGTCTAAAATCATGTTTTGTGTTTGTGAGGTTTCAGGCTTGTTTGATGGTTGGTAAATGTTCTATTGATGATGGTGAGTTGAATGGTGAAGTTTGTTTGAGGTTTGAGTGACTGGATAGAGAGAATCGAAAGCTTGAAGGTTGAAGGTGATTTTTATGAAACTTGGCTTATGAGAGGTTCTAAGCTCCAATGTTATGTGAAATAGATTGCTTTCAGTCCACATAACATGTCTTGATAGGTCAGAAAGTGGGTGGTGGCCTGTGGTGATTGGTATGGGGCAAGTTGCAAAAAGTCAACAAATTGTGTACTTGAGGTATGGGCTCATGCAGCAGTTGTTTTAGGGCATGTCCTGGTTCAACATTGATCAAGGAGAGCCATGTGATTCATTTTATGCAGCTGGATGGCTTAGAGGCATGACTTTCATAGGTTTTGCAAGACTTTGCAAATTTGCCCCTTTTGAAATATCTTGTGATGCAAGGCATGAAAGCAAGTGATTCTCTGGGAAATTCTGGTCACAGTGAGTTGTGTTATGTTTGTATGGTGCTTAGAGGTTGATTAGAAGTCACAAAATGACTTGGTATGTGAAATTGCAAAAAATCCTCTTTGGTGTGAAAGTGAAAATTATAGGATTTTTGCCAACTTTGCAAGGCCATAACTTGAGTTCCATAATGAATTAGGACATGTTCTTGTACTTTTCGAAAAGGGAATGATCCAATCTACAACTTTTATGTCCAACAATTTTTCATTTGAAGCATTTTTGGTTGAGAAAGAGGAGGTTGAAGAACTTTCCCAAAATGGAAAGTTTCCATTACAAGTCATTTCCATTTTTGGCAACTTTTGGTTTAGCTCAAATTTCTTCAATTTTGTGAACTTCCAAGCACTTCAATGATCAAATAAAGATCATATAACTTCAATTTGATGAAAATACCCCTTTGGTTCCATTGTTGGGGGCCTCAGATGCCCTGATTTTGCTCTGACTTACTCAAGAAGTTACCCAGTGAACAAATGACTTCCACAATGAATTTCTTCATCAAACTTGGTACACATGATCCTTATAACATATTAAGAACATTAGAAACAAGAATGGCCCAAAAATATGGAGTTATGGCCTCTGAAACCAAAACCCTAATTTTGGTCATCTGTGTAGTGAAAACCCAAGCTCTGCTTCCATGCCTTGCCAGTTCCTGTGATTTCTTGACTTCCTTGATCTTTGAGGGATATAATATGATGATATAACAAACATGGACCCTCTTGGAATGATTGGATACCTTTGGAGTGGCTCAGATGGATCCTTGGATTGCTCAGATCACAAACCCTAGATGCAGATGAACTTGAACTAATGCAGTGAAACAAATATGCCATATGAGATGATATGCTTAAACTTATGCAAAGATGAAAGATCACAAGCCATGGTGTGAAATGAGTGAGGGAAAATTTGGGGTGTTTACAAGAGTTCCCGCCTTAGTTAGGTGAACTACGTTGACTTTGATCGTCATTTTTCCGATGATGTACGTAGGCAGCGGGGTAGGGCCCATTCGAGCATAATCTTTATTTTCACTACATTTTCCCCTTTTCCGTTCTCTTTTCCATTTCCCTTTCTTATTCCATTCCAGTTAGCGGTTTTTGTTTAGCAGGATCTTATTTCTCACCCTTTGAAACAAACAAACAAGCGTGGATCCCGTCGGGTACGACAGATGATCTGGGGTGCTAATACCACCCCAGGCCGTAACCGACTCCCAAACCCAGATCTTTGGTTCGTAGGACCTCTTCCTTTCCTTCTTCCTTGGGTTTGTGCAACATTACCTTTCCCATTCATTCGGGATAAAAATGCATGGCTGGCAACTCTATCTTTTCCACGCCACTTTGCGTTTATATTAGGATGAAAATCCAGGGAGTGACAGTCGTTATGAAGCTTTAGCCCTACGACCTATGTCCTTGACCAAATTTTCTCATGTACCTACCATGAAAGCTTTAGGAATAGGTGCCATCATTGACTACTTGTTTAGCCATCTAGGTTAGGAGGGATTTGCACTTAGGAAATAAAAACCTACTATGAGTTGACCTTAGAATTCCTAAGTTCATTGGTTTACAACCCAAACTGTGGAAAAGGATTAACCAGAGGAAAGATAACATTTAGAATTTTTGGATACCCCTGTGAGTTTAACATTCATGAGATGGCTAACCTTCTAGAGTTTCCAGATGGCCCTTCCGTTTTCTCGGAACCACATGTGGATTTTCTTGTACATGGTGAGTTAAACCGTTTTTTAGTAGTATCTCATGACAACCTGATCATGATTTATACCCTATATTGTCCAATGAGATTCATAACCTAGCTATTAGATACTTCCATATGATACTAGCATATTTATTGTTTGGAAAATCTAAGAGTGATAACACTGTTTTGAGAAAGGAATTATTCATTATGTTCTGTGCTTTCACCTCCAGAGAGATTAATAGAGTGACTTTCATGTTTGGAAACTTTTGAAAAATTATTCAGAGTGAACATCGTCAAATCATAAGGTGGACTATTTTCCAAAATTGTTGATGCAATGGAATTTAGAACATGCCTTGATAATATTAAACCACTTAGAGAGGTTAGGCATATGAATATCACATTTTGTTTCGAGAGGGAGATGTTTTATGACCGAGGTTCTGACCATTTTAAGCTTCTGATCAATGTTATAGTTGTGCCGCATTTAATGCTACCTGATCATGAGTGCACGAGTGTGCATAGTAAACACAACTGGATTTATGATCTAGATGAGACAATTTATGAACCGGGAGATGCTTGGTCCGAAGTTGAAATAGATCAAAAGACCCCCTCAAATTACTATGATTCAGATGATATGATAGAAGTCGAGAAGCCTGAAAAAGAGAAACTAAAACCTGCTGAGAAACCTATACCTACTACAAAAAATCCTGAGCTTACTTTAGAAAGTCTTCGAGCTAAGATTCAAACCATGCAATGTGACATCCGCGACTTGCGTATATATATCATCACTCTAAGAGATATGACAATGGATCAGTTTGAATATTTGACAAATGCGATAGACTCAATCTGCAAAAATCGTGGCTAAATTTCAACATCAACACTTATTAGAATTTTCTTGCATTTTTATAAAATTTTAGCATTTTAATTTAGTTAAATTTGATTTCTAGTTGATTTTTAATTTTCAGCTTATTTTGAATTATGACTCTTGAAATTTTCTAAGCTTTAATGAAGTACTTTGGTCTTGTTCTTAATTTGTGTGTACCTTAAATTATGATTGCTCAAGTGTGTTAAGAGTGCTCTAACCAAATATTAAAATTCATATGTTATTGGTGTTTAGATATATCAGTTTGATGAAATTTTAAGGCACTGTTAGTTTGACACAAATATTGAAATATTGTTTACCTACTTCTAGAAAAATTTCTAGTAATGATATAAGAAGTAAACCTGCTACATTATTTATTTTGTTGCTTGCTACACACACCAGATACATGAAAGCAGTATACAAACACACTACGTGTATAACAGACTGAGTAGAAGCACAATAATTTAGAGTTGTTTAGAATTATGAGGTGTGATGACCGGCCAAGAATTGAGACGACCGTCTCAGGTTTGAGACGACCGTCACAGAACCCAGACGGGAATCTCATTTTCTATACCTTGTAACGTTCATCTTGCAACGGTCCTCACGACCGTTGCATCCCCACTATCCATTTTCTCCCCAACGGTCATGCACCTAGCCATTATAAAACCCCCACTACCAATTCCCATTTTCACACAACCATTTAGAGCATCATTTTCGTAACATTTTTCTCAACCACCCCACCCACCCACTCTCTATTTCTATATTTATTTGCAGCATTACTTTCGTTCCATACTAGTCCTAGCTTCACAAAAATTCTGTTTTCTTTGCTTTTCATCTTTTATTCTCCATAGCCTTGCTATAATGGTAGAGCGAACACCCACAAACCTCATATCAAGAGAAGGTCCCGCCAGAGTTTTTCAAAGGGCGCATTTTACAAAGTTTCGTGAGAGAACCATCAACGTCACTAGTTATGTTGAGGAGTGTCTGACTCGTTTGGGTCTCCTCGACAGCGTCGACTATATGATCTAGAAGACTAATCTCATGACACTTTGCAAAATCAACATGCCCACTTACGCTACACTTGCCTTGGAATTTCTAAGTTCCCATGAGTACCACACGCCCTGGTGGGGAATATCACGTTTCGGCTTTTCGGAAGGGAATTATTTGTCACTCAGGATCAATTCAGTGAGTGGTTCGGATTTCCGCAAGGCGAAGGTGTATACTTAACCACTCCAAATGATGGAGACTAGAAGATTAATGCTTTTAATCCGTGGGAAGAATTAACAAGAGAAAGGCAGCAGGCGTGGCATAAGTTGTATGTAACTCATATCCATAATCCCGCCATCCGCTATTTTCAGAGGGTGGTATCTAGCATAATCTTCGGAAGATTCAACAATCATTAAGTAAACCAGAGGGAGTTGTTCCAAATTTACTGCGCCTTATTCGACATCAGTGTGAAACCCGTAGCCTTCATCTTCCACAACATTGAGTACATCTGCAATAGAGGGAAAACACCCTTTTATTTTGGCGACATGATTACCGACATAGCACTTAAGCTGGGTTTAGTGGAAAACCTGAACTAGTTGCATGGAGAAACCACCATGTACCTTGATATGCAATATTAAAAACCCAATCACATAATCAAGTAAAGGAAGGATGACAGGCACAACCTGGTTGTCAGGAACAAGGTCACCCGGAGTCTCATCTTACCCTGTCACACCAAGACAAATGTGAGGGTTCGAGCCAATTGGAGCTACGACCTCAACGCTCTGTCACCAGGTGCGGCTGCATAGGAAGAGCAACAAGCTGTCGGGATCGATGAGGTACAACAGGTTATGGATGAAGCTAAAACTACTGAAACGAGGGCCGCTTCCAACACTGAAGCTTTGGGTGGCCTAACAAGTCAAGTTCAGGCGCTGCATGACTATATCAATCTTGAAGGTATACCGGATTATGTAGCGATCCACGGACATAGAGCCCTTCGAGGCAGAGCCAGAGCCAGAGGCCAGAGACCACCACCACCACGAGAGTAGTTTAGTAGTTTTAAGTTTTTTTTTGCTTTTATTGTTTTTATTGTTCTCTTTAGAAGCGTACCTATATCTCGCAACATTGAGGACAATGTCCGAGATAGTGTGGGAGAAGGTATTAGATTTCCCCTTTCATTGTATGAAACCTAATTAAATTAATCGAAGTATTTTAGTTTCAATTTCTCTCTAGTATTTTTAGCATAACCAAAAAAAATTATTCCTTTAGAATGTTTTCATTTAACACACCCTTCAAGTATATAGGTTAATAAGCTTTGTTAGAAACTGAGAAAAGACTTAAAAAAATTTATACAATCTTGACACCTTAGACCCTTAAAAGTGATATCGATTTGGATACCTGTTATTACGAAATCTGAAGCTTTAGTTCAAAATTAGCCCCGAGTAGTTTATATTAGCAGTCAACACCGCCTGAAGTACAAGCTACGTGGAAAGCCGATGCAAATAAGTGTTGACTGAAATATTTCCAAAAAAGAAGAAAAAGAAAGAAAAAAAAATTAAGAATATGCAATCCATTGGTAAAACAATTAAGCTGCACAAAAGGCAAAGCAAAAAGATTGATGTCAGTTGGTTCAGAGGAATCTGGTTCTGAACTCGGTAGGATGAATTATTATTCGATCCCCCACGAATTACACTCAGTTTGATAGAGGGTTACTGCACTTGTGTACCAGACCCCGTTTAAAAAGAATGATCAAATTCACTAACAGGTTATTCCACTATGCGCGTGCAAAGGTAAAGGGCTTAATGTGATTGCGTCGGAATGAAACCGGGTGAAACAGATACAGGAGCATTAGGTTGAGTTATAATAGCATGATTCAGATTGGTTTGTACGAGGGGTTTAAGAACGTTATTCATTTTTAGTGTCATTAGTGTATTTTTGGTGTTCGAGTTAATATTGGTTATTTTAACATAAAGCCGCACAACCACGTACAGATAGGTGATGTGTTTTGTGTCTGCATATGAAGGTATTTTATTGAAAACATATTTGATTGTTTGCTTGAGGACAAGCAAAGATTCAAGTCTAGGGGAATTTAATAACTCGAATTTGTATCGATTATTTAAAGCGGTTTCCGATTGTTTAACATGTTAATTTATGCATTTTAGACGATATTAAGCAAGAATTGTTATTTTTATGTAGATATTTGATCAAACATGACTTTTGGAGGCAAAAGTTGGACAAGAAATGAGGGAAAAAAAGGAAAAGAGCAAGAAAAAGCCATTCTGCATAATCCACCTGTGCGACGCTCGTCTCAATATCAAGTTGGTCATCTCATATGTGAGACTCCCGTCTCAATGCCAAGGTGACTGTATCAATATCCAAGTTGCTCGTTTCACTTTTAAAACGCTTGTCTCAAGTCAAAATTCTAGAAACTAAAGTACGAAACAGAATTCAACAGAAAGAGTTGTTATGAGAATCGTTCGCTCCAACCAGATTATTTTTCTCCATCCTATGCAACTCAGTTCAAAGCCAACTTGAAGTCCATGCCTACAAATGCTCAACAAAACCTATGTCACTGCATATAAATAGAAGCCACTGCAATTTGTAAAGGGAGCTTCGTTAAAGTCCACTTTTCTATTGTTTTCTTTCGTTCGAAGTTCGCAAGTTTATTTTTTAGCATTTGCTTTTATTTTCCTTTACCGACCCCTAGTGATAGTTTTCATCATTAGGAAACTATCTCCATTTTAATTGTTTCCAGCCACTGAATTATTGTTTACGTTTCAAGTTTTCAGAAGTTTGGTTGATCAAGAACATTGCAACCAGGTTTCAAACGTTTAATGCTTTATTGTTTATTTATCATTGCCTTTATTTATATTATGAATTATTTCTCCTTCTACCTTTCTTTGTTCTTATTTAATATGTTTGGCTAAACCGTTAATCGGTATGTAGTTGTCTAACCGAAACGAATTCGGTAGAATTAGGCTATTTCTTTAAATTAAGTTATTTTCCGGTTTTGATTTCTTGTTTTAAATAACTTTCGTTACGAGAGTAAGAGAGTATAAGAGATTAGGATTAAGATCACGGGAGTGTGAGATCATAATCAGATAGTTGAAATCGGGCATTCGTTTTAAATACAGCGGAAGTGCTTAAAAACCAATTAGAACCTTTAGGTTTCCAAAAAATATTTCTAACTTGAATTGACACAGCGAGAACGCTCAATTGAACTTAGGAGTAGATTAATAGGCAAGACCACGAGAGTGTGAGTCAACGACTTTTAAACCAAGAGTTTCTATGGAGAGATAACTTAACAAACTTTAATAACCTGAACCTCTATTGAATTCACGAAGGAGAATCAATTACGTATCGATGTCATTACCATTGATTTAAATTAAGTAATTCTTCATTTTTCTTAAAACTTAAAAATCACTCGCCTTAAAAAAAACTCTTGTTATATTCCTTGTTGTCCAAGATTATTGTAAAGAAGAGAGTAGAAAGGAAAGGATTGTTGTCTTGTTCTACTTGGGTGGTTATTCCTTGTTATCCGGATTGTGGATACAAGAGTTCCGTTGTTCGATTTGTTCTCAATAGGACTTTAAATTTGTAAAATCCAAGAGTTGTTCTCGGTGGGTTGTTGTTAGAAGATTGTAGGATAAGTCTTGGGATTAGGCTTGTACAAAGATCTAACAATACTTGAAATCTCTTTCGGTTTAGAAAGGGGACTTGATGTACCTTCGGATTGTGAAGGGAACCAGAATAATTCTCCATGCCTCTTTTACTTTCCGTATTTTATCTTTCTACACTTAGATTCCGTATGAAAGTAAAGAATCAACAAAATCATAAAAACTTAGAAGAATTGTTTAAGAGCCAACCTTAACCCCTCTTAGGCGCATCTCAGACTTACATTGAGTTAACTAACTCAAAAAGTATCACTAATCTGGAAACTACGAGGTATCCCCTATTCTTGTCCTCTTCTATGTCTAGAAGTCGGCACGAGTCATGGATCCTGGTATTTCCTTAACATAAGAAATGGATTCGGATCCTAGGTTTGTACAACTAGAATTGTCACTTCACATGGTTTGTACACTCAAATGGGAATGTATACAACATTCCTAAGGTCACAATAGCTTTTCCACAAAATAAACACCCAACGGGTTCACACACATGTTCCATATAGTGTTTCTCACCACTAGACCATTACTCGACTAAGATACACATCTATGTATCGAACGTCTGAATATTGCCATCTAGTTTCTATCAAATTCCTAGTCACAACTAGGTTCTACTATTAATAGGGGTAAGTCTTCCTCACTCTAAATAACTTATTTTAATTAAATAGTCTCATGATTATTAATGGATAGCATGCATACTCATATGACATATCACAAATACATAATCATAACTCAATCATATATCCATAAATTAATCTCACGTTATTATCATAGATAGAGAATTGCAAGAGCTTTCTATCGATATAAAGAATGCTTCAATCGGACACCCGAGTCAAAAGTTGTAGATTTTTGAAGAAAATAAAATATTTGAAATACTACTAGGAATGCCCGACGGTCAAGGCGTCGCTCGGCGGAACCCTCTGCACTTGCTGCTTCGCCTGACGAAGACAATGGTGCAAGGTTCAATCTTAAAAATATCAAAACACATATATTTCTCTCTTTTGATCGAGCTGCAATGCTTGGAAGAGTGAGGTGTATATTTTTTCGACCGAGCTTCCCAGGTCGACGAGTATCCTACGAAAATCTATTTTTGTCATCTTGCTGCAAATTAGCAAAGGGATGTGAGAATTCGGAGAACCACCGAGGAGTTCTTCCATGTAGAAAGTAATTGGTTGGGACTTCACCCTGACCTTCTCGAGGGGCGAAAGTTGGTTTGGTGACGAATCAACCAAATGCTCGAGCCTTCTTCTAACGAACCCAACAGTCATCTCGTTGTAGCCTCCACCTGCGATGAGCATGGTCGATAGGAATGCCTCCAATGGACCGTGTCTTGCAAAATATCTCGTGCTTCTTAGGTGTCAAGGAATGAAGAAATCCTCGGGTCTGGTGACCTACGAGGCGACTTCCATGGGAGCAGCTTCTTCAGAGAACTCGTCGACTTTCAATAACATCTTTGAGGTGGATGGAGTCCTCGGTGACATGTTTGTGACTGCGATGAAAGCGGAAATATTTTCGTTGTCAGTATTGGCCTTAGAAGAAGTTTGTTTGGGGAAGCAAATGCCTCCCTACTTGAATTCGGTTTTGATGCATTCAGTCAGAATCTTATCACAGGGAGCCGTGAGGAATGTATATTATGAGAAACGACCTTCTGGCCCTCTATTCTAAAAAGGATGATCATCTTTGTGTTTTTCACGTCGATAAGCTTTAGTGTCATCTCTCTATTTGTGAGTCCGTGCTTCTGATTTCTTGAAACTCGTGCCTTGTATGCGGCCTCTTTTTCTTCATTCTGGATATAGGATTGAGCCTTGTGAAGAAGCTCGACAAGTGATTGGGGAAGCTCGATCCCTATAGCTTTATGTAATTCGTTGTTGGGGCGCATACCCTTCTCCAGGTTGTACCTCTTCATGCGGTTGGTAGTGTGTACTTCCACGACTTCTTTGTTGAACCTATCTATGTACTCTCGTAGAGGTTCCTCTTTGCCATGTATGATCCCTTCAAGGATGGCCTCGGATTTTGGATGACATATAGATGCAGTGAAATGCTTAGTGAACTGATTCTCAAAACTCTCCATGATGTGATAGATCCTATGGGGAGGTGTTTGTACCACAACATGGCTCCTTTTCGCAGTGTGATGGGAAAAAGCCCACACTTGATGGGCCTTCCATGTTGTGATAGTGGAGCATGGTCTCGAGGTTTTCTATGTGATCATCGGGATCGGTAGTCCCGTCGTAGTTGGACAGCGGAGGGGGCTTCGAGAGATCGCGAGGAATGCGAGTTTCCATAATTTCGCGGCTCATGGGCCCACGATTGTCCTCGCCGTCGCTGATTCCGAATGAGAGATATGGGTATCAACTCCAGCAAGGACTCATGCTTCTCTATCAAGGACGATGGTCCTCATCGTGATGGTACTTCTTGATACCTTGATCTCTTTAATTTGTTGAGCGTCTCGGCTTTCGGGGAGGAGATCGATTGTGTTCTTGGCCTTTTCTGGATGTGATCCTTCGTGCCTGTCCAAATCTATCAGGGGAGAAAGATTCCTGGTATTTTTCCTCATGTGTTTCTATGGAGGGGATCATGAGCGGCACAGAGGGGTGCGAGAGTCTATGCGGCAATGTTTCCTGGTGGGAGAAGGGGAGCAACGATCACCCATGAGCATTTGGATGTGCTTGTTTTGCTGGAATAGATCTAGGTTTGCCTTGTTAAAGGCAGTGATGAAAGCCTGAGTTCTAACGTCGATGTCAAATAGGACAGGGATCGGTTCGAATACACGATCTCTGTGCATAACGGGTGGTTGTTTCAGATTGTTGGAAGAAGAGGAGGGAGGATGTCCCTCGTGATGGTCAACATCGTGATGGGTTGCTCCATTGTTGCAGATCTTTTCTCCGTTACTAATGAAGAAGTTGAGAGGGCCGTTCACAGTCTTGTTAAGCTAGGAATCCATGAAGATGAAAAAAGAAAAGATGAGGTTTGATCTTGCGTTAGAAAGAAAGGATCTTATTCAAGAAAGATGGGGAGAGATATTGTTTCCCATAGACGGCGCCACTATTCAGGAGTGTCCTAACAAGTCCTCATGGTCTTCAGCTATAACTATGATGGTGCTTGTAGGTGAGGGGGTGGTGTGCCTGCAAGGTACTCCGACGCTCAAGTATGTTTCACGGTGAGAAAAACTAAAGCCTAAGAAAGAATGAGTGATTAGAACTGAATACCTTCCCTTCCAACGGTGGAGGGTATTTATAAGGGCATATGCCCGTGGATTTCGGGCGCGTGACCCTTGACTAAGCGTAACTGCTTCCTGTAATTTTGGAGGGCAGTTGACCGCATGAAAGGTGTTAGGGCATGTGTAGAGGAAGTCCCCAAAAACTCACCTAACGGTCATGTCTTCGTGAATCTCTTATTAGGCTTATGCCTAAATGTATACTGGATTGGGCCTCAATTGGGCATAGGGAACTTGCTAGGCCAATCCATAACAAGATCATCTCTAAACACCAAACAATTATTATCAGTTGATCACATGCATATTACAACTACACTATGCAAATTATATCGATTTTCATCTATTAGATTTCATTGATTAACACTTTAAGCATGTTTTATCATAAAACCTAACTACAAACACCCCAAATTTGCCCTCACTCATTTCACCATGGCTTGTGATCTTTTCATTTACATAAGTTCAACCATATCACATCTTGTTGCATTTTTGGTTCACTGCATTGGTTCAAAGACATCAGCATCTAGGGTTTGTGATATGAGCAATCCATGAGCTATATGAGCCACTCCAAAGGTCATCAATCATCTCAAGAGGGTCCATTTATGTACAAGCATCTTATATCCTCCCAAGATCAAGAAAGTCAGAAAATCACAAGAACTGAGAAAGGCATGGAAGCAGAGCCAGGCTTAACTGCACAGATGACCTAAAATTAGGGTTTTGGTTTCAGAGGCCATAACACCAAATTTTTTGGTTATTCTTGTTTCTATTGGTCTCTATATGATATAAGGATCATGCATACCAAGTTTGATGGAAAACTTCATTGTGGAAGTCATCTGATCATTGAGTAACTTCTTGAGCAAGTCAGAGCCAAATCAGGGCATCTGAGGCCCCCCAACATGGGACCAAAGTGGATTTTTCATCAAAATGAAGTTATATGGTCTTTATTTGATTATTGAAGTGCTTGGAAGTTCATAAATTTGAAGAAAAGTGGGCTAAACTAAAAGTTGCCAAATATGGAAATGATTTGTAATGTAAACTTTCCATTTTGGGAAAGTTTTTCAATCTCTTCTTTCTCAACCAAAAATGCTTCAAATATAAAATTCTTGGTCATGAAAGTTGTAGATTGGATCATTCCCTTTTCAAAAAGTACAAGAACAAGATCTAATTCATTTTGGAACTCAAGTTATGGCTTTCCAAAGTTGGCAAAAATCACATAATTTCAAGTTTCATGCCTAAGAGGGACTTTTGCAAAACCTCATGCCAAGCTATTTTATGACTTCAAATGGACTTCTACACTTTATAACATCATAATGCAATGCCTAAATGTCAGATTTGTGCCAAGAATTCTCAAGTTTCATGACTTGTGCATGAAGAAATCAAGAAAGGGCCAAACTTCATGAAATTTGCAAAACCACCCACAAGCTTCAATCCACTTGCTAATTGGCCTCAATCTGAATTCCATGGTTGCCCTTGAATCAAGCTGCGCAGGACATGCCCTTGTCCTTGGCCTGAATTTGCCCATACCTCAAAGGACACCTAACCTTGAATTTTTGCAAAATGAACCATACCAATCAGCATAGGCCACCAACAACTCTCTGACCTATCAAGGATTGATATGTGTACCAAAGGCAAGCAATTTCACATAAGCTTGGAACCTGAATCCTCCCACAACTCAACAACCACAAAAACTCCCTCTTATGCATTTCTCTTTGAAACAGAGAACACAAGCTACAAACCTTCAAACAAACTACATAGAACAACTCACCATGAACTACTGATCATTTCCCAACCATCACCTTGACCTAAAAGCCCCCATATCAAAAACACGATTTCTCTCCCCCTTTGAACTGAACTACATCAAACTCACAAACCAGCCATAAAAAACTCCATCCAAGCATTTCAAACTCCTCAGGAAGATCATTAAAGGCATCTTGGACCAAAGAAGCAACCAGAAAGCTCCAGGGTTGAAAGCTTCACCTCAGGTAGCCATGTAAATTCATTTTTCCAGAAGCTGTATTTTAAGTTCTTAAATGGTTAAGTGTGATCCCCTGAGCATGATGAACTTTGAATTATTGAAAATAGTTGAGAATTGAGGATGTATGGCTTGTCTGAAATTTCTGCAGTTTTTGTTCTTGGCTTCGATTCATGTTAATGGTTGGAAATAAATGAGGTTTGAGGTTAGGGATGAGTTTAGAATGGAGAGAGGAAGCAATCTGGAGCTTTAGAGCTCCAGAAATGGCCTAGGGAGTGAGTTGCGAAATTTTCAGGGGAGAGGTGGCCGGAGAAGATGACCGGAGGTCATTTTCGGCCACCTGAAAGTGATTAACCTAATTAATTAGGGTTAGGGCATAATTTGAATGTGGGTCGTTGGATCCTTCTTTCCCGCGTGTGTTGTGTGGTTCAGATTGCATCATTAGTTATTAATTAGGATTTTTAAATTAATTAAATAGGATTAGTTTAGTTTGAATGTGGGCCTTAGGATGACGCGCCAAGTCAACTCCCCCCAGCCCAGAATGAATCTCAGCCCTCCATTGCGCATACTTCTCATTTTAATTAATTTTATTTCACATTTTTCTCCTTTAATTTGTGCATTTTATAAAAAATAGTAAAAAGACTTCAAAAATTCTGAAAATTTTTATTAAATATTTTATTAATTTTCAGAACCCAAAAATATTTTTATTTTATTTTTTGCATTAAAAAAATATTTTTAAACCATTTAAATGATTATTTTTAATTAGTTAATGGAAATTAATTAATTAAAAATACATTTAGGTATTTAAAAATCCCAAAAAAATCCAGAGAACATTTCCAAACATTTAGAAACATTTACAAACTCACAACACAAATTTCTTTTTGGTTTTGATCATACTTTGGCAATTTTCCTTTGAATTAGGGTTCTTTAATTTGAATATTTTTAACCCTAACTTCAAAAATTCATAACTTTTGATCCAAGTTGAGTTTGTGAATGGTTCTTTTTGCATTGTGTTATGCATACTTTCAAGCATCTAAAAACATTTTTATTTCATTTTTATCTTTCATTTTCAATTTTTTTGGCATTTTCCCTTTAGGATCATCCTTAAAACCTTAGAAACTTAGGAAAATCATAAGTCCCTTAGGGTTTAGCTTCTGACCTTCCCCTTTGGGCAGTGAACTTGTAAAGGTTTAGAGTCCCTTTGATTCCATTTTCAATTTTTAATCTTACCATTTGCTTCTGATTTTGAATTTTGCATCTCATGTTGTACATAAACCCTAATTTGCATCTTCATTTGCATCCATCTTACATAAGCTTGCATACATGAACTTGCTATGACATTTTGTGCATCCACATGACATATAAGAAATCTTAGGACATATTGAAATCATGTTTGATCATTGCATCATCCACTTGCCATGCTTTTGCTTTCATTTCATGTCATGTGCATTCATGAACTTTCATGCTTCTTATATGCTTCATTTGCATTCCCATCTCTTGTATGAGCATTCATATCCCTTGACATGCTTTCATACCATCTCATAACATCATTTGCATCATGAATATGCTTCTGACTTTGGCTTTCATCTTTGCATTTCATCTCATTTTCAATTCATTCCACTTCCTTTTGCTAACTTTTCAGGTGGTGAGTACTTTGAGAAGTGAATTTGCCTTCACTTCTCATAATCTCTTCTCATATCTTTTATGCATCCATTGATGCATTTTACTTGTGAATTAGAGTGATATTTCTCATTCATGTTCCCTCCTCACTTTCTTTCTTCAAGCAACTTATCTTCTTAAGTGAAGTAAGTTCTCTTGCTTCTTTTTGCTTCTCCTCTTTTCATCGTCCTTCTTCCTTGGTGGCTCTTCTTGAAGATTTCTTGCAAGCTTCATAAACCCTAGGAATACCCAAGCATGTTAACAATTAGGGTTTGTTTAGTCCCCCCATTAGTTTTACCTTTGTGTAATCTTTGTGTCTTCTCTTCTCATCTCTTAATCAAGGACTAAACCTTAAAGGTTTTAAGGCTTTGTGATTAAGTTTATGCCTGCATCCTTCTATTATGATGGAGTGTATAACTTTAATCCTAAGTGTTAAGCCCTTAATGTGTTTAAATCCTTTAATCAATTCATCAAATAATCACTAAGACATCAAGCTTGTAACTTGGGCCTTGCATTAGGGTTCTAATTCTTCCTTAATCAGTTAAGAAGGACTAACCCTAGTGTTAATGGACAAGTCCCCCTAAAGTTGTCTTACAAACCATAAAATCCATTTCTTAATTTTACCATTAACTAAAATCCACTTTAATAAAGGCTTTGTTTTTGTCATGAGGTTAATCCCTAATCATGGATTAAGTTGAGGAGCCTTTCTCAGCTTAAATGTTCTCATCTATTATCCTTCTATTAGGATGGTGTAATGGGTCCATTGAATCTTTGATTATGGCTTAAACTCATTACCTAACACCAAACAAAAACTCCAAAAACATCTAAATAATTACAAGTAGGTTAATGATCTTAATCCTACATCATGGTGATTAAGTGTGAGGTGCTTACTTCATACTTAAGGTATTCTCATTACCCCTAATCAGAGGGAGGATGTGATGAGTTTACTAACCCTTGGTTTAGGCTTAAGCTCATTTTCTTATGAAAAATTCCAAAAACAATAAAAGATTTAAAATATCAAAATAAACAATAATCGTCTCCTCCGGGATTCTTTTCTCATCATCTTCACTCACAAACGAGAACTTGCTTCTCCCGTCTAATGCAAGACAGTTTGCACCTGAGCCAGACAGGTCATACACTTGAGCATAGACAAGTAAGCAGTTCACAAGTCAATTTATCTTTCAGTCTCTTTGAGTCGAACTACGGTGTTCTGACTTCCTCATTTCACGAGAGGATACGTAGGCATAACTTAACAGTTATCGAACAAAAGTCTCTGTATATTCCCCCTCTTCCAGCATCTTTCTTTAAGCCTCACAGCCTTGAGTTTTGCACTTCTTTCCAGCACTGACACTTTTTATTACACTTCACATTTCTTTTACACTGACACTTGCATTCTTTATCCAGCTTTAGCACACAAAATAGCACTGACACTACCCATTTAAGCACAAACTTTTAAGCATGGATCCCATCGAGTACGACGGACAATCTGGGTGCTAATACCTTCCCAGGTTGTAACCAACCCCCTTTCTCAGTTTTCTCTGGTTCGCGGCCGTCTTATCCATCCTTTTTTAGGTTTATGCAGCATTACCTTTCCTTCGAGATAAAAATGCCTAGCTGGCGACTCTTTTCAGTTCATCTTCATGTTCTCTTTCGCCGACCGTTCGCGTCTGTACCCTATTTGACCTAGCTTCATTTAGTGGGAGCGACAGCTTGGTGACTCTGCTGGGAACCTTCCTCCTAGAGCTTGTTTAATTTGTGTTTATTGGGGTGTTATGTGCTATGTGTGTTTATTTATTTTGCTTTATTTATCGCTTTATGTACAACTTTATTTATTTGCTTTCTTTTCAGTCTTATGCATATTTCATACTGCCATTGCTGGATCTAGTTTTCTGTTTTGGTGGGTGGGGTCTTATTGAGAGTTTAAGGTCCTATACCTGGGAACTGAGTGACACCTAGGCTAGAGTGGTTCATGTTCTTTCCCATTCCATCTCGGTCTGGTGCGGGAATATGAAACACGGTTCAAATATGGGTTTCTTCTTGAGAACTTTGTGCTACAGATTTTCTGTAGTGCTAGGGCTATCTGGGAATCCTGCTAAGTCTGGATGACCTTTATTATGACCTTCAGAAGCTGAGGTGAATTAGAGGAGGATCTTTAATGGTTATTGTAAACACTGTACCTCAGGGTTAGAAGTGTTTACACTTCTCATAACTGATCCAAGTCTGAGGATCCTTGTTCTAGAACACTACCTGTGAGGGGGTTGGGCTATTTACAGGTTTGCAGGAACCCTTGGCCACATCATACCCTGTTATTGTTTTGTTTAAGAGTACTCCACTTTGGACAGATCTTGTGATTAACCCTGGACATGTGACTCTTTATTTGAGTCCCCCACCCTGGTTACTGGATTTCTAAGCCTCCATCTGGACTTTTGAACATACATGGGCCTTATATCAAGACAGATAATCAGATCCAGCTTGATCACAAACCCTTGCATATCATTTGCATATATCAACATTTCATCATTTGACATTTGTTTATTTGCTTTTCAGGGTATCCACTTCATTGTATCTTGGTTTTGGTTTTGACCCCTTCTTCTGCATAGACCTCTGCTTCAGCTGTCTTCATCAGTTATCTGCTTCAGTTATCTCCATCACCACCTGCATCAGTCTGTCAGAAACTTACCTTCAGCATCTCAGTCTGTGATTTGATAACGAGAAATTGTATCATTTTATTACTATGTTTCAAGTCCGATTTATCGCACATTTATCATATTAACACCCGATTCTTCGAGTTTTCTATGTCATATTGTAGGTATAACATTTCTAGAGCTAAATCATGAGCCAAAGATGAAATGAACAAAAACAAGCATGAAAAGAAGAAGAAGAAAGGAATTATGTAATTCTGCATAATTTGTAACAGTCACGGTCGTTACCACATCATCACAATCGTGACGCCCAACGTGGAACACTCACGATCGTCACTCAAGTGTCACGACCGTGACACGCTTTAAATGGAAAAAGTGAGCATGACACCTTTGTCACGAACGTGACAAAGGAAAATAGGGTTAATTGGATTGAATTGGTCATGAAGACGTGCAACGTGAAGTCAGAAGTCATTCCTATTATTTCTCAACCCAGTATGCATTTTTTCCTGGATTCTCTCTTCAACTGAACGATACCCACGCTATGGATTTCAACTGCCCAAGCCCAATATTATTTTCTATAAATAGCCTAGTTATGAATTTAGAAGTACAGAGTTTTTTTTTAAGATTTTCGCGGAAGCTCTGCCGTATTTTTGTTGCACCCTTATTTTATTTTTTTCCAGCAATTGTTCTTGTTTAATTTCGGCTTCTATATCCAAACCAAACTAAATAACAATTTCCAACATTAGGAAATTGTTATTATTAATTTCTTTTCAAGCCTTCAGAAATTGTTTAATTTTATTTTCGATTCCTGTTCCGCACTCCGAGCTTACCAGTTTGTGGAAGAAGGAGTATTAAGATTTAATCATTCAGGTTTTTATAATTTCGCATTTATATTAAGTTATTTATTTATGTTAAGAATTTATTTCTATTATTTTATAATGCATGTTTTAATTTATATTTATCTGTTTCTGCATCTGCATCTGTCTAGTACAACAAAGATGAGTAGCTAAACTAATTAGGCGGTATGTAATTAAAATAAACCAACCCGGTAAAATCAAATCTAAGCTAAAACAATTAAGAACTTAAATTCTGGCTGTGACTTTTTATTATAAAAATTAATCTTTTTGTTACGAGAGTAAGAAAAGTGTAATAGGTTAGTTCGAGACCACGAGAGTGTGAGATTTTAACCGGATAGCTAAAGTTAGGCATTTGATTTAAATACAGCGAGAGCGCTTTAAAATGAATTAGACTTATTAAGTTTTCAAAAATTATTTTCTAAACACTTATGGGCTAGCGAGAGCAGGCATAGGGCTTTAGGAGTAAGATCTGAGATAAGACCACGAGAGTGTGAGTCGATGGTATTTAAACTGATAATCTCTACAGAATAATTTAAGTGAACCATCCTTATAAGCTTAGGATAGATTGACCCGCATAGGTTAACATAATTACATACCGACCGCCTTCTTATTATTTCATTAAAACTAAAATTTAATTCCCGTCTTTAATCCTTAAAAAAAAACCAAAATCGTGACAAACAATCCACCTTAGCTAAACTAGTAGACCCTCTAGCACTAAGTGATTATAAAGTCCCTGTGGGATCGACAATCTTTTATATTACTTCGATAGGTTGTGCGCTTGCAGTTCAGATACCGCTAGACACATATCGCGTCTTCGCGCCCCATCAAGTTTTTGGTGCCGTTGCCGGGGACCTTAATTTAGTTACTAGTGCACTATTAGAGTAGCATTGTCTAGACTAAGGTAACAACTTATTCTTTTCCTAATCTAATTTCCCGAGTGTAAGCCAAGTACTCGCTCTCAAGGCGAAGATTTAAAACCTCCAGTCCCAGAATTAGAACGCTTCTTACACGTAAGAAGACGAATATTCGATTACGAACAAAATTACAATATTCCAGATCTTCAAATTGATCCACCTAAACCGGTCGGAACATCAAAGGACGCAGAGATGGCTGAAGAACCGAATCATCCACTCAAATATTACGCTAGTCCTTCGCAAGCTGAGTCGCATTCCAGCATTGCCGCACCGGCTATCAACCGAAACGATTTCGAATTGAAACCTTCACTGATATCGGCCGTGCAACAAAATCAATTCGCCGTAAATCTTACCGAGGATCCGAACCTTCATCTTTCGATATTTGTGCAGTACGCAGATACTGTAAAAGCTAATGGAGTTACCCAAGAAGCTATTAGATTACGTCTTTTTCCTTTTTCACTTCGAGACAGAGCGAGAGCCTGGCTTCAATCTCTACCCTCGAATTCAGTAACTACGTGGGAGGAACTAAAGAGAGTATTCTTGACAAGATATTTCCCACCTAGCAAGACAGCTATGCTAAGAGCTCAAATCAACGGATTTAAGCAAAAGGAAAATGAGTCACTTTTCGAAGCTTGGGAACGCTATAAAGATATGCTGAGACTTTGTCCACATCACGGATTAGTAGAATGGATGGTCATCCATACCTTCTACAATGGACTCTTGTACAATACAAGAATGACAATTGAAGCTGCCGCAGGCGGCGCACTAATGGACAAAGAATATAATGATGCTTATGCACTTATCGAGAGTATGGCCCAGAACCATTACCAATGGGGAAGCGAGAGAGTCGCAACTGAGAAACCAACAAAAGGAGGTATGTACGAAGTGAGTAGTATGGACCAAGTCAATGCAAAGTTTGACCAACTTAACCAAAAGTTCGACAACTTGGCCATAACACCAACAGCCACCGTGGCTGCGGTAACACCTAACTGTGAGTTATGTGGAGTTCCAGGACATGCTGTCCCTGATTGTCAACTATTAGTAGGAATTCCCACAGATCAAGTGAATTATGCTCAAGGAAACCCATACTCAAACACATACAACCCAGGTTGGAAGAATCATTCGAACTTCTCCTATAAGAACAACAATGCTTTATACGCACCAGGTCAAGCACCAGCTACACCACCAGGATATCAAAAGACTGCTCCTAATGTTCCTAGAAAATCAAACCTTGAGTTGATGATGGAGAACTTCATAGCTAACCAATCTCAAACGAACAAGGATTTCTTAAACCAAAACATACACACTAGTGAGCAGATTAAGCAATTAGGGAGCAAGGTAGATGCGTTAGCTACACATAACAAAATGCTAGAAACTCAGATTTCACAAGTTGCTCAACAACAAGCACCTACCGCTGCACCAGCTGGAGTATTTCCTGGACAACCTCAACCTAATCCAAAAGGACAGGCCAATGTTGTGACATTAAGAAGTGGCAAGGAACTTGACGGACCTGCATATCCAAGACTTGACAATCCAGCCATGTACCAAAAACCGGATAAACCGACTGAAAAGGTGAATGAACCAGAAGAAAAGGAAGATAATAATCAAGAGGAAGTGGAGAAAGAAAAGCCTTATGTGCCTCCACCACCTTATAAACCACCAATTTCGTACCCTCAGAGATTAACCAATTCTAAGACGATGGGCCAGTTTAAGAAATTTGTTGAACTTCTGAAACAGTTGAATATTACTATTCCGTTTACAGAAGCTATCACTCAAATGCCCTCGTATGCTAAGTTTTTAAAGGAAATCTTATCTAATAAGAAAAAGATAGAGGATAACGGAACTGTTACACTTACTGCTGAGTATAGTGCAATAATTCAAAATAATATGCCTCCTAAGCTAAAAGATCCAGGAAGTTTCTCTATACCCTGTGTAATAGGAAAATTCGTCATTGACAAAGCTCTATGCGATTTAGGAGCCAGTATCAGTGTTATGCCCTTAACAATTTGCAAAAGGCTAGACATGGGAGACCTAAGACCAACTAAAATGTCTGTTCAACTAGCCGATCGCTCTATTAAATATCCTGTAGGCATAATAGAAAACGTCCCAGTACGTATAGGACAATTCTATATTCCTACTGATTTTATAATCATGGACATCTCTGAAGATTCCACTACACCTATCATACTAGGAAGACCATTCTTAGCTACCGCCGGAGCTATTATAGACGTAAAGAAAGGAAAGCTAACCTTTGAAGTAGGTGAAGAGAAAGTTGAATTTATTTTAACACAATTCTTACAATCACCAGCTATAGAGGATACATGCTATTTATTGGATGTAATTGACGAATGTGTAAGAGAAATGGAAATGAAAGAAACTACCTATTCTGAAATTATGAAAATTCAAATCCCTCCGATTTTCGAAGATGACAATTGGCGTGAACCATATCAGGATGATAGTCTGAGCGAAAGTTTAGCACTTACACCGGATCCCATGCCAAGTAAGAATAAACCTACATTAGAGTTAAAAACTTTATCTAAGAACCTAAGATACGAATTCCTAGACATTGAATGTACAAGACCAGTTATAATCAATTCCAGTTTAGGAACAATTGAAACAAAGAAACTTTTAGATATCTTAAAGAAATATCCAACAGTATTAGGATATAACATATCTGATCTCAAAGGAATATGCCCTTCAATTTGTATGCATCGTATTCTGCTAGAAGAAGATTGCAAAACCTCCAGAGAATCTCAAAGAAGAATTAACCCAATCCTTAGCACTGTAGTAAGGGAAGAAGTTAAGAAACTACTAGACGCTGGAATAATATATCCAATCTCTGATAGTAAATGGGTTAGTCCAGTACATGTAGTACCAAAGAAAGGAGGTATCACTGTTGTGAAAAACGCTAAAGGCGAATCGATATCACAAAGAGTAGTGACCGGACATAGAGTGTGCATCGATTATCGTAAACTAAACAAAGCCACTCGAAAAGATCATTTCCCACTACCTTTTATAGATCAAATGTTAGAACGATTAGCCAAGCACTCATATTTCTGTTATCTTGATGGTTACTCAGGATTTTTCCAAATCCCTATCCACCCGGATGATCAAGAAAAGACTACATTCACATGCCCTTATGGAACGTTCGCTTATAGACGAATGCCCTTTGGATTATGCAACGCTCCTGCAACCTTTCAAAGATGTATGATGTCAATCTTCGCAGATTTCATAGACAACATCATGGAAGTGTTCATGGATGACTTCTCTGTATGCGGGCAAAGTTTTGAAGGATGTCTATCAAATTTAGAAATGGTGTTAGAAAGATGTGTAAAAGTAAACCTCGTACTTAACTGGGAGAAATGTCATTTTATGGTCAGAGAAGGAATCATACTAGGACACGTTATATCTGATAAGGGAATTGAAGTTGATAAAGCTAAGATAGAAGTCATAAAAGATCTTCAACCCCCTAAGACCGTTCGATAAATACGAAGCTTTTTAGGACACGCCGGTTTCTACCGACGATTCATCAAAGATTTCTCGAAAATCACTAAACCTCTTACCGGTTTATTAATGAAAGACGCTGAGTTCATATTCAATAAAGAGTGTCTTAAATCATTTGAAACTCTAAAAACAGCCCTCATCACCTCACCAATCATGCAACCCCCTGACTGGAGATTACCTTTCGAAATCATGTGCGATGCGAGTGACTATGCTGTAGGCGCGGTTCTAGGACAAAGGAAGGACAAGAAACTTCATGCAATTTACTATGCCAGTAGAACCTTAGATTCTGCTCAGATGAACTACGCCACTATTGAAAAATAATTATTAGCGTTTGTCTTTGCGCTTGACAAATTCCGTTCCTACCTAGTGGGAGCAAAAATAATCGTCTACACAGACCACGCTGCTATCAGATATCTATTAACTAAGAAAGATGCTAAACCAAGACTCTTGAGATGGATTTTACTCTTACAAGAGTTTGATCTCGAAATAAAAGATAAAAAAGGTACTGAAAACGTCGTAGCAGACCATTTATCTAGAATAGAAGGTATTCAACCCGAACAAGTGCCGATTAACGACGATTTTCCGTATGAACAGCTGATAGCACAAATAGGAAGCGACCCAGTTCAGTTAGACATAGATGAACCAGAACCCGTGGAAACAATCCAAACAACTATAGGACTGCCATGGTACGCTGACATTGTCAACTACTTAGCTGCAGGAGCACTTCCACCCGATTTAACCTATCAGCAGAAAAAGAAATTCTTTCACAATCTTAAACATTACTATTGGGACGAACCATTATTGTTTAAAAGAGGACCCGGCGGAATCTTTCGTTGATGTATTCCCGAAGAACAAATAGAAGATGTCATTGCTCATTGTCATTCATCTCCTTATGGTGGACATGCAAGCACTTCCAAGACTTGTGCAAAAATCTTACAAGCCGGCCTATTCTGGCCTAATTTATGGAAAGATGTCCACATCGCTGTTATAAATTGCGATCGGTGTCAACGCACCGGTAATATTTCAAGAAGAGATGAAATGCCTCAAAGAGGAATATTAGAAGTAGAAGTCTTTGACGTTTGGGGAATAGATTTCATGGGACCATTCCCATCATCTTTCGGTAATAAGTATATACTCGTAGCTGTCGATTATGTTTCAAAATGGATTGAGGCTATAGCTTCTCCTACAAATGACACACGAGTAGTAATTAAGCTTTTCAAGAATATAATCTTTCCAAGATTCGGTGTGCCTAGACTTGTCATAAGTGACGGTGGCTCGCACTTCATTTCGAAAATATTTGACAAATTACTATCTAAGTATGGAGTCAGACATCGTGTAGCAACACCATATCATCCACAAACAAGTGGACAGGTCGAAGTCTCAAATAGAGAAATTAAACAAATCTTAGAAAAGACTGTCGCCATATCTAGGAAAGATTGGTCATCTATACTTAATGAAGCTTTATGGGCTTATAGGACAGCCTACAAGACACCCATAGGAACTACACCTTTCAAATTAGTGTATGGAAAGTCTTGTCATCTCCCGGTAGAACTAGAACACAAAGCATATTGGGCGATTAAAACACTCAATATAAACTACAATGCCGCTGGAGAAAAGAGAATCCTCGACATTAACGAATTAGAAGAGTTAAGGTTAGATGCTTATGAGAATGCTAAAATATATAAAGAAAGAACTAAGCGATGGCACGATAAACGCCTATCTAGGAAAGAATTTAGTGTGGGAGACGTTGTACTCCTCTTTAATTCAAGACTTAGGCTCTTTCCTGGAAAACTAAAATCTAGATGGTCAGGACCCTTTGAAATAACTAGAGTGTTCCCGAGCGGAGCAATAGAAATTAAGGGTAGGAATAGTGAACCGTTCACAGTAAACGGACAACGATTAAAACATTACCATAAAATTGAAAATAGAGATTATGCAAATAGTCTAAAGCTTTTAGAGTTGTCCATTAATCTCCCTGATTAATCTACCCCTAAGCATTACGTCAGGCTTATGACGATAAAAACAGCGCTTAGTGGGAGGCAACCCATTTTATCAATTTATCATTTTATTGTTTTATTGTTTTATTTCATTATTATCATTATTGATTTTATTTATGCATTTATTTTCTTATTTTCTTTATTTTAATTTTTATTTTCTAAATCACTTTTACAGATTTTCTAAAGTCTTTTTCACTTTCCTTTTCCCCCTGATTTGTTTCCTCCACATTTGAACTAACTATGGCTAACCAACCAAGAAACATTATGGAAACCAAATTTAGAGGTAGGAACCAAAGAATGAAATTTGAGGAGTTATCATAGAGACCAATGGATTTGACTCTGTATCATGATGAACTGACTATGGAAACTTTAGGTATACATGATAGCATCTTATACCTGTTTAACCAACTTGGATGGGAGAATGCTCTCATAAAACAAAAGTTTGTGACTTACCGCGAGCTCACCCTTGAGTTCTTAAGCTCCTTAGTTTACATACCCGAGCGTGGTTTTGGATTAAGGAAAGGATTTATCAATTTCCGACTATTCGGAATCGAATATGACTTTAACCATAAAGAACTAGCTGACTTAATAGGATTTCCTAATGGACCCTTTGCTTTTACTACCACACAGGTAGAATTAATGGATATCGAGCTAGACTTCTTTTGTGGAACCTTAACCGGAAATTACCATCCTGAGCCGGATAACATGAACAATGATGAAATACATAACCCTGCTATCCGCTATTTCCATAAGATCCTTGCCCACACCTTCTTTGGAAAGGAAAAAAACCTCACTGGAGTATCTAAAGATGAGATATTTATTATGTCCTATTTGACCAATGGACAACCAGTTAATGGTGTACCATTCATGATGCAAACTTTTACCCGAATCCAAGAGGAACCTGATCTACCCATATTGGTAGGAGGCCTGGTCACCATGATTGCTGATGCCCTAGGACTTAGATACCAATTACACAAGTGTAACCGTTTAGGTACCATCCGCCCTATGAATCTGAACTTTTTCTTTAACCGCCAAATTATAAGAAACTTAGGACAACCACCTTACGAGTACCTAATCAGAAATGAAGTAGTAACCCTGTTCACATTACCAAACCATGCTAGAGTCAGTGTTCACAATAATGATAATTGGCTTTATGAGCTTACCCCTCCTGACTATCCATCTACACCCGAAACACCACAATCTTACAAAATTAGGGATGACATATTGACTGATGTAGAAAGTGACCCTGAGACACCTCCTGGTTACCATGACATTGACCACACTGATGAAGTTATTGAAACCCCTGAAGTAAATCAAGTAGGATATGCTGACAACTTAGAGAAAATTATGAATACTCTTGAAGTTTACCAAGCCGATATTAATGCTGTTAAGGATGAGGTTAAAAGCATGCGATTGGACGTTATAGGTTTAACTGCCATAACATGTGAACAATTCCATCATTTAAACTCCGCACTTGAAGATTTGAAGAAGCAACTTTGAAAATGCTGTAGTGATTTAATTTATTTTACTTTTCGCTTTTGTTTCTAGTTAGTTTTAATATTTTGCAAACATTTTGTAGCTTATTTTTTTATCAATGTAATTTTCCTTCTATGATGTCAAAAGCAAAGTACTTCTAGTTTTGCAACTTTCTAATTTAATCAATTTCCATGCTTTTCATTACTTACTGTTATATTTAAATTGCTTGATATTTTATGAATTCTCGTGTGATGAAATTACTGCTAATATATGTTGATCCAGTATTATATATATTGTTTATGTTAGAATTAATTGGAAGTAATAATAAAAAATTGCATTGAACTGAAGTGAGATAATGCATTCTGTGAAAAATTACAAGTTTTGAAGCCATCACGGTCGTCACCATTCCCTAACGATCGTGACAAGCTATTTAGCGTGTCACGACCGTAAGACCTCCCTCACGACCGTGACAACCCTATTTTATGAATTCTGAGGAAACAGAACCGTTCACCTTCGCAGAACCCCATTCTCCATTTTCACAAAAACGAAAACCTCCCATTATCTCCTCATTCTCCCGTAACCACCCATTACTCTCAATCAATTTCATTAACCCATTAAACCTCTCCATTTATTCAAAACTTCTCACATTCACTCATTTCATTATAATCCGAACAAATTCTTCAGTTTTCTTCATTTTCTCACAAAACCTCAAAAACTCTCATCTCTCATTTCCTTACTTGCATGCAATGGAGAATATCCAATTTAGAGATGGTGACCAAGGAGAAGCACAAAGACAGAAGTTTATCAGGTTTCAGAACCGTGGCATCCAACCCACTCGGTATGTCGACCTTGACTGCTTGAGGGAGTTAGGACTGCTAGACGGCGTGAAGCTATTGCTTGAGAATGTTGGCTTGTGGGACTTGTGCAGTCAACCACAACCGACATTCGAAATCCTCACCTTGGAGTTTCTGAGTTCGTTTCAGTATTTTACACCTCCCGGTTCAACAAGTCAACTCACCGGCATTGCAAAGTTGAGAATGCTCGGAAGAGAGTTCGAAATCACACAAACAAGGATTGCTGAACTGTTAGGTTTCCATCACGGCGATGATGCTCATCTCCGCGTGCCCGACAACTTCAACGAAGCTGATTTCACTTTGTGGCACGACATCACGAACAGCCGTGCTATCGCTTATCAGAGTCTGAATGTCACCCACATCCATAATCCGGCTATTCGGTATTTCCATCGCATCATCTGCAATACTATTTTTGCAAGAGAGAGCAATCACAAGCTAAACTCCAAAGAGCTCTTGTTCTTGCACTGTGCCTTAAATGAGGAACGCATCAATGCTGCCCCGTTCCTTTTAGCCTATATCCGGTCTGTAGCGCATCGAGGCGCAACCCCCTTCTACATAGGCGGGATTGTCACCACCCTTGCCATTCAGCTGGAGCTTGGTGAACAGATTACTCATTTGCCTCATAGAGCAGGAGAGTTGCTTACAAAGAGCTATTGCAAGTCCGCCCATTTGATATCATAGAGAGAGGATGGCAGGTTCAACCCTGTGATCCAAGGCACCGTTTATCATCACATCACCTTGCCTTGCCGTGACCGCATTGATCCATCGAACCGATCCAATTGGCTATTTGCTTTACCGGATGCTGCAGGCCATGTTCCGATTATTGATGAGCAGACTGATGCACCTGTGGACGAGATGCAGGATACCATGGATACTGCTGAGCCAGTACAGGACATCCCTGAGTCCTCCACCAGGCAGCCACCTATACCCGACATCACACTTGAAGACGTCCTCTGTGCCATTCATCAGCAGAATCAGATGAATGCCGCACTCGAGCGAAGGCAAAAAGAGCAATATGATGCACTCCTTTCAGCTGTTGCCAATAACCAGAGGACGACAAATGAGAAGCTAGGAGAGATTTTTAGCGAGCTAGAGGCTTTGCGTATAGATATCACTGCTCTCACCACCACCAGTTATGATCCAGAGGCCACTCCTACCAGACGCTCCCGCACCAGAAGCCGAGGTCGTGGTCGTCAGCAGCCTTAGTTTATGTTTTTGTTTTTCCATTTCTGCTTTTGTATTGTATTTTCCCCGCTATTATATCACAACATTGAGGACAATGTCTGATATAGTGTGGGAGAGATACCTTTCCTTTTCCGCATTTTCCATTTCATTGTATTTCCCTTTCCGTATTTCAATTAAACGAAGTAATATTTGTGTTATTTCTTCAGTTTCGAATTTTCCCCGTTTATATAGCCATACCGAAAATTTTTATTTTATCTTCGCATTACCCGACTTACCTATGAAATCGTAGTTAGGAAGCTGAGAAAGATCCAACAAGATCAATACAGTCTTGACACCTTAGACTTCCTACTTAAGCATTCCGTTCCGATAATTGTTACGACTACACCTTAAGTTTTAGTTCTAAAGTAACCCCTAGTAGTTTATACTAGCAGTCAGCACCGTCTGAACACAAACCACGTGGGGAGCCGATGAACATAAGTGTTTGATGCCTAATCTATAAATGATCCTTCATATCTCGATGCCAATAAAAAGAAATTGCACCAAAGTACACGGTCGCATATAAGAAACGAGAAATATGAGAAGAAGTCCATTGCGGGTTGGTTCAGAGGTACCTGGTTCTGAACTCGGTAGGGCGTGCTACGGCTCGATCCCCCACAACCTCCAATTTGGATAATATATATATAGGGTTGCCACATTCGTGTACCAGACCCCGTGCTTATAAAGGATCAAAGTCACTAACCGGCTACTCCACTACGTGCGTGCTAAGGCAAAGGGCTTAATGTGATTGCACTAGAATGAAACCGGGTGAAATAAGATCGAAAGACTCTAGGTAGAATCATAACGCAATTACCGAATGTTTCGTTTAACGGGAAGTCGATGACTTAGCTTGTTGCTTGTGTCATTAGTGTATCGTTAGTGTTATATTCTAGTACCGTTTTGTCTAGCTAAATGATTCCTCGTATGGTTTGTTATGTGTATGCGTCCGATGAAAATTGTCCGATCATTTTTCAACCGACTATTTGCTTGAGGACAAGCAAAGGTTTAAGTTTGGGGAAGTTTGATAACGAGAAATTGTATCATTTTATTACTATGTTTCAAGTCCGATTTATCACACATTTATCATATTAACACCCGATTCTTCGAGTTTTCTATGTCATATTGCAGGTATAACATTTCTAGAGCTAAATCATGAGCCAAAGATGAAATGAACAAAAACAAGCATGAAAAGAAGAAGAAGAAAGGAATTCTGTAATTCTGCATAATTTGTAACAGTCACGGTCGTTACCACATCATCACGACCGTGACGCCCAACGTGGAACACTCACGATCGTCACTCAAGTGTCACGACCGTGACACCCTTTAAATGGAAAAAGTGAGCGTGACACCTTTGTCACGAACGTGACAAAGGAAAATAGGGTTAATTGGATTGAATTGGTCATGAAGACGTGCAACGTGAAGTCAAAAGTCATTCCTATTATTTCTCAACCCAGTATGCATTTTTTCCTGGATTCTCTCTTCAACGGAACGATACCCACGCTATGGATTGTAACTGCCCAAGCCCAATATTATTTTCTATAAATAGCCTAGTTATGAATTTATAAGTACAGAGTTTTTTTTTAAGATTTTCGCGGAAGCTCTGCCGTATTTTTGTTGCACCCTTATTTTATTTTTTTCCAGCAATTGTTCTTGTTTAATTTCTGCTTCTATATGCAAACCAAACTAAATAACAATTTCCAACATTAGGAAATTGTTATTATTAATTTCTTCTCAAGCCTTCGGAAATTGTTTAATTTTATTTTCGATTCCGGTTCCGCACTCCGAGCTTACCAGTCTGTGGAAGAAGGAGTATTAAGATTTAATCATTCAGGTTTTTATAATTTCGCATTTATATTAAGTTATTTATTTATGTTAAGAATTTATTTCTATTATTTTATAATGCATGTTTTAATTTATATTTATCTGTTTCTGCATCTGTCTGGTACAACAAAGATGAGTAGCTAAACTAATTAGGTGGTATGTAATTAAAATAAACCAACCCGGTAAAATCAAATCTAAGCTAAAACCATTAAGAACTTAAATTCTGGCTGTGACTTTTTATTATAAAAATTAATCTTTTTGTTACGAGAGTAAGAAAAGTGTAATAGGTTAGGTCGAGACCACGAGAGTGTGAGATTTTAACCGGATAGCTAAAGTTAGGCACTTGATTTAAATACAGCGAGAGCGCTTTAAAATGAATTAGACTTATTAAGTTTTCAAAAATTATTTTCTAAACACTTATGGGCTAGCGAGAGCAGGCATAGGGCTTTAGGAGTAAGATCTGAGATAAGACCACGAGAGTGTGAGTCAATGGTATTTAAACTGATAATCTCTACAGAATAATTTAAGTGAACCATCCTTATAAGCTTAGGATAAATTGACCCGCATAGGTTAACATAATTACATACCGACCGCCTTCTTATTATTTCATTAAAACTAAAATTTAATTCCCGTCTTTAATCCTTAAAAAAAAACCAAAATCGTGACAAACAATCCACCTTAGCTAAACTAGTAGACCCTATAGCACTAAGTGATTATAAAGTCCCTGTGGGATCGACAATCTTTTATATTACTTCGATAGGCTGTGCACTTGCAGTTCAGATACCGCTAGACACATATCGCGTCTTCGCGCCCCATCAGGTTTTTGGCGCCGTTGCCGGGGACCTTAATTTAGTTACTAGTGCACTATTAGAGTATCATTGTCTAGACTAAGGTAACAACTTATTCTTTTCCTAATCTAATTTCCCGAGTGTATGCCAAGTACTCACTCTCAAGGCGAAGACTTGCAACCTCCAGTCCCAGAATTAGAACGCTTCTTACACGTAAGAAGATGAATATTCGATTACGAACAAAATTACAATATTCCAGATCTTCAAATTGATCCACCTAAACCAGTCGGAACATCAAAGGACGCAGAGATGGCTGAAGAACTGAATCATCCACTCAAATATTACGCTAGTCCTTCGCAAACTGAGCCGCATTCCAGCATTGCCGCACCGGCTATCAACCGAAACGATTTCGAATTAAAACCTTCGCTGATATCGGCCGTGCAACAAAATCAATTCGCCGGAAATCCTACCGAGGATCCGAACCTTCATCTTTCGATATTTGTGCAGTACGCAGATACTATAAAAGCTAATGGAGTTACCCAAGAAGCTATTAGATTACGTCTTTTTCCTTTTTCACTTCGAGACAGAGCGAGAGCCTGACTTCAATCTCTACCCTCGAATTCAGTAACTACGTGGGAGGAACTAAAGAGAGTATTCTTGACAAGATATTTCCCACCTAGCAAGACAGCTATGCTAAGAGCTCAAATCAACGGATTTAAGCAAAAGGAAAATGAGTCACTTTTCGAAGCTTGGGAACGCTATAAAGATATGCTGAGACTTTGTCCACATCACGGATTAGTAGAATGGATGGTCATCCATACCTTCTACAATGGACTCTTGTACAATACAAGAATGACAATTGACGCTGCCGCAGGCGGCGCACTAATGGACAAAGAATATAATGATGCTTATGCACTTATCGAGAGTATGGCCCAGAACCATTACCAATGGGGAAGCGAGAGAGTCGCAACTGAGAAACCAACAAAAGGAGGTATGTACGAAGTGAGTAGTATGGACCAAGTCAATGCAAAGTTTGACCAACTTAACCAAAAGATCGATAACTTGGCTATAACACCAACAGCCACCGTGGCTACCGTAACACCTAACTGTGAGTTATGTGGAGTTCCAGGACATGCTGTCCCTGATTGTCAACTATTAGTAGGAATTCCCACAGATCAAGTGAATTATGCTCAAGGAAACCCGTACTCAAACACATACAACCCAGGTTGGAAGAATCATCTGAACTTCTCCTATAAGAACAACAATGCTTTATACGCACCAGGTCAAGCACCAGCTACACCACCAGGATATCAAAAGACTGCTCCTAATGTTCCTAGAAAATCAAACCTTGAGTTGATGATGGAGAACTTCATAGCTACCCAATCTCAAACGAACAAGGATTTCTTAAACATAAACATACACACTGTCGCTCCCACTAAATGAAGCCGGGTCAAATAGGGTACAGACGCGAACGGTCGGCGAAAGGAGGATGTGAGAACACACAGGAGTGAACTCACAGGGAATGAAAAGAGTCGCCAGCTAGGCATTTTTATCCCAGGGGAAAGGTAATGCTGCATAGACCTAGAAAGATATGGATAAGACGGTTGCGAACCAGAGAAACTGAGAAAGGGGGTTGGTTACAACCTGGGAAGGTATTAGCACCCAGATTGTCCGTCGTACTCGACGGGATCCACGCTTAAAAGATTTGTGTTTCAAAGGGGTAGTGTCAGTGCAATTTATGTGCAAAAGAGCTGTAAAAGGATGTACAGGTGTCAGTGTAAGAAAAGGAATAAGATGCTCAAGATCATGAGGCTAAAAAAAGAATGAAGCTGGAAGGAGGGGGAATATACAGAGACTTTTGTTCGATAACTGTTAAGTTATGCCTACGTATCCTCTCGTGCAATGAGGAAGTCAGAACACCGTAGTTCGACCCAAAGAGACTGAAAGGATGCATTGACTGATGAACTGCTTGCTTGTCTATGCTCAAGTGTATGACCTGTCTGGCTCAGGTGCAAACTGTCTTGCATTAGACGGAAGAAGCGAGTTCTCGGTTGTGAGTGAATGAGATGAGAAAAGAATCCCGGAGGAGACGATTATTGTTTGTTTTTGAGTTTTCAGTCTTTTATTGCTTTTTGAAAGTTTGTCATAAGTTAATGAGCTTAAGCCTAAACCAATGGGTTAGTAAACTCATCACATCTTCCCTCTGATTAGGGGTAATGAGAATACCTCAAGTGTGAAGTCAGATTCTCACACTTAATCACCTTTGGTGTAGGATTAAGATCATTAACCTACTTGTGATTATTTAGATGTTTTTTGTGTTTTTGTTTAGTGTTAAGTAATGAGGTTAAGCCATAATCAGGGATTAAACAGACTCATTACACCATCCTAAGAGAAGGATAATAGATGAGAATGTTTAAGCTGAGGAAAGCTCCTCAACTTAATCCATGATTAGGGATTAAACTCATGACAAAACAAGCCTTTGATTAAGTGGATTTTATTTAATGGTATGATGATGAAGTGGTTTTTATGGTTTGTAAGACAACTTGAGGGGGACTTGTCCATTAACACTAGGGTTAGTCCTTCTTAACCAATTAAGGAAGAATTAGAACCCTAATGCAAGGCCCAAGTTACAAGTGTGATGTCTTGATACTTATTAAGTGAATTGATTAAAGGAGTTAAACACATTAAGGGTTTAACACTTAGGATTAAAGTTATACACTTCATCCTAAGAGAAGGATGCAGGCATAAGCTTAATCACAATGCCTTAAAGCCTTTAGGGTTTAGCCCCTGATTATGAGATGAGAAGAGATGACTCAAAAGAGACACAAAGGTAAAAACTAAAAGGGGAGACTAATCAAAACCCTAATCATTTTCATGCTTGGTTGTTCCTAAAGTTTGTGAGGTTTTCAAAAGAAGATCTTCAATGGAACCACCAGGAAGCAGATGAAAGGATCAAGAGAAGAAAAGTGACTTGCTTCTTTCAAGAAGTCAAGTCACTTGAAGAAAGAAAGTGGGGAGAAGAAGAATGAGCAAGCTCAAACTCAAACACATATAAAAATGCAGCATGGATGCAAGAGAGATGAAAAGAAGAGTTATGAGAAGTGAAGGCAAATTCACTTCTCAAAGTCACTTACCACCTGAAAGGTTAGAAAAGAAATGCAATGCAATGCAAAATGGGATGGAATGACATGATGCAAAACAAGACCAGAAGCATATACATGATGCTAATGATGCTACAAACATGAGGCAGCACATGGACATGATCATACAAGTTCATGAATGCAAATGAAGCAAGTTAGGCACCATGAACATACATGAAAAGTTATGAAGTGCACATGACATACAACATGGCAAATACATGATGCAATGATCAAACATGCTTTCAATATGTCTTATGATGTCAAATGAATCAAATGGATGCTTGAAATGCCATGGCAAGTCATGTTATGCAAGAGAATACAAGAGGGATGCACATGGAAGCCCCAAATTAGGGTTTATGAACCAAACATCAAACAAAAGTCAAAATCAGAAGCAAACAACATTACAAAAAATTGAAAATTTACTCAAAGGACCCCTAAACCTATCCTAAACCAATTCCCAAAGGAAAGGTCTCAACTCTTAACCAATCTCAAGTTATGATTTTTACAAGTTTTTAGGGTTTTTAGGGTTTCTAAACAAAAGAAGTGCCAAACAAATTGAAAATGAAAGATCAAATCATGGCCTTTTTATCTCAAAAACTACATGCTAAACACAATGCAATGCAAGAAGAATCAATGTCCAACTCCTCATGAATAGGCAGAAATGATTTTTTGAACTATGGATCAAATTAATGCACAAAAATGATTTTAATTCAATGAAAAATTCTCAAAATGCATCAAGATCAAAAAAGAAATTTGGTTTGAAGGTTGGACAATGTTTCTAAATGTCTTGGGACATTTCATGAATTTTTTGGTGATTTTTAAATACCTAAAAGTATTTTTAATAAATTAATTTTCATTAATCAATTAAAAATAATCTTTTAAATATTTAAAAATACTTTTTTAATGCTAAAAATGAAAATAAAAATATTTTTGTGTCATAAAAATTAATAAAACTCTTGAGAAAAAGTTTCATAATTTTTAAGCAATTTTTACTATTTTAAATAAATTGTGCAAATTAAATGAAAAGAAATGAAATAAAAATTAAAATAAAATGAAGTAATCAGAAGGAGAGGCTGGGATTGAGTCTGGATTTGAAAACATTGACCAGCGCGCATCTGGACGGCTGTGGTTCATTCTGAGTTAATTAGTTTAATTAAGATTTATTTAATTAATGAAAGTGGATTAGGGCAAAGCAAACAGATCTGGACCATCTATCCATGCGGGAAGTCAACGTTTTCAAACAATCCAACGCCCAAGATTCAAATGGCACTAATGACCTGAGATTAGGGCAAAACACTTTCAGGTGACCGGAGGGAAGCTCCGGTCATCTTCTCCGGCGGTATCAAAACCCTAAAACATGATTCAGGCATCTATTCCACAAATTAAACACACCTAAGTGATCCTCTAACATCCTAGGACACGAATCTATGCCCAAACATCATTTAAACCCCAGAAATCATGCAAATCGAAGAGAACAAAATCCACGGGTGAAATTTCAGAGGGATCATACAAACTCATTTCTCACTTATTTTTGATTCTAAAGGCATCCCCAAGATCAGCAAGACATAAGCAATCATATTATAACTTAAAATGCAAGCTTTGGGAGAAAGTGTTCATGTTCATACCTGAGCTGGAAAGCTTCAATATTGAGCTTCCAGGGCCTTCTTTGTGTGCAAATGGACCTCTTTGACTCTCCTGAGCTCAATGGGATACCTCAAAGCTCTTGTGGATGGCTGATTTGAGAGGAATACTTCTGGTGTAGCAGATAACACAGTCAGGAATAGGGAGGTTTCAGGCCACTCCAATGGTGGATTCTTGCTCCTTTAGGTGTGCTTGACTTGTTGGTGAAGAAAAATGGTGTGTTTGATGGTTGGATAAAGGGATTCGAAGAGTTCTGGTTTTGAGGATGAGAAATGGTGAAGCTCAGTTCATGCTGGTTTCAGGCTTGAATCTTGTTGGTTTCTACTCAATGAGGCCAGGTGAGTTGATATGTGGAATTGGTTTTAGTGTTTGAGGTTTGTGGAGGCAGATTCGAAGAGTTTTGCTTGATGGAGTGTTTTTGTGTATGTGATGTTGTGGCCTGTTTCAGCTTGGCTTCTTCTTATGTTTTGCTTGCCAAAGGATAGTATAAACAATTCCAAGTGGCCAGAGGATGTGACATGGCCTGCTGTGATTGGGATGTTTGCTTTTGCCAAAAGTCAACTTTTTTGTAAGAGAGGTATGGCTTGAGTTCTAGCTTGGTACAATGGCTAGGGCTGGCGCAGCATGGTGTGTATGGGAGGCTATCATGATTCAGCATCCAATGTAACAAGTGGGGGAAAGTGTGATGATGATTTTGCAAGTTGTTCCAACTTTGGTTCACATGTGATTTTCTCATTCCATAAGCCATGAAACATGAGAATTTTTGGTTCAATTCTGACTTTTATGACTTATGGGATGTTTGTACATTGGTTTGATGTCAACTAGAAGTTACAAACAAGCCTTGGTTCATGATCTTGCAAATTCCTCATTTGGTGCACATCTTGAAAATAAGTGATTTTTGGCAACTTTGTCACACCATAACTTTTGATCCAAGAAGAATTAGATCATGTTCTTGTACTTTTTGAAAAGGGAAAAATGTATTCTACAACTTTCATGACCAAAGTTTTTCCATTTGAAGCATTTTTGGATCAAGAATCAAGGCTTGAAAAATGGCACAAAATGACATATTCTTGAAAAGTCAACCATGCCCAAAAAAGTCAACTTAGCAAAATCTTCAAATTCTTGATTTTGTGAACTTCAACCTTCTTCCATGATCAAATAAAGATCATATGCACTCAAAATGATGAAGATCACCCCTTGGTTGGGTCATTGGGGGCCTCAGATGCCCTGATTTTACACTGACTTGTCTGAAAAGTCAACTCTTGATCAGATGACTTCCCCATGGAATTTCTTCATGAAACTTGATATGCATACTCCCTATATCATATAGAGACCAATGGAAACAAGAATGACCAAAAAATTTGGAGTTATGGCCTCTGAAACCAAAACCCTAATTTTAGGTCAACTGTGCAGTCAAACTTGGCTCTGCATCCACACCAATCCCAGTTCTTGTGATCCTTTTGCATTTTTGACTTTGAGAGGATGTAATATGATATAAGAACACACATGGACCCCTTTGAAGTGATTGATGGCCTTTGGAGTGGCTCAAGAGGCTCTTGGATTGCTCAGATCACAAACCCTAGGTGCAGATGATTTAGAATCTATGCAGTGAATCAAAAATGTAATATGAGGTGATATGATTGTGTTTATGCATATGAAATGATCACAAGCCATGGTGTGAATGGGTGAGGGCAAATTTGGGGTGTTTACACACACTAGTGAGCAGATTAAGCAATTAGGGAGCAAGGTAGATGCGTTAGCTACACATAACAAAATGCTAGAAACTCAGATTTCACAAGTTGCTCAACAACAAGCACCTACCGCTGCACCAGCTGGAGTATTTCCTGGACAACCTCAACCTAATCCAAAAGGACAGGCCAATGTTGTGACATTAAGAAGTGGCAAGGAACTTGACGGACCTGCATATCCAAGACTTGACAATCCAGCCATGTACCAAAAACCGGATAAACCGACTGAAAAGGTGAATGAACCAGAAGAAAAGGAAGATAATAATCAAGAGGAAGTGGAGAAAGAAAAGACTTATGTGCCTCCACCACCTTATAAACCACCAATTTCGTACCCTCAGAGATTAACCAATTCTAAGACGATGGGCCAGTTTAAGAAATTTGTTGAACTTCTGAAACAGTTGAATATTACTATTCCGTTTACAGAAGCTATCACTCAAATGCCCTCGTATGCTAAGTTTTTAAAGGAAATCTTATCTAATAAGAAAAAGATAGAGGATAACGGAACTGTTACACTTACTGCTGAGTATAGTGCAATAATTCAAAATAATATGCCTCCTAAGCTAAAAGATCCAGGAAGTTTCTCTATACCCTGTGTAATAGGAAAATTCGTCATTGACAAAGCTCTATGCGATTTAGGAGCCAGTATCAGTGTTATGCCCTTAACAATTTGCAAAAGGCTAGACATGGGAGACCTAAGACCAACTAAAATGTCTGTTCAACTAGCCGATCGCTCTATTAAATATCCTGTAGGCATAATAGAAAACGTCCCAGTACGTATAGGACAATTCTATATTCCTACTGATTTTATAATCATGGACATCTCTGAAGATTCCACTACACCTATCATACTAGGAAGACCATTCTTAGCTACCGCCGGAGCTATTATAGACGTAAAGAAAGGAAAGCTAACCTTTGAAGTAGGTGAAGAGAAAGTTGAATTTATTTTAACACAATTCTTACAATCACCAGCTATAGAGGATACATGCTATTTATTGGATGTAATTGACGAATGTGTAAGAGAAATGGAAATGAAAGAAACTACCTATTCTGAAATTATGAAAATTCAAATCCCTCCGATTTTCGAAGATGACAATTGGCGTGAACCATATCAGGATGATAGTCTGAGCGAAAGTTTAGCACTTACACCGGATCCCATGCCAAGTAAGAATAAACCTACATTAGAGTTAAAAACTTTATCTAAGAACCTAAGATACGAATTCCTAGACATTGAATGTACAAGACCAGTTATAATCAATTCCAGTTTAGGAACAATTGAAACAAAGAAACTTTTAGATATCTTAAAGAAATATCCAACAGTATTAGGATATAACATATCTGATCTCAAAGGAATATGCCCTTCAATTTGTATGCATCGTATTCTGCTAGAAGAAGATTGCAAAACCTCCAGAGAATCTCAAAGAAGAATTAACCCAATCCTTAGCACTGTAGTAAGGGAAGAAGTTAAGAAACTACTAGACGCTGGAATAATATATCCAATCTCTGATAGTAAATGGGTTAGTCCAGTACATGTAGTACCAAAGAAAGGAGGTATCACTGTTGTGAAAAACGCTAAAGGCGAATCGATATCACAAAGAGTAGTGACCGGACATAGAGTGTGCATCGATTATCGTAAACTAAACAAAGCCACTCGAAAAGATCATTTCCCACTACCTTTTATAGATCAAATGTTAGAACGATTAGCCAAGCACTCATATTTCTGTTATCTTGATGGTTACTCAGGATTTTTCCAAATCCCTATCCACCCGGATGATCAAGAAAAGACTACATTCACATGCCCTTATGGAACGTTCGCTTATAGACGAATGCCCTTTGGATTATGCAACGCTCCTGCAACCTTTCAAAGATGTATGATGTCAATCTTCGCAGATTTCATAGACAACATCATGGAAGTGTTCATGGATGACTTCTCTGTATGCGGGCAAAGTTTTGAAGGATGTCTATCAAATTTAGAAATGGTGTTAGAAAGATGTGTAAAAGTAAACCTCGTACTTAACTGGGAGAAATGTCATTTAATGGTCAGAGAAGGAATCATACTAGGACACGTTATATCTGATAAGGGAATTGAAGTTGATAAAGCTAAGATAGAAGTCTTAAAAGATCTTCAACCCCCTAAGACCGTTCGAGAAATATGAAGCTTTTTAGGACACGCCGGTTTCTACCGACGATTCATCAAAGATTTCTCGAAAATCACTAAACCTCTTACCGGTTTATTAATGAAAGACGCTGAGTTCATATTCAATAAAGAGTGTCTTAAAGCATTTGAAACTCTAAAAACAGCCCTCATCACCGCACCAATCATGCAACCCCCTGACTGGAGATTACCTTTCGAAATCATGTGCGATGCGAGTGACTATGCTGTAGGCGCGGTTCTAGGACAAAGGAAGGAGAAGAAACTTCACGCAATTTACTATGCCAGTAGAACCTTAGATTCTGCTCAGATGAACTACGCCACTACTGAAAAAGAATTATTAGCAGTTGTCTTTGCGCTTGACAAATTTCGTTCCTACCTAGTGGGAGCAAAAATAATCGTCTACACAGACCACGCTGCTATCAGATATCTATTAACTAAGAAAGATGCTAAACCAAGACTCTTGAGATGGATTTTACTCTTACAAGAGTTTGATCTCGAAATAAAAGATAAAAAAGGTACTGAAAACGTCGTAGCGGACCATTTATCTAGAATAGAAGGTATTCAACCCGAACAAGTGCCGATTAACGACGATTTTCCGTATGAACAGCTGATAGCACAAATAGGAAGCGACCCAGTTCAGTTAGACATAGATGAACCAGAACCCGTGGAAACAATCCAAACAACAGTAGGACTGCCATGGTACGCTGACATTGTCAACTACTTAGCTGCAGGAGCACTTCCACCTGATTTAACCTATCAGCAGAAAAAAAATTCTTTCACAATCTCAAACATTACTATTGGGACGAACCATTATTGTTTAAAAGAGGACCCGACGGAATCTTTCGTCGATGTATTCCCGAAGAAGAAATAGAAGATGTCATTGCTCATTGTCATTCATCTCCTTATGGTGGACATGCAAGCACTTCCAAGACTTGTGCAAAAATCTTACAAGTCGGCCTATTCTGGCCTAATTTATGGAAAGATGTCCACATCGCTGTTATAAATTGCGATCGGTGTCAACGCACCGGTAATATTTCAAGAAGAGATGAAATGCCTCAAAGAGGAATATTAGAAGTAGAAGTCTTTGACGTCTGGGGAATAGATTTCATGGGACCATTCCCATCATCTTTCGGTAATAAGTACATACTCGTAGCTGTCGATTATGTTTCAAAATGGATTGAGGCTATAGCTTCTCCTACAAATGACACACGAGTAGTAATTAAGCTTTTCAAGAATATAATCTTTCCAAGATTCGGTGTGCCTAGACTTGTCATAAGTGACGGTGGCTCGCACTTCATTTCGAAAATATTTGACAAATTACTATCTAAGTATGGAGTCAGACATCGTGTAGCAACACCATATCATCCACAAACAAGTGGACAGGTCGAAGTCTCAAACAGAGAAATTAAACAAATCTTAGAAAAGACTGTCGCCATATCTAGGAAAGATTGGTCATCTAAACTTAATGAAGCTTTATGGGCTTATAGGACAGCCTACAAGACACCCATAGGAACTACACCTTTCAAATTAGTGTATGGAAAGTCTTGTCATCTCCCGGTAGAACTAGAATACAAAGCATATTGGGCGATTAAAACACTCAATATAAACTACAATGCCGTTGGAGAAAAGAGAATCCTCGACATTAACGAATTAGAAGAGTTAAGGTTAGATGCTTATGAGAATGCTAAAATATATAAAGAAAGAACTAAGCGATGGCACGATAAACGCCTATCTAGGAAAGAATTTAGTGTGGGAGACGTTGTACTCCTCTTTAATTCAAGACTTAGGCTCTTTCCTGGAAAACTAAAATCTAGATGGTCATGACCCTTTGAAATAACTAGAGTGTTCCCGAGCGGAGCAATAGAAATTAAGGGTAGGAATAGTGAATCATTCACAGTAAACGGACAACGATTAAAACATTACCATAAAATTGAAAATAGAGATTATGCAAATAGTCTAAAGCTTTTAGAGTTGTCCACTAATCTCCCTGATTAATCTACCCCTAAACATTACGTCAGGCTTATGACGATAAAAACAGCGCTTAGTGGGAGGCAACCCATTTTATCAATTTATCATTTTATTGTTTTATTGTTTTATTTCATTATTATCATTATTGATTTTATTTATGCATTTATTTTTCTTATTTTCTTTATTTTTATTTTTATTTTCTAAATCACTTTTACAGATTTTCTAAAGTCTTTTCCACTTTCCTTTTCCCCCTGATTTGTTTCCTCCACATTTACACTAACTATGGCTAACCAACCAAGAAACATTATGGAAACCAAATTTAGAGGTAGGAACCAAAGAATGAAATTTGAGGATTTATCACAGAGACCAATGGATTTGACTCTGTATCATGATGAACTGACTATGGAAACTTTAGGTATACATGATAGCATCTTATACCTGTTTAACCAACTTGGATGGGAGAATGCTCTCATAAAACAAAAGTTTGTGACTTACCGCGAGCTCACCCTTGAGTTCTTAAGCTCCTTAGTTTACATACCCGAGCGCGGTTTTGGATTTAGGAAAGGATTTATCAGTTTCCGACTATTCGGAATCGAATATGACTTTAACCATAAAGAACTAGCTGACTTATTAGGATTCCCTAGTAGACCCTTTGCTTTTACTACCACACAGGTAGAATTAATGGATATCGAGCTAGACTTCTTTTGGGGAACCTTAACCGGAAATTACCATCCTGATCCGGATAACATGAACAATGATGAAATACATAACCCTGATATCCTCTATTTCCATAAGATCCTTGCCCACACCTTCTTTGGAAAGGAAGAAAACCTCACTGGAGTATCTAAAGATGAGATATTTATTATGTCCTATTGTCGCTCCCACCAAATGACACGTAGGGCCAGAAGGGGTACAGACGCGAACGGTCAGCGAAAAGGAGGAATGAGAACACACAGAAGTGAACTCAGAAAGACAAGAGTCGCCAGCTAGGCATTTTTATCCCGGAGGAAAGGTAATGCTGCATAGACCTAGAAAGATATGGATAAGACGGTTGCGAACCAGAGAAACTGAGAAAGGGGGATGGTTACAACCTGGGAAGGTATTAGCACCCAGATTGTCCGTCGTACTCGACGGGATCCACGCTTAAAAGATTTGTGCTTTAAAGGGGTAGTGTCAGTGCAATTTGTGTATTATAGCTGGAAAGAATGCAAGTGTTAGTGTAAAAGAAGTGTAGTGTATGTAAGTGAAGTGTCAGTGTAAGAACAAGAATGAAATGCTCAAGATCATGAGGCTAAAAGAATAAAGCTGGAAAGAGGGGGAATATACAGAGACTTTTGTTCGATAACTGTTAAGTTATGCCTACGTATCCTCTCGTGCAATGAGGAAGTCAGAACACCGTAGTTCGACTCAAAGAGACTGAAAGGTAAATTGACTTGTGAACTGCTTACTTGTCTATGCTCAAGTGTATGACCTGTCTGGCTCAGGTGCTAACTGTCTTGCATTAGACGGAAGAAGCAAGTTCTCGTTTGTGAGTGAATGAGGTGAGAAAAGAATCCTGGAGGAGACGATTATTGTTTGTTTTTGATGTTTTCAGTCTTTTATTGCTTTTGAAAGTTTGTCATAAGTTAATGAGCTTAAGCTTAAACCAATGGGTTAGCAAACTCATCACATCTTCCCTCTGATTAGGGGTAATGAGAATACCTTAAGTGTGAAGTCAGCATCTCACACTTAATCTCCATGGTGTAGGATTAAGATCATTAACCTACTTGTGATTATTTAGATGTTTTTGTTGTTTTTGTCTAGTGTTGAGTAATGAGATTAAGCCATAATAAGGGATTAAACAGACTCATTACACCATCCTAATAGAAGGATAATAGATGAGAATGTTTAAGCTGAGGAAAGCTCCTCAACTTAATCCATGATTAGGAATTAACCTTATGACAAAACAAAGCCTTTATTAAGTGGATTTTAGTTAATGATATGATGAAGAAGGGATTTTTAGGGTTTGTAAGACAACTTGAGGGGGACTTGTCCATTAACACTAGGGTTAGTCCTCCTTAACCAATTAAGGAAGAATTAGAACCCTAATGCAAGGCCCAAGTTACAAGCTTGATGTCTTGATGATTATTAAGTGAATTGATTAAAGGATTTAAACACATTAAGGGTTTAACACTTAGGACTAAAGTTATACACTCCATCCTAATAGAAGGATGCAGGCATAAGCTTAATCACAAAGCCTTAAAGCCTTTAGGGTTTAGTCCCTGATTATGAGATGAGAAGAGAAGACTCAAAGGGACACAAAGGAAAGAATCTAAGGGGTACTAACCAATCCTAAAATGTTATCATGCTTGGGAGTCCTAGGGTTTGTGAGGCTTAAGAGGAGAAATCTTCAAGGAAACCACCAAGGAGAAGCAAGATAGAAAAGGGATGAGATGAGAAGAGAAAAGAGGGAAGAGAGGCACAAGTGAGCAAGCTCACTCAAAGACAAGTAAAAATGAAGCAAAGATGCAAAATGATGAGGTGAGAAGAGATAGGAGGTGAAGGCAAATCCACCTCCCAAACAAACTTACCATTAATCTGAAAAGTTAGTACAAGATGCATAAAGGAAGAAATGAGATGAAACAATGCATGTGGATGGGCAAAGGCCAAAGTCAGAATCATACACATGATGCAAATGATGTAAATGGATGATGCAAGCATGAGGCAAGACATGAGAATGATCATACAAACATATGGATGCAAGAGAAGCATGCTTAGAACCATGAACATACATGAAAAGTTATGAAATGAAAATGACATACAACATAGCAAATGGAAGATGCAATGATCAAACATGATTCTAATATGTCCTAAGATGTGTTATGAATCAAATGGATGCACAAAATGTCATGGCAAGTCATGGTATGCAAGCAAATAAAAGATGGATGCAGATGAAGGCATGAATTAGGGTTTATGATCAACACACAAAACAAAATCCAAAACCAGAAGCAAACATCATGATAAAAATTTGAAAATGCAATCAAAGGAACCCTAAACCTATACAAACTCACTTCCCAAAGGAGCGGACCCAATTCTTAACCTAGTGTAAGTTATGAATTTCCTAAGATTGCTAGGGTTTGAAGGTACCTTGACAAGAAAAATGCAAAACAAATTGAAAATGCAAGATCAATTCATGCCAATTTAATCCTATAAACTACATGTTATGCAAGATGCAATGCAAAAAGAATCATTGTCCAACTCTCAATGGTTAGGCAGAAATGAATTTTTGAAGTTTGAATCAAAATAATGCCTTGAAATGAAATTAAATCCATTGAAAATTGTCAAAAGGCATCAAGATCAAAAAAGAAATTTGGTTTGAGAGTTGGACAATGTTTCTAAATGATTTTTAATATTACATGAATTTTTTTGTGATTTTTAAATACCTAAAAGTATTTTTAATTAATTAATTCTCATTAATCAATTAAAAATAAACTTTTAAATGATTTAAAAATAATTTTTAATGCAAAAAATAAAAATGAAAATATTTTTGTGTTCTGAAAATTAATAAAAGCTTGAATAAAAATTTTCAGAATTTTTGAACAATTTTTGCTATTTTTAATAAAATGTACAAAACAAATGAAATAAAATGAAAATAAAAATGAATAAATGAGGAAGTAATCAGATCTGAGGGCTGGTATTCAAACTTCACAAGATTGAAGAATTTCAAGCCCTTTGCAAAGTTGACTTTTTGAAAATGACTTGTAATGGAAACTTGCCATTTTGGGAAACTTTTTCAACCCTTGCTTTTTGATTCAAAAATGCTTCAAATGGGAAAACTTTGGTCATGAAAGTTGTAGAATGGATCATTCCCTTTTCAAAAAGCACAAGAACTCATTCTAATTCATTTTGGATCAAAAGTTATGGCTTGTCAAAGTTGGCCAAAATCACATAATTTGAAGCTTCCTACCAAAGAGGCATTTTGCAAAATGGTATGATCAAGTGTTCTAAAGACTTCAAATGTGTACAAATTCTTCACAACATGATCACATGACCTCTAAAGATCAGAATTTGCCAAAGAACATTGCATTTTGATACCTTGAATCTCATGAATTTCCAAAGGGGCCAAACTTTGTACAAATTGCAAAACATCTCATAAGCCTTGATCCACTTGCTGATTTATCTCATAAACAATTCCATGGTTCTCCCTAAACTCAGCTGAGCCAAGACAAGCCAAAAAGCAAGTTGTACCATTGCCCATACCTCAAGTACAAGTCAAGTTGACATTTTGGCAACTTTCCCATACCAATCAACATAGGCCAGCACCCACTCCCTGACCTATCACACTTCTTTATGTGGATCATTTGCAAGCAAAAGCACACAACACACAAGCCTGAAAGCTCCAAGAACACAGCCTTCTCATTTTCCACCTCATATGCAAAACCATTCGAAACACTCTCCACAAGCATCAAACACACAAACAGACTTCACCATTGATCTCAACATGACTCACTGATCACAAACCAACCAATGAAACAGCCTGAAAGTCACTGAAATCAAAACACGATCATCACCCCTCACTGAACAGAACTTCTGCAATCTCCCAAATCAACCATCAACAAAAGCTTTGAAGCATTCCATTGAGCTCAGGGGGACCAGAGGAGTCAGTTTGCATAAGAGAAAGGCTCAGAAAGCTCCAGTTCGAAGAACTTCAGTTCAGGTATCTATCAAGAACAAATTTTCCAAAACTTCATTTACTTGTTATAAATTGATTCTACATGTTATCCTGATCATCATGATGTGTTTAAAAATGAAAATGGTGGAGTATTGAGTATGTATGAGTTGTCTGAAACTTTCTGCCCTAAATTTGTTTTGCTTCGATTTGCATGATTAAAAATGAAAAATGGTTTTTGTTTGGGGGTTGGTTACAACTTGGGAAGGTATTAGCACCCAGATTGTCTGTCGTACTCGACGGGATCCACGCTTAAAAGATTTGTGCTTTAAAGGGGTAGTGTCAGTGCAATTTGTGTATTATAGCTGGAAAGAATGCAAGTGTCAATGTAAAAGAAGTGTAGTGTATGTAAGTGAAGTGTCAGTGTAAGAACAAGAATGAAATGCTCAAGATCATGAGGCTAAAAGAATAAAGCTGGAAAGAGGGGGAATATACAGAGACTTTTGTTCGATAACTGTTAAGTTATGCCTACGTATCCTCTCGTGCAATGAGGAAGTTAGAACACCATAGTTCGACTCAAAGAGACTGAAAGGTAAATTGACTTGTGAACTGCTTACTTGTCTATGCTCAAGTGTATGACCTGTCTGGCTCAGGTGCTAACTGTCTTGCATTAGACGGAAGAAGCAAGTTCTCGTTTGTGAGTGAATGAGGTGAGAAAAGAATCCCGGAGGAGACGATTATTGTTTGTTTTTGATGTTTTCAGTCTTTTATTGCTTTTGAAAGTTTGTCATAAGTTAATGAGCTTAAGCCTAAACCAATGGGTTAGCAAACTCATCACATCTTCCCTCTGATTAGGGGTAATGAGAATACCTTAAGTGTGAAGTCAGCATCTCACACTTAATCTCCATGGTGTAGGATTAAGATCATTAACCTACTTGTGATTATTTAGATGTTTTTGTTGTTTTTGTCTAGTGTTGAGTAATGTGATTAAGCCATAATCAAGGATTAAACAGACTCATTACACCATCCTAATAGAAGGATAATATATGAGAATGTTTAAGCTGAGGAAAGCTCCTCAACTTAATCCATGATTAGGAATTAACCTTATGACAAAACAAAGCCTTTATTAAGTGGATTTTAGTTAATGATATGATGAAGAAGGGATTTTTAGGGTTTGTAAGACAACTTGAGGGGGACTTGTCCATTAACACTAGGGTTAGTCCTTCTTAACCAATTAAGGAAGAATTAGAACCCTAATGCAAGGCCCAAGTTACAAGCTTGATGTCTTGATGATTATTAAGTCAATTGATTAAAGGATTTAAACACATTAATGGTTTAACACTTAGGACTAAAGTTATACACTCCATCCTAATAGAAGGATGCAGGCATAAGCTTAATCACAAAGCCTTAAAGCCTTTAGGGTTTAGTCCCTGATTATGAGATGAGAAGTGAAGACTCAAAGGGACACAAAGGAAAGAATATAAGGGGGACTAACCAATCCTAAAATGTTATCATGCTTGGGAGTCCTAGGGTTTGTGAGGCTTAAGAGGAGAAATCTTCAAGGAAACCACCAAGGAGAAGCAAGATAGAAAAGGGATGAGATGAGAAGAGAAAAGAGGGAAGAGAGGCACAAGTGAGCAAGCTCACTCAAAGACAAGTAAAATGAAGAAAAGATGCAAAATGATGAGGTGAGAAGAGATAGGAGGTGAAGGCAAATCCACCTCCCAAACAAACTTACCATTAATCTGAAAAGTTAGTACAAGATGCATAAAGGAAGAAATGAGATGAAACAATGCATGTGGATGGGCAAAGGCCAAAGTCAGAATCATACACATGATGCAAATGATGTAAATGGATGATGCAAGCATGAGGAAAGACATGAGAATGATCATACAAACATATGGATGCAAGAGAAGCATGCTTAGAACCATGAACATACATGAAAAGTTATGAAATGAAAATGACATACAACATAGAAAATGGAAGATGCAATGATCAAACATGATTCTAATATGTCCTAAGATGTGTTATGAATCAAATGGATGCACAAAATGTCATGGCAAGTCATTGTATGCAAGCAAATGAAAGATGGATGCAGAGGAAGGCATGAATTAGGGTTTATGATCAACACACAAAACAAAATCCAAAACCAGAAGCAAACATCATGATAAAAATTTGAAAATGCAATCAAAGGAACCCTAAACCTATACAAACTCACTGCCCAAAGGAGAGGACCCAATTCTTAACCTAGTGTAAGTTATGAATTTCCTAAGATTGCTAGGGTTTGAAGGTACCTTGACAAGAAAAATGCAAAACAAATTGAAAATGCAAGATCAATTCATGCCAATTTAATCCTATAAACTACATTTTATGCAAGAGGCAATGCAAAAAGAATCATTGTCCAACTCTCAATGGTTAGGCAGAAATGAATTTTTGAAGTTTGAATCAAAATAATGCCTTGAAATGAAATTAAATCCATTGAAAATTGTCAAAAGGCATCAAGATCAAAAAATAAATTTGGTTTGAGAGTTGGACAATGTTTCTAAATGATTTTTAATATTACATGAATTTTTTTGTGATTTTTAAATACCTAAAAGTATTTTTAATTAATTAATTCTCATTAATCAATTAAAAATAAACTTTTAAATGATTTAAAAATAATTTTTAATGCAAAAAATAAAAATGAAAATATTTTTGTGTTCTGAAAATTAATAAAAGCTTGAATAAAAATTTTCAGAATTTTTGAACAAATTTTGCTATTTTTAATAAAATGTACAAAACAAATGAAATAAAATGAAAATAAAAATGAATAAATGAGGAAGTAATCAGATCTGAGGGCTGGTATTCAAACTGAACGCGCGGGAGTTGACTGTGCGCGTTATCTAGTGGTTGAAATTCAAACTTGATTAAAATTGATTAATTAATTTAATTAAGTGGAATTAGGGCTTAATGACAAATCTGGGCCACACACGCGCGCGGGAGATTGACTTAGTCAACCAAATCAACGCTCCACATTCAAACCTGGACTTAAACCCTAATTAACATTAATGACCTTCAGACGGCCGGAACAGTGTTCCGGTCGTCTTCTCCGACGAGCCATTTTTCTAACTCTCTCCAAACTCCATAAAAATGAAATCTCTCTGCACAGAATCAAACCCCACTCATCACTGAATCAAAACCCCCAAACAAAAACCATTTTTCATTCATTAATCATGCAAATCGAAGCAAAACAAATTTAGGGCAGAAAGTTTCAGACAACTCATACATACTCAATACTCCACCATTTTCATTTTTAAACACACCATGATGATCAGGATAACATGTAGAATCAATTTATAACAAGTAAATGAAGTTCTGGAAAATTTGTTCTTGATAGATACCTGAACTGAAGTTCTTAGAACTGGAGCTTTCTGAGCCTTTCTCTTATGCAAACTGACTCCTCTGGTCCCCCTGAGCTCAATGGAATGCTTCAAAGCTTTTGTTGATGGCTGATTTCGGAGATTGCAGAAGTTATGTTCAGTGAGGGGTGATGATCGTGTTTTGATTTCAGTGACTTTCAGGCTGTTTCAATGGTTGGTTTGTGATCAGTGAGTCATGTTGAGATCAATGGTGAAGTCTGTTTGTGTGTTTTATGCTTGTGGAGAGTGTTTCGAATGGTTTTGCATATGAGGTGGAAAATGAGAAGGTTGTGTTCTTGGAGCTTTCAGGCTTGTGTGTTGTGTGCTTTTGCTTGTAAATGATCCACATAAAGAAGTGTGATAGGTCAGGGAGTGGGTGCTGGCCTATGTTGATTGGTATGGGCAAGTTGCCAAAATGTCAACTTGACTTGTACTTGAGGTATGGGCAATGGTACAACTTGCTTTTTGGCTTGTCTTGGCTCAGCTGAGTTTAGGGAGAACCATGGAATTGTTTATGAGATAAATCAGCAAGTGGATCAAGGCTTATGAGATGTTTTGCAATTTGCACAAAGTTTGGCCCCTTTGCAAATTCATGAGATTCAAGGTATCAAAATGCAATTTTCTTTGGCAAATTCTGATCTTTAGAGGTCATGTGATCATGTTGTGAAGAATTTGTACACATTTGAAGTCTTTAGAACACTTGATCATACCATTTTGCAAAATGCCTCTTTGGTAGGAAGCTTCAAATTATGTGATTTTAGCCAACTTTGACAAGCCATAACTTTTGATCCAAAATGAATTAGAATGAGTTCTTGTGCTTTTTGAAAAGGGAATGATCCATTCTACAACTTTCATGACCAAAGTTTTCCCATTTGAAGCATTTTTGAATCAAAAAGCAAGGGTTGAAAAAGTTTCCCAAAATGGCAAGTTTCCATTACAAGTCATTTTCAAAAAGTCAACTTTGCAAAGGGCTTGAAATTCTTCAATCTTGTGAAGTTTGAATACCAGCCCTCAGATCTGATTACTTCCTCATTTATTCATTTTTATTTTCATTTTATTTCATTTGTTTTGTACATTTTATTAAAAATAGCAAAAATTGTTCAAAAATTCTGAAAATTTTTATTCAAGCTTTTATTAATTTTCAGAACACAAAAATATTTTCATTTTTATTTTTTGCATTAAAAATTATTTTTAAATCATTTAAAAGTTTATTTTTAATTGATTAATGAGAATTAATTAATTAAAAATACTTTTAGGTATTTAAAAATCACAAAAAAATTCATGTAATATTAAAAATCATTTAGAAACATTGTCCAACTCTCAAACCAAATTTTCTTTTTTGATCTTGATGCCTTTTGACAATTTTCAATGGATTTAATTTCATTTCAAGGCATTATTTTGATTCAAACTTCAAAAATTCATTTCTGCCTAACCATTGAGAGTTGGACAATGATTCTTTTTGCATTGCATCTTGCATAACATGTAGTTTATAGGATTAAATTGGCATGAATTGATCTTGCATTTTCAATTTGTTTTGCATTTTTCTTGTCAAGGTACCTTCAAACCCTAGCAATCTTAGGAAATTCATAATTTACACTAGGTTAAGAATTGGGTCCTCTCCTTTGGGCAATGAGTTTGTATAGGTTTAGGGTTCCTTTGATTGCATTTTCAAATTTTTATCATGATGTTTGCTTCTGGTTTTGGATTTTGTTTTGTGTGTTGATCATAAACCCTAATTCATGCCTTCCTCTGCATCCATCTTTCATTTGCTTGCATACCATGACTTGCCATGACATTTTGTGCATCCATTTGATTCATAACACATCTTAGGACATATTAGAATCATGTTTGATCATTGCATCTTCAATTTGCTATGTTGTATGTCATTTTCATTTCATAACTTTTCATGTATGTTCATGGTTCTAAGCATGCTTCTCTTGCATCCATATGTTTGTATGATCATTCTCATGTCTTGCCTCATGCTTGCATCATCCATTTACATCATTTGTGAAATTCTGTGATCAGGTATGAGATGTCCTAAGAGATGTCCCAACACTTAATAGGACATTTGACAAATTTAACCAAAACTTAAACAGCAAGAAAAGTAAACAACACAGAAGTTTGTTAACCCAGTTCAGTGTATAACCACACCTACATCTGGAGGCTACCAAGCCAGGAGGAAATCCACTATTAGTAATATTAATTCTAGACTTAAACCACCCTGTTTAATCTATCACTTAATACTTACCCAATGCAATTTCTACCTAAGACTCACTTAGATAAGAGTACCCTACTCACTCCCCCTCAATCACCCAGTGATCAAGTTTACAAGTTTACTGAAATTGAAGACATCCTTCAAACAAAACAGCTTGATCTTACTTAACAGTTTCAATCAAGTCACAAATGCACTTTTGCTTAAAAGCTCATAAAGTGGTACATAAAAACAACCTGCTATTTAAAACACTAGACACCCTATTTGGTCTTCTGAAATTCGTACTCAATTCTATGAGTTTCTGTTGTTTTTATAGGTATCTGAATTTTGGGCTTTCTGTAGAATGATCCAGCCCTAATGTGCAGCAACTGTCACCTTGAATTTAGGGTTTGTTACCTCCTATATTCTAGGTGCATTAGGTCTTCTGTTTTAATCTGAATCTTCAATTTAAAACTCCCTACAGATGCGCCTAGTTCTGTTTTTATCCAGCATTAATTAATCCCAAATAGTTCTCCTTAAATATCTCTGATCTGTTAATCAATAATTAATTCTGGTAGCAGGTCTGAGATGTCTCAACATCTGTTGGGACATCCTGAAAAACTGAACTTAATTTATTTACACAATGTCCCAACATCTGATGAGACATCCTGAAATAAGTTCACATACTCTGTTTGCTAATGTCCCAACATCTGATAGGACATTCTGAACTGAATTTAGCATTTCTTGTTTGGTCAAAAATTCTGCCAATTCTTAAACATCTACAAACTCCCCCTTTGGCTAATTTTTGGCTAACATCTTTCCTGGTTTTCAGAGTGCAGCAGAAGTTCTTTTTATCAGAATATATCATTACTTTTCTGTTGATTTTTATTTGAGATTACTCCCCCTCAAACAAATATGTGTCCAGTCTTGTTTCAACAGAAATACACACTGATTCAGTTCAGACAGAAACAAACAGATTTCATTCATTTAAACAGCAATTACATTTGATGTTGTTCTCCCCCTTGGTAGACACAAAATTAGGGGCCAAAGACACTATTTCAGTCATTACATTGTTGTCATTACATTTGCCTCACAAACATTTGATCACTCAGAATCATCACTCTCAGTTCCCTCCTCAACTTCTGTCTCTTCATCAGCTTCTGTTTCTTTATCAGCAGCACTGTCTTCATCAGAGTTTGCTTTCAGATCTTCTTCATTCTCCAACCTTTGAATTATTTCCTCAAGCTTCTGCTTTCTAGCTTCAAGCTCTTTGCAGGTGCTTTTGAGTTCAGCGATTAAAGTCTTCCTGGAGATTGGATTCTTAACAGTGGATGGACCAGCAGATGTCCCAGAAGGAGCTTCAACATCTGCAGCATGATGACTGAGGAATAACTTGTAGTGAAAAGCCAGGGGGCTCCCTCTTTTGCAGGCAGTATCCTTGTCAGTTAAAATCCCAGGATATTGATTGAGTACAATACCACACAGCAATGATGGAAAAGCTATTGGCAGCTTTGTTGCAGTAGAGATGGCATGCTTCATAGTCTGATCAAAAATATATGCTCCATAATCCATCTTGGTTTGAGTCCCCACAGCAAAGATGAATCTGGCCATACCAGTTGAGATTGATGAAGTGTGATTGGTAGGCACCCAGTTTGCAGTTCCAATCCTGTTAAGCATGGCATACTTTCTAGTAAGCATGCTCACAGAGAGCTTTCCCTTCACAGGCCAAGCTTTGACCTGGTTTGCAGTGATCACCTTACAGATTTGATTATCTGTTTTCCCTAGCTCATTGGATCCATCTGTGTCCCTTCCTAGATACTGATTAATGATTTGGGGAGAGAACTCAACACACTTACCTCTTACAAATACCTTTTTGAACTCTGAGGACTTACCATTTGAGCAATCCTCCTGAAGATTCACAATGAACTCTTTGACAAGAAGTTCATAGCAGGGAGAGAACTCTGAGACTGTCTTGAATAATCCTGCAGCAGAGATTAGGTCAATGAGTTCTGTGCACTCAAGTGCATTGCTGCTCAGTTCTCTTTCCAGGGCAACCCTTCTTTGGTACACATACTTCCATCTGTTGACACTAGAGACAAGATGAAATGATATGTTGTCCAGGGGAGCTTCTGGAACAGCAGTTGAAGCTCTTGCTGATGTTGGTCTTTTCTTTGGAGGAGATGTTGGGACATCTGATTCAACATCTGAATCTGATGGTGTGAAAGCTTTTCTCTTCTGAGATTGGACTTTGCTCCAGGGTTTTGTTGGACCAAAGGTAGCTTTAGCTTTGCCTTTCTTTGGACTAGCCTTCTTAGTCTCAGGGATGACAGGTTCAGCTTGCATCTTTCCTTTCCTGGACCTTAGTCTTTTAGCAATGCTGGGTTTCACAGATGCTATGATCTCTGCATCAGAGTCCTGTTCCAGATTGACTATTGGAGAAGATTGAGCAGTCTCCTCATCAGCTTGTTGATCAGCAGAAGATTGATCTTCATTTGAGTCTTTAGCCTGTTCCACAGAAACTTCTTTATCACTTTTACTTGATACCTCTTTCTTGTCCTCAGTCTGTTCAGTATCAGCATCAGATGAGTTTGCTTTCTTATCTGCATATGTTCCAACATCTGTTGGGACATCTTGTTCTGCAGCAGTGTTCTTTGTATCTTGAGCTGGTTCTTCTTGAGGTGCAGGAATGGTGTTCAAGGGAACAGAGATTCCTTTCACTACTCTTTGTTCAGAGAAAACTTGGTTGACAATCTCCTTGATGGAATCATCAACATATTTGGAGTATTTAGCATGAGAAGGAATGTCTTTAGCTTTGCTTCTGATTTGATCTTTACCTCTTTTTGGTGTTCTTGCCTTCTTAGTGTGAGAGGCGCTTCCCCTGAGCTCGTCTAATGGTGTTGATTGCATTGGTACCATAGAAATAGGAGTGGCATGAACCACGTCTTCCTGGTTGAGAACTTCATCAGCTGTTTTAGGGTTTTGAGACATTGTTGAAGAAGATGAATGTGCAACTTTAGAATTTATGATTTCTGAAGGATTACTAGTTAATGTGATTTGCTTGCGATGGTGTGATAAGACTCTTGATAGCTGCTTATAAGGAATTACTAAATAAGTAGCCGTTACAGTCCAAATGATTAGGAATGAAATTCCCAAGGATCTAGTCCAGACTAGCTTTGCCATCTGGAACTTATGCCATGCAATGTCATATGACATGTTGGCACATCTCATTAACTGCTAGATATCACATAAACAGATTCCAAGTTCGTCCCTTAAGTTCTCAAATTGTGTAGCATCCAATGCTTTGGTAAATATATCAGCTAATTGCAGATCTGTAGCAACATGCTCCAATGAAATCACCTTCTCTTCTACAAGATCTCTAATGAAATGATGTCTAATATCAATATGTTTGGTCCTGCTATGCTGGATAGGATTCTTTGATATGTTGATTGCACTTAAGTTGTCACAGTACAATGTCATGACATCCTGTGGGACATTGTACTCAGTGAGCATCTGCTTCATCCAGACCAACTGTGAACAACTGCTACCTGCTGCTATGTACTCAGCTTCAGCTGTAGACAAGGATACACAATTCTGTTTCTTACTGAACCAAGAAATCAGATTGTTTCCTAGAAAGAAGCATCCTCCTGAAGTGCTTTTTCTGTCATCAGCACTTCCTGCCCAATCAGCATCACAGAAGCCAGTGAGAATAGGTTTGCAACCATGAAAGTACATAATGCCATAGTCACAAGTACCATTAACATATTTAAGGATTCTCTTGACTTGATTGAGATGACTGACTTTTGGATCAGCTTGATATCTTGCACAAACTCCTACTGCAAATGCAATGTCTGGTCTGCTAGCAGTCAAGTATAACAAGCTTCCAATCATGCTTCTATATAAACTTTGATCTACATTCTCACCCTTCTCATCTTTAGTCAGCTTTAAATGTGTAGGAGCAGGAGTTCTTTTATGAGAAGCATTTTCCATTCCAAATTTCTTCACTATGTTCTTGGAGTACTTGCTTTGTGAGATGAACATTGAGTCTTCCATTTGCTTAACTTGCAGACCAAGAAAATAGGTTAATTCACCTACTAGACTCATTTCAAATTCAGCTTCCATCTGCTTGACAAAATGTTTGACCATCTTATCAGACATCCCACCAAACACAATGTCATCAACATATATTTGTGCAATCATGACATTTCCTTCTTCATCTTTAACAAACAGGGTTTTATCAATCCCACCTTTTCTGTATCCTTGCTTGATAAGAAATGTGGTAAGTCTTTCATACCATGCCCTTGGAGCTTGCTTCAGACCATAAAGTGCTTTCTTGAGTTTGTATACATGATTTGGACAGCTTGGATCAACAAATCCTTTAGGCTGTTCTACATATACCTCTTCATTAAGATAACCATTAAGAAAGGCACTTTTCACATCCATTTGAAATAGCTTGAACTTTAAGATACAAGCAATTCCCAACAGTAGTCTTATTGATTCAAGCCTTACTACTGGTGCAAAGGTTTCATCAAAGTCTACTCCTTCAATTTGAGTGTATCCTTGAGCCACAAGTCTAGCTTTGTTCTTTGTAACAATTCCTTGTTCATTTGACTTGTTCTTGTACACCCATTTTGTACCAATCACATTTATGTCATTTGGTCTAGGAACAAGATTCCACACTTCATTCCTTGTGAATTGACCTAATTCCTCTTGCATAGCACAAATCCAGTATTCATCAGTGAGAGCCTCCTTGATGTTTTTAGGTTCTATTTTGGACACAAAACAAGAACCTGAAATCACTTCTCTTGATCTAGTGCTCACACCTCTGTTGGGATCACCAATTATTAAATCTTTGGGATGATCCTTCTGTATTCTGATGGAGGGAGGTTTGCTTGAATCTTCTGACCTTGTATCATTTTGAGTGAAGTTATATTGATCATTCTTTTCTTCAGCTTCAATCTTGATATCAGCAGATGTTCCAACATCTTCTGGGACATCTGTAGGAGCATCATCAATTATCACATTTATGGACTCCATGATAACATTTGTTCTGTAGTTAAATACTCTATATGCTCTGCTGTTTATAGAGTATCCAAGGAAAATTCCTTCATCACTTTTAGAATCCATTTTTCTCCTTTGCTCCCTATCTGCCAGAATATAGCATTTACTTCCAAATACATGAAAATACTTAACAGTGGGTTTTCTGCCCTTCCAGACTTCATATATTGTGGACAAAGTTCCTTTTCTCAAGGTAACTCTGTTATGGATATAGCAGGCAGTGTTCATGGCTTCAGCCCAGAAATACAGAGGTAGCCTTTTAGCATGTATCATAGCTCTTGCTGATTCTTGAATGGTTCTATTCTTCCTTTCAACAATCCCATTCTGTTGAGGAGTGATAGGTGAAGAATACTCATGATTGATTCCTTCTGAAGAGCAGAAATCTAAGAACTTTTGATTCTCAAATTCTTTTCCATGATCACTTCTTATTCTGATCACACAGCTGGATTTTTCCCTTTGCAATCTTTGACATAATTCTTTGAATACATCAAATACATCTGACTTTTCTTTGATGAAGTTTATCCATGTATATCTTGAAAAATCATCAACCACAACATAGGCATACCTCTTACCACCAAGACTTTCAACCTTCATAGGTTCCATAAGATCCATATGTAGAAGTTCCAAAACTTTGGAAGTTGTCAGATGTTGGAGCTTTGGATGGGACATCTTGGTTTGCTTGCCTATTTGACATTCACCACATATTTTGCCATCATCAATCTTCAGTTTAGGAATACCTCTTACAGCATCCATAGATATGATCTTCTTTATGCCTCTGAAATGAAGATGACCTAGTCTTTGATGCCACAGTTTCACTTCTTCTTCTTTAGCTAGAGAACAGGTTGAAGTGAGACTGAGATTTTGGGATTCCCACATGTAACAGTTGTCTTTAGATCTGGCTCCTTTCATGACAACCTCTTGTTCTTTGTTAGTCACTATACATTCAGATTTGGTAAAGTTTACACTGTACCCTTGATCACATAACTGACTTATACTGATCAGGTTAGCAGTTAAACCTTTAACAAGCAGCACATCATCTAGTCTTGGAACATCTTGACAGTCCAAGGTTCCAACTCCCTTGATTTCTCCTTTAGCTCCATCTCCAAAGGTCACATACCTGGATGAATGTGATTTTAAGTTTACTAGCAAATTCTTCAATCCAGTCATGTGTCTTGAACATCCACTATCAAAGTACCAGTCTTCTTTAGCTGATACTCTCAGTGATGTATGTGCTATGTATGCAGTATTTTTCTTTGACCAGATGAGTTGAGATTTCTTTTGATGCCTCTGCCCTGTGTGTTGTTCAGCTGATCTCCAAGCTTGATTGTTGATCTGGTTCTTGGGTATGTGGATTTGATCAGTCTGAATGTCAGCTTTTGGTCTCCAAACCTTCTTGATGACCTCTGCCTTCTGCTTAGGAGGTTGCTGATTTCTTTGATGACTATGCAGCACTTTCTTGGTACCCTCTACTTTCTGTTTGGAAGGTTGCTGATATATCTGATTTGGATATCCATGTAGCTTATAACAGTGAGGTTTTATATGCCCAAATCTTCCACAATGATGGCATCTCCATCTTTGATACTTCTTCTTCATTTTGTTCTTTCCATAATGTTTAGACATCTGTTGGAACATTATGTTTGCCTTTGTGTTCTGATGTTGAAGCATCTGTTGGGACATCTTGTTTGACTGTGTAGTTTTTGCAGTAGCTTTGCTAGAGCTGGCTTCATCTCTGTTATATCCCAGTCCACTTTTGTCCCCTGAATGTTTATTATTGCTGAGAATAACATCCAGAGTATTTGAGCTACTGTTCAACATTTTAACTGATTTTGACATATGTTCCAGCTTAGAGTTGAGAAGAGTTACTTCACTTTTCAAGGTATCAATGATTACTTGATCACTTGCTTTTTCATCTTCTAATACCTCATTCTGCTTCTTTAGATTTATAACCTCACTGCAAATTTCAGAGCTTCTTTTGTATAGATCTTTGAATGCTTGCTCAAGTTCTTCATAAGTAAGCTCTCCACAACTGGAATCACTATCATATTCACACAGTCCAGCTAGAGCAGTAAAATGCTTAGCTGATTCTTCTTCTGACTCTCCTGAGTCTTCATCAGACCAGGTCACAGAGAGTCCTTTCTTTTGCCTCTTTAAGTAGGTAGGACATTCAAACTTGATATGTCCATATCCTTCACATTCATGGCATTTGACTCCTTTATCTTGACTGGTCTTTTCAGCATACTTTAATCTTTTGTTAGCTTCATAAGGTCTTCTGTTCTCAGAGCTTGTGTTTCTTCCACTAGGTTTGGATTTGCTTTCCATTCCTCTGAGAATTTGTTTGACTTGTCTTCCAAGCAAGGCAAGGTTTTCTGATAAGCTTTTATCATTTGCTGATTCATCATCTTCTTCTTCATCTGTATTTAACACCAAAGCTATGCTTTTGTTCTTTTTGGCATTTGTGTCATTCATTCCCATCTCAAAAGTTTGAAGGGAACCAATGAGTTCTTCAACTTTCATGGAGCATATGTCTTGAGCTTCTTCTATTGCAGTGACTTTCATGTCAAATCTTTTTGGCAAAGATCTGAGAATCTTTCTTACAAGCTTTTCATCAGTCATCTTTTCTCCCAAGGCTCCAGAAGTATTGGCTATATCCAAGATGTTCATATAGAACTCATGAATTGATTCATCTTCCTTCATTCTCAAGTTTTCAAACTTGGTGGTGAGAAGTTGAAGTCTTGACATTTTTACTTTTGATGTTCCTTCATGAGTTGTCTTGAGGGTATCCCACACATCTTTGGCCAGCTCGCAATGATGCACTAGTCTGAAAATATTTCTATCAATGCCATTGAATAAAGCATTTAGGGCTTTTGAGTTGCCTAGTTCTGAATCTTCTTCCTCTTTACTCCATTCTTCTTCAGGTTTCAGAACTATTGATCCATCTTTGGTGTCTTGAACAGGATGTTTCCATCCAACATTTACTGCTCTCCATGCCCTGTTGTCAAGTGACTTTAAGAATGCAATCATTCTTGGCTTCCAGTAGTCATAATTAGAACCATCCAGTATAGGTGGTCTATTTACTGACCCTATATCTCTGTCCATGTTACAGAATTTGTTTTCCCTAGATCTCACCCAGTATAAACAGGCAGGGTGCCTGCTCTGATGCCAATTGAAATTCTGTGATCAGGTATGAGATGTCCTAAGAGATGTCCCAACACTTAATAGGACATTTGACAAATTTAACCAAAACTTAAACAGCAAGAAAAGTAAACAACACAGAAGTTTGTTAACCCAGTTCAGTGTATAACCACACCTACATCTGGAGGCTACCAAGCCAGGAGGAAATCCACTATTAGTAATATTAATTCTAGACTTAAACCACCCTGTTTAATCTATCACTTAATACTTACCCAATGCAATTTCTACCTAAGACTCACTTAGATAAGAGTACCCTACTCACTCCCCCTCAATCACCCAGTGATCAAGTTTACAAGTTTACTGAAATTGAAGACATCCTTCAAACAAAACAGCTTGATCTTACTTAACAGTTTCAATCAAGTCACAAATGCACTTTTGCTTAAAAGCTCATAAAGTGGTACATAAAAACAACCTGCTATTTAAAACACTAGACACCCTATTTGGTCTTCTGAAATTCGTACTCAATTCTATGAGTTTCTGTTGTTTTTATAGGTATCTGAATTTTGGGCTTTCTGTAGAATGATCCAGCCCTAATGTGCAGCAACTGTCACCTTGAATTTAGGGTTTGTTACCTCCTATATTCTAGGTGCATTAGGTCTTCTGTTTTAATCTGAATCTTCAATTTAAAACTCCCTACAGATGCGCCTAGTTCTGTTTTTATCCAGCATTAATTAATCCCAGATAGTTCTCCTTAAATATCTCTGATCTGTTAATCAATAATTAATTCTGGTAGCAGGTCTGAGATGTCTCAACATCTGTTGGGACATCCTGAAAAACTGAACTTAATTTATTTACACAATGTCCCAACATCTGATGAGACATCCTGAAATAAGTTCACATACTCTGTTTGCTAATGTCCCAACATCTGATAGGACATTCTGAACTGAATTTAGCATTTCTTGTTTGGTCAAAAATTCTGCCAATTCTTAAACATCTACAATTTGCATCATGTGTATGATTCTGACTTTGGCCTTTGCCCATCCACATGCATTGTTTCATCTCATTTCTTCCTTTATGCATCTTGTACTAACTTTTCAGATTAATGGTAAGTTTGTTTGGGAGGTGGATTTGCCTTCACCTCCTATCTCTTCTCACCTCATCATTTTGCATCTTTGCTGCATTTTTACTTGTCTTTGAGTGAGCTTGCTCACTTGTGCCTCTCTTCCCTCTTTTCTCTTCTCATCTCATCCCTTTTCTATCTTGCTTCTCCTTGGTGGTTTCCTTGAAGATTTCTCCTCTTAAGCCTCACAAACCCTAGGACTCCCAAGCATGATAACATTTTAGGATTGGTTAGTCCCCCTTAGATTCTTTCCTTTGTGTCCCTTTGAGTCTTCTCTTCTCATCTCATAATTAGGGACTAAACCCTAAAGGCTTTAAGGCTTTGTGATTAAGCTTATGCCTGCATCCTTCTATTAGGATGGAGTGTATAACTTTAGTCCTAAGTGTTAAACCCTTAATGTGTTTAAATCCTTTAATCAATTCACTTAATAATCATCAAGACATCAAGCTTGTAACTTGGGCCTTGCATTAGGGTTCTAATTCTTCCTTAATTGGTTAAGAAGGACTAACCCTAGTGTTAATGGACAAGTCTCCCTCAAGTTGTCTTACAAACCCTAAAAATCCCTTCTTCATCATATCATTAACTAAAATCCACTTAATAAAGGCTTTGTTTTGTCATAAGGTTAATTCCTAATCATGGATTAAGTTGAGGAGCTTTCCTCAGCTTAAACATTCTCATCTATTATCCTTCAATTAGGATGGTGTAATGAGTCTGTTTAATACCTGATTATGGCTTAATCTCATTACTCAACACTAGACAAAAACAACAAAAACATCTAAATAATCACAAGTAGGTTAATGATCTTAATCCTACACCATGGAGATTAAGTGTGAGATGCTGACTTCACACTTAAGGTATTCTCATTACCCCTAATCAGAGGGAAGATGTGATGAGTTTGCTAACCCATTGGTTTAGGCTTAAGCTCATTAACTTATGACAAACTTTCAAAAGCAATAAAAGACTGAAAACATCAAAAATAAACAATAATTGTCTCCTCCGGGATTCTTTTCTCACCTCATTCACTCACAAACTAGAACTTGCTTCTTCCGTCTAATGCAAGACAGTTAGCACCTGAGCCAGACAGGTCATACACTTGAGCATAGACAAGTAAGAAGTTCACAAGTAAATTTACCTTTCAGTCTCTTTGAGTCGAACTACGGTGTTCTGACTTCCTCATTGCACGAGAGGATACGTAGGCATAACTTAACAGTTATCGAACAAAAGTCTTTGTATATTCCCCCACTTTCCAGCTTTATTCTTTTAGCCTCATGATCTTGAGCATTTCATTCTTGTTCTTACACTGACACTTCACTTACATACACTACACTTCTTTTACACTGACACTTGCATTCTTTCCAGCTATAATACACAAATTGCACTGACACTACCCCTTTAAAGCACAAATCTTTTAAGCGTGGATCCCGTCGAGTACGACGGACAATCTGGGTGCTAATACCTTCCCAGGTTGTAACCAACCCCCTTTCTCAGTTTCTCTGGTTCGCAACCGTCTTATCCATATCTTTCTAGGTCTATGCAGCATTACCTTTCCTCCGGGATAAAAATGCCTAGTTGGCGACTCTTGTCTTTCTGAGTTCACTTCTGTGTGTTCTCATTCCTCCTTTTCGCCGACCGTTCGCGTCTGTACCCCTTCTGGCCCTACGTGTCATTTGGTGGGAGCGACACCTATTTGACCAATGGACAACCAGTTAATGGTGTACCATTCATGATGCAAACTTTTACCCGAATCCAAGAGGAACCTGATCTACCCATATTGGTAGGAGGCCTGGTCACCATGATTGCTGATGCCCTAGGACTTAGATACCAATTACACAAGTGTAACTGTCTAGGTACCATCCGCCCTATGAATCTGAACTTTTGCTTTAACCGCCAAATTATAAGAAACTTAGGACAACCACCTTACGAGTACCTAATCAGAAATGAAGTAGTAACCCTGTTCACATTACCAAACCATGCTAGAGTCAGTGTTCACAATAATGATAATTGGCTTTATGAGCTTACCCCTCCTGACTATCCATCTACACCCGAAACACCACAATCTTACAAAATTAGGGATGACATATTGACTGATGTAGAAAGTGACCCTGAGACACCTCCTGGTTACCATGACATTGACCACACTGATGAAGTTATTGAAACCCCTGAAGTAAATCAAGTAGGATATGCTGACAACTTAGAGAAAATTATGAATACTCTTGAAGTTTACCAAGCCGATATTAATGCTGTTAAGGATGAGGTTAAAAGCATGCGATTGGACGTTATAGGTTTAACTGACATAACATGTGAACAATTCCATCATTTAAACTCCGCACTTGAAGATTTGAAGAAGAAACTTTGAAAATGCTGTAGTGATTTAATTTATTTTACTTTTCGCTTTTGTTTCTAGTTAGTTTTAATATTTTGCAAACATTTTGTAGCTTATTTTTTTATCAATGTAATTTTCCTTCTATGATGTCAAAAGAAAAGTACTTCTAGTTTTGCAACTTTCTAATTTAATCAATTTCCATGCTTTTCATTACTTACTGTTATATTTAAATTGCTTGATATTTTATGAATTCTCGTGTGATGAAATTACTGCTAATATATGTTGATCCAGTATTATATATATGCTTTATGTTAGAATTAATTGGAAGTAATAATAAAAAATTGCATTGAACTGAAGTGAGATAATGTATTCTGTGAAAAATTACAAGTTTTGAAGCCATCACGGTCGTCACCATTCCCTAACGATCGTGACGAGCTATTTAGCGCGTCACGGCCGTAAGACCTCCCTCACGACCGTGACAACCCTATTTTATGAATTCTGAGGAAACAGAACCGTTCACCTTCGCAGAACCCCATTCTCCATTTTCACAAAAACGAAAACCTCCCATTATCTCCTCATTCTCCCGTAACCACCCATTACTCTCAATCAATTTCATTAACCCATTAAACCTCTCCATTTATTCCAAACTTCTCACATTCACTCATTTCATTATAATCCGAACAAATTCTTCAGTTTTCTTCATTTTCTCACAAAACCTCAAAAACTCTCATCTCTCATTTCCTTACTTGCATGCAATGGAGAATATCCAATTTAGAGATGGTGACCAAGGAGAAGCACAAAGACAGAAGTTTATCAGGTTTCAGAACCGTGGCATCCAACCCACTCGGTATGTCGACCTTGACTGCTTGAGGGAGTTAGGACTGCTAGACGGCGTGAAGCTATTGCTTGAGAATGTTGGCTTGTGGGACTTGTGCAGTCAACCACAACCGACATTCGAAATCCTCACCTTGGAGTTTCTGAGTTCGTTTCAGTATTTTACACCTCCCGGTTCAACAAGTCAACTCACCGGCATTGCAAAGTTCAGAATGCTCGGAAGAGAGTTCGAAATCACGCAAACAAGGATCGCTGAACTGTTAGGTTTCCATCATGGCGATGATGCTCATCTCCGCGTGCCCGACAACTTCAACGAAGCTGCTTTCAATTTGTGGCACGACATCACGAACAGCCGTGCTACCGCTTATCAGAGTCTGAATGTCACCCACATCCATAATCCGGCTATTCGGTATTTCCATCGCATCATCTGCAATACTATTTTCGCAAGAGAGAGCAATCACAAGCTAAACTCCAAAGAGCTCTTGTTCTTGCACTGTGCCTTAAATGAGGAACGCATCAATGCTGCCCCGTTCCTTTTAGCCCATATCCTGTTTGTAGCGCATCGAGGCGTAACCCCCTTCTACATAGGCGGGATTGTCACCACCCTTGCCATTCAGCTGGAGCTTGGTGAACAGATTACTCATTTGCCTCATAGAGCAGGAGAGTTGCTTACAAAGAGCTATTGCAAGTCCGCCCATTTGATATCACAGAGAGAGGATGGCAGGTTCAACCCTGTGATCCAAGGCACCGTTTATCATCACATCACCTTGCCTTGCCGTGACCGCATCGATCCATCGAACCGATCCAATTGGCTATTTGCTTTACCGGATGCTGCAGGCCATGTTCCGATTATTGATGAGCAGACTGATGCACCTGTGGACGAGATGCAGGATACCATGGATACTGCTGAGCCAGTACAGGACATCCCTGAGTCCTCCACCAGGCAGCCACCTATACCCGACATCACACTTGAAGACGTCCTCCGTGCCATTCATCAGCAGAATCAGATGAATGCCGCACTCGAGCGAAGGCAAAAAGAGCAATATGATGCACTCCTTTCAGCTGTTGCCAATAACCAGAGGACGACAAATGAGAAGCTAGGAGAGATTTTTAGCGAGCTAGAGGCTTTGCGTATAGATATCACTGCTCTCACCACCACCAGTTATGATCCAGAGGCCACTCCTACCAGACGCTCCCGCACCAGAAGCCGAGGTCGTGGTCGTCAGCAGCCTTAGTTTATGTTTTTGTTTTTCCATTTCTGCTTTTGTATTGTATTTTCCCCGCTATTATATCACAACATTGAGGACAATGTCTGATATAGTGTGGGAGAGATACCTTTCCTTTTCCGCATTTTCCATTTCATTGTATTTCCCTTTCCGTATTTCAATTAAACGAAGTAATATTTGTGTTATTTCTTCAGTTTCGAATTTTCCCCGTTTATATAGCCATACCGAAAATTTTTATTTTATCTTCGCATTACCCGACTTACCTATGAAATCGTAGTTAGGAAGCTGAGAAAGATCCAACAAGATCAATACAGTCTTGACACCTTAGACTTCCTACTTAAGCATTCCGTTCCGATAATTGTTACGACTACACCTTAAGTTTTAGTTCTAAAGTAACCCCTAGTAGTTTATACTAGCAGTCAGCACCGTCTGAACACAAACCACGTGGGGAGCCGATGAACATAAGTGTTTGATGCCTAATCTATAAATGATCCTTCATATCTCGATGCCAATAAAAAGAAATTGCACCAAAGTACACGGTCGCATATAAGAAACGAGAAATATGAGAAGGAGTCCATTGCGGGTTGGTTCAGAGGTACCTGGTTCTGAACTCGGTAGGGCGTGCTACGGCTCGATCCCCCGCAACCTCCAATTTGGATAATATATATATAGGGTTGCCACATTCGTGTACCAGACCCCGTGCTTATAAAGGATCAAAGTCACTAACCGGCTACTCCACTACGTGCGTGCTAAGGCAAAGGGCTTAATGTGATTGCGCTAGAATGAAACCGGGTGAAATAAGATCGAAATACTCTAGGTAGAATCGTAACGCAATTACCGAATGTTTCGTTTAACGGGAAGTCGACGACTTAGCTTGTTGCTTGTGTCATTAGTGTATCGTTAGTGTTCTATTCTAGTACCGTTTTGTCTAGCTAAATGATTCCTCGTATGGTTTGTTATGTGTATGCGTCCGATGAAAATTGTCCGATCGTTTTTCAACCGACTATTTGCTTAAGGACAAGCAAAGGTTTAAGTTTGGGGAAGTTTGATAACGAGAAATTGTATCATTTTATTACTATGTTTCAAGTCTGATTTATCGCACATTTATCATATTAACACCCGATTCTTCGAGTTTTCTATGTCATATTGCAGGTATAACATTTCTAGAGCTAAATCATGAGCCAAAGATGAAATGAACAAAAACAAGCATGAAAAGAAGAAGAAGAAAGGAATTCTGTAATTCTGCATAATTTGTAACAGTCACGGTCGTTACCACATCATCACGACCGTGACGCCCAACGTGGAACACTCACGATCGTCACTCAAGTGTCACGACCGTGACACGCTTTAAATGGAAAAAGTGAGCGTGACACCTTTGTCACGAACGTGACAAAGGAAAATAGGGTTAATTGGATTGAATTGGTCATGAAGACGTGCAACGTGAAGTCAAAAGTCATTCCTATTATTTCTCAACCCAGTATGCATTTTTTCCTGGATTCTCTCTTCAACGGAACGATACCCACGCTATGGATTTCAACTACCTAAGCCCAATATTATTTTCTATAAATAGCCTAGTTATGAATTTAGAAGTACAGAGTTTTTTTTAAGATTTTCGCGGAAGCTCTGCCGTATTTTTGTTGCACCCTTATTTTATTTTTTTCCAGCAATTGTTCTTGTTTAATTTCTGCTTCTATATCCAAACCAAACTAAATAACAATTTCCAACATTAGGAAATTGTTATTATTAATTTCTTTTCAAGCCTTCAGAAATTGTTTAATTTTATTTTCGATTCCGGTTCCGCACTCCGAGCTTACCAGTCTGTGGAAGAAGGAGTATTAAGATTTAATCATTCAGGTTTTTATAATTTCGCATTTATATTAAGTTATTTATTTATGTTAAGAATTTATTTCTATTATTTTATAATGCATGTTTTAATTTATATTTATCTGTTTCTGCATCTGTCTGGTACAACAAAGATGAGTAGCTAAACTAATTAGGCGGTATGTAATTAAAATAAACCAACCCGGTAAAATCAAATCTAAGCTAAAACAATTAAGAACTTAAATTCTGGCTGTGACTTTTTATTATAAAAATTAATCTTTTTGTTACGAGAGTAAGAAAAGTGTAATAGGTTAGGTCGAGACCACGAGAGTGTGAGATTTTAACCGGATAGCTAAAGTTAGGCATTTGATTTAAATACAGCGAGAGCGCTTTAAAATGAATTAGACTTATTAAGTTTTCAAAAATTATTTTCTAAACACTTATGGGCTAGCGAGAGCAGGCATAGGGCTTTAGGAGTAAGATCTGAGATAAGACCACGAGAGTGTGAGTCGAGGGTATTTAAACTGATAATCTCTACAGAATAATTTAAGTGAACCATCCTTATAAGCTTAGGATAGATTGACCCGCATAGGTTAACATAATTACATACCGACCGCCTTCTTATTATTTCATTAAAACTAAAATTTAATTCCCGTCTTTAATCCTTAAAAAAAAACCAAAATCGTGACAAACAATCCACCTTAGCTAAACTAGTAGACCCTCTAGCACTAAGTGATTATAAAGTCCCTGTGGGATCGACAATCTTTTATATTACTTCGATAGGCTGTGCGCTTGCAGTTCAGATACCGCTAGACACATATCGCGTCTTCGCGCCCCATCATGATCTTCATCAGCACTTATCTTCAGCTTCTTCAGCAGCACTCATGACTACTCCCAGGAAGAGCAACATATCCTACCACTTTTTTGAGCTTGTGTTGACTGGTATCAGGCAGGTCCAGTCACTTATCACACCTAACCACATCCCACTGTTCAGAGAACACTATGGGGGTATCTTGGATATGGTTATGGATCTTGATCCTTCTCAGAGGAGCATGATCCACACATGCTTGCAGTTCTATTACCCTCCACTAAGATGTTTCACTTTTCCTGACTTTCAGATAGGGCCTCTGTTGGAGGAATTTTCTTTGTTGATTGGAGTACCTATCAAAGGGGGAATACCCTTCAACCCAGAGATGACTGCTCCTAGAAGTGAAGAGATAGCAAGGGCATTGTACTTGGAGCCTGCCATCATTGAGCAAAGCATGACAACAAAAGCTGGAATCCCTGGTCTACATTTGGACTTCTTGATTTCTCAGGCCATCCTGAAAGCTTCGTTGGGAGAATGGAAGGCAGTCTGTGCATTATTAGCCCTCAGCATATATGGGACTATACTATTTACAGATGAGCCCAAATTTGTCAGCAAGAATTCCATCCATTTGTTTCTTCTGAAGAACCCAGTGCCTACATTGCTAGGAGATTTCTATTATTCCATCCATCAGAGGAATGAGAAACAAAAGGGGAAGTTGGTTAGATGATGTGCTCCTTTGTTTTATTCTTGGCTGCTCATACACCTTCCTAAATCAGATGCTTTCTTGAACCCACACCAGCAGAAGAATTGGGCCAAGAGGTTCATTGCCTTAACTTCAGATGATATCAGATGGTGCACCCAGAGCACCAAAGGCAAGGACATTATCATCAGCTGTGGACAATACCCTAATGTGCCTCTGATAGGAGTAAAGGGTTGCATCAACTACAACCCCTTACTCTTTAAGAGACAATTGGGCTATGCCTTAGTTCACCCTCCCAGAGGACAGGATTTAGTTGAGACCCTATATTGTGAAGTTCAACCTAATTCAGCTGTTGTCAGACAAGCATCCTGGGCTTAGGACAACATCCAGACAAAAGGGGTGGCTATTCTTGGAAGATGTAACAATGTTGCTTTAGCTCAGTACTATGATTGGTCCCGTACTAGGGCTCAGATTACCAGAATTCCTTTCACCTTGGAAGACACACCTGGACCATCTACAGTACAGCCAGCGGCAACAGTTAGCCTGGAAGAATTTGAAAAGTTGAAAGAAAGGAATGAGCAGTTATCCCAGGCCTTGAAGAAGACTCTTTGGGAAAGAAGTGATGGTCGCCTGGACATTGAGAGATTGGAAAAGCTCAGGGTTGAGCACCTTGCCAAAATTGAAAGGACAAAAGATTACATAAGGAAAGCAAGGGTTGGGGAACAAATATTGAAGAATGCTTGCAAGGAGGCCAAGATTCAGAAAGCTAGGGCTGAGCACTATCTGCAAGAGAGCCAGGCTAGGTGGGTCAGGATCACCGAAGCTCGTGCACAAGAAGACCAGAAGACTCAAACTAAGATTGAACAGCTAGAGGCCAGTGAGAAGAAGCAGCAGGAAGCTTTGTTGGCAGCTCAGAAGGAGATCTCAGAATTAAAGCTTAGAGCAGGGTTGAAAAGATCAAAAGACCAGGGCAAGCATAAGAAGCTGACCACTGCCATTGCTACCAGGAACCTCCTCATTAGGACCATTACAGAGCACCCAGCTGGTCCAGTGACTGAGGCACTACTGAAAGAGGTCAGAGAAGATGAGTTTGGATTGGATGTCTGATTCTTCTTTGCTTGTTGTTCTTTCCTTTTGATGTAATTTTCCTTTTGTTGTATTTTGACCCTCCATGGGCATGTATTGTAAAATAGACTATGTATGCTTCATCATTTGTAATATATTTTAGTTTGCTTTCATTTGGGTTTTCTCTCAATAACATCAAGTATCTTCCTCGAGGTCTGGAAAGGTCAAAACCAAGAACCAAACCGGATACCTTGGAAAACAAATAAGCATACTGCATTGCACACTAACTTTGTTTTTGTTTTGTAGGTTTTTGTTATTATTCTTGTTTCTAACTTTGTTGTGAACTCAGGAAACATTGCTCGTCGCCGAGTGTTCCCTGTCAACCGCACACATCGGTACCCTACTCGTAACAACCTTCCCGGCATTCAAATGGAGCAAGTACAATAGGACCTAAATGAGGTCAGAAATCAGATGGCAAACGAGAGAGTAGAAATGAAAAACCAGATGTCTCAATTCATGGCTGTCATGACTGGCTTAGCCCAGAGCCAAGAAAGACTGAGAGAACTGGTAGAAAGACAGACACCTGAGGAACCTCATCTTGGAACAGGGGGAACCAACAACAATGAACGGGGACAACCTCGTATTGACCCACCAGAATACGGACCCCATCTGAATCCAGAAGTTAACATCCCGAGGAATGTTCAGGGTAATACTGCTGGGGGCAGAATCCTGCAAAAGGATCCCCAAGAGGAACAATTTACTGTTATAGGGGCTGGAGATGAGGTATAGGACAGAAGGTTGGATGAGATTGCTGAAAAGTTAAGATCTTTGGAATCTCAGAATTCCTTGGGCTTCGACGTGATGGATATGGGACTGGTAGATGGGGTGAGGATTCCCCATAAATTCAAACCCCATGCTTTGAGAAGTATAATGGTACCTCTTGTCCACGTACTCATCTGCAATCTTTCTTGGGAAGACTCAAGGCTTATACCATGGATGAGAAGTTATGGACGTTCTACTTTGAGGACAGTCTGACTGGAGCTTCGAGAGAATGGTATTCGCATTTGACTAAGGCCACCATAAGATGTTGGAAGGACTTGGCCGAGGCTTTCATCCGGCAATATCAGTACAACCCGGACATGGCTCCCAATAGAACTCTTCTAATGGGCATGTCTCAGTCTTCTAGAGAGAGCTTCCGGGATTATGCTCAGAGGTGGAGACAGCTTACTGCTGCTGTCCAACCACCCATGTCAGAAAGAGAAATGGCTGACATGTTCATGAACACATTGCAAGGGACTTATATTGATAAACTTGTTGCTTTCTCCTCTACCAGTTTTGCTGATGTGGTTATAGCTGGTGAGAGAATTGAGAGTCTCTTGAAGATGGGAAAAATCTTCGACAATGGTGCAAGTTCCTCCAGCAACCCCAGAAAACCCTTTGCAGGACCCCGAAGGATGGGTGAAACTAATGCCATCCATGCAAGCAGGGGCAGGCCCCAGTATTCTCATAGGTCAGTAGCAGCTGTTACCATCCTAGCTCCAGTTCCACAACAACCTTTATATCCTCAACAACAACAACAACAACACTATCAGCAACCATCTCATTTTCCAAAACAGAGAACCTACAACAGCAACAATAGCAACCAATAGCAGCGTCCCTTCCAGCAGAGGCAATCTCAGGAAAATTGGGTGATTGACCCTATCCCTATGCCTTATGCTGCCTTATTGCCACAACTCCTGAAGCTCAACCTGGTTGAGTTAAGGATGTTGGCACCACCAGATCCTCTTAATCTCCCAAAGAATTATGATGTCAACGCCAGGTGTGCCTTCCACTCCAATGCACCTGGTCACAATAATGAGAAATGCAGAGCATTACAAATGAAGGTGCAAGATCTGGTTGATTCTAAAGCTCTCAACTTCGCACCTCCTCCGAACGTTAACAGAAATCCTATGCCTAATCATGGTGGGCCCAGGATTAATTCCATTGAAGAGGACCAACCATCTACATTGATTGATAATATTTCACAGATTCAAACACCGCTGGCAGAAGTCAAAGTTCAACTTTTAAGATGCCAAGTGTTCCCGGGCTATGGGGCCTGCTGTGAATTGTGCAAGACTGCTATTAATGGTTGTGAGAAGCTAAGGATTGGCATAGATGGCCTTATCCAAGATGGGATTTTGCAAATTACTTCAACAGCTCCTGCAGCAACTTTTGTCTCCGCAACAATGGAATCTCCTACAACACCAACAATCATTCCTTCAGCAACAAATTATCCTACAACAGCAACAACAATCATTCCTACCGATTCATCAACATCACCAGCAATTACTCCGTCCATCACTTCAACAAGTCAAAATTCAACAACTGTTTCTTCTACAACATCAGCATCCATTTTATTAACAGAATCTTCTACAACGCCAGCAAAAATTAATGAAGATGTCTCAACAGTTACAATCTACTATGACCCATCAGATGTTCCTCCCAGCAGCAATTTCCAACAATAAACTGTGGCACCTCCTGCCAGATCTCCGGTCACTATTTACTATGATCCGCACACCATTACAGTACCTTCCTTTGCAGGAATCAGCCCAGTCACCATTACAGTACCTGGGCCTGTTCCTTATGAAAGCAGTAATGCCATACCCTGGCACTATGGCTCTGATCTCTACTGCAATGGGGAGAAGATCACCCTGGATTCATCAACCTCTTCACCACAAATTGATAATGTTGGGGGAGGAGGAGGCTTCACCAGAAGCAGACGCCTTTTTTCCTCACAAACACAAAAACCTAATGTTGAAGCAGAAGCTGCTGCTAAGGCAAAAGGAAAGAATGTGGTATCCGAAGAGCCATCTGCTAAGGAAACTCAAAGGACATCTTTTGAGAAAGATGTAGACGAGTTCATGAGAATAATAAAAATGAGTGATTACAAGGTGGTGGACCAGCTTCACCAAACACCCTCCAAAATCTCCATATTATCACTGTTGATGTGTTCCGAAGCTCACAGGAACGCATTGTTGAAAGTCCTGCACGCAACATACGTGCCGGAGGAGATTACTGTTAATCAGCTAGAAACTGTGGTTGCAAATGTCAACACCAGTCATGGACTGGGCTTTACGAATACTGATTTAACAACGGAGGGGCACAACCATAATAAGGCTTTGCATATCACCTTGGAATGCAAGGGTGCTGTTCTATCTCATGTATTGGTGGACACGGGGTCTTCCCTCAATGTCCTACCAAAGAAAGCCTTAGTGAAACTGGAGTATGATGGCTTGGCATTGCGTCCAAGTAATTTGGTGGTGAGAGCTTTTGATGGCTCTAAAAGATCAGTGCTTGGGGAGATTGATCTGCCTGTGTTGATTGGCCCATAGACCTTTAAAATTACCTTCTTTGTGATGGACATACAACCGACCTACAACTGTCTGTTGGGTAGACCCTGGATCCACGCCGCTGGCGCTGTTACGTCTACCCTTCACGAGAAGTTGAAATTCGAGTGGGAAGGCCAAATCATCACCATCTGTGGGGAGGAGGACATCTTTGTTAGCCAGCTGGCTACGTATAAGTACATAGAAATGGATGGGGAGATCCATGAGACCATGAGTCAGGGGTTTGAGGCCCTTAATATTAATGAAGCATCTGCTGTGTCTGGTACTTCCATCACATCATATCAACAGGCCCGGAAGGTTGTTGAGGAGGGTACCGCCCAAGGCTGGGGCAAGTTGCTGCCATTGAGAAGAAAGAAGATAGATTCGGGTTGGGTTACAGATCAACTCGACAAGATCAACTATAGGCTGCAACGGAGCCCAAGTTTGTCAGCGGGGGAATGCTCACCCCGGATGCTGTGAACAGTTTGGAAGATGAGTCAGAAGACGAACGCAACCTGGAAAACTGGATACGTCCAAGGATCCCAGGGAACCATTTCTCAAACTGGTCTTCCAAGGAAATTATAAGAGTTACTCCTGCAGAGTAATTATTATTTCCTGTCTTTAAGCATGCATCAAGTCCTACATCTTGTCCAAGATGTCAGGGCTCATTTTGTAATCGGGCCATCTTGTATTTTGTGCAAACGATCAATTAATGAATATCAGGACATCTTTTGCAAATGAGTCTTTTCTTTTCCGCTCGTTGTTTTTCATTTTTTATTTTTTGTACAAAAATAAAATGGCAATGCTTTTTAAAAATAATAACTTCATTTTTTCACTTTTTCTAAACAAGGTAAAACTGATCACTAAAATGAACAAATATAAACCCTTACAGAGAGTGCCCTCCAGACTGCACAGACAACAACACTGCTATGACTTCGTATGACTTTGACAATCCGATCAATCAAGCCGATGAAGGGGTTGAAGAATATTATGAGCTACCTGAAGAACAAGCCAGGTTGTTAAGACAAGAGGAGAAGGTTATCACTCCTCATCAGGAAGAAGTTGAGACGGTTAATCTTAGTACGGAAGAAGACCTGAAAGAAGTAAAAATCGGGGCCTGTCTGCAAGATTCAGTAAAGGAGCAACTTATTGACATGCTTCGGGGGTATGTGGATGTTTTTGCTTGGTCTTATCAGGATATGCTAGGTCTGGATACCGACATCGTTATGCACAAGCTGCCTTTAAAGGAATATTGTCCACCAGTAAAACAGAAGTTGCGCCGTACTCGCCCAGATATGGCAATGAAGATAAAAGAAGAGGTACAAAAACAGTGGGACGCCGGTTTCCTTGCTGTAACTAGTTACCCGCCGTGGGTTGCTAACATTGTACCTGTGCCTAAGAAGGATGGAAAAGTGAGGATGTGTGTGGACTATCGGGATCTGAATAGAGCCAGCCCAAAAGATGACTTCCCATTACCTCACATTGATGTATTGGTCGACAATACGGCTCAGTTTTCGGTGTTCTCCTTCATGGATGGATTTTCAGGATATAATCAGATCAAGATGTCACCTGAAGACATGGAGAAGACAACTTTCATCACACCCTGGGGCACATTCTGTTATAAGGTAATGCCATTTGGACTGAAGAATGTTGTTGCCACTTATCAACGGGCTATGGTGACATTATTCCATGACATGATCCATAAAGAAATCGAATGTTATGTGGATGACATGATTGCCAAGTCCCTCACAGAAGAAGACCACCTGGTGAATCTGTTGAAGCTATTCAAGCGTCTGAGGAAGTACCAATTGAAGTCAAACCCCAACAAATGCACATTTGGGGTGCGATCCGGTAAGCTTCTGGGATTTATTGTAAGTGAGAAGGGAATTGAAGTTGACCCTGACAAAGTTAAAGCCATTCAAGAAATGCCTGCACCGAAGACTGAAAAAGAAGTTCGGGGGTTCTTAGGTAGATTGAACTACATATCAAGGTTCATATCTCATCTTACTGCAACCTGTGAGCCCTTTTTCAAGTTGTTAAGGAAAGAACAAACGGTCAGGTGGAATGAAGACTGCCAGAGGGCTTTTGACAAAATCAAGGAATACTTACAAGAGCCTCTGATCCTTATGCCTCCAATTGAAGGAAGACCTCTAATAATGTACTTGACAGTATTGGAAGAGTCAATGGGATGTGTGTTGGGCTAACATGACGAGTCTGGTCGAAAAAAGTATGCAATTTACTACCTAAGCAAAACGTTTATCGACTGTGAACAACGTTATTCACTGCTCGAGAAAACTTGTTGTGCTTTAGCGTGGGTTGCTCGCCGACTAAGGCAGTATATGTTGACCCACACTACCTTATTGATCTCAAAGATGGACCCAGTCAAGTATATATTTGAGAAGCCAGCACTTACCGGACGGGTTACAAGATGGCAAATGATTCTCACAGAATATGACATTCAGTACACATCTCAAAAAGCCATCAAAGGCAGTGTATTGTCTGATTATCTTGCTGAGCAACCCATTGATGATTACCAGCCTATGAGATTTGACTTCCCTGATGAAGACATCATGTTCATAAAAGAAAAAGTTCATGAGGAGCCTATTCACACTGAAGGGCCTGACCCAGAAGAAGAATGAACTATGATGTTCGATGGGGCTGTTAATATGAATGGTCGTGGTGTTGGTGCAGTACTTATTACACCTAAAGGAGTTCACATGCCTTTCTCGGCAAAACTCACCTTTAACTACACTAACAACGAAGCTGAATACGAAGCTTGTATTATGGGTCTTGAGGAAGCCATTGACCTCAGGATCAAGACTTTAACTGTATTCGGAGATTCAGCTCTGGTAATCAATCAAACCAACGACAAATGGTATACTCACCAGGAGCATCTGATTCCATATCGGGATTACACAAGAAGGTTGCTCACGTTCTTCACTACAGTCAAACTTGAGTATATCCCTCGAGATGAAAATTAGTTTGCAGATGCTCTGTCTACCATTTCATCCATGATCAAAGTTCAAGCTGCCAACTTTGTGCCTCGGATTTCAGTGTCCAGGCTTGACAGACCAGCATATGTATTCTCAGCAGACCTTGCTAAAGATGATAAGCCTTGGTTCTATGACATCAAATGCTTCTTGGAGGATCAAACATACCCACCTAGGGCATCATCCAATGACAAGAAGACATTAAGAAGGCTGGCTGGTAGTTTCTTCCTGAATGCTGACGGTTCGTTGTACAAAAGAAACTTTGATATGGTACTTCTCAGATGTATGGATAAGGCAGAGGCAGACTTGTTGATGCACGAGGTGCATGAAGGATCTTTTGGTACCCATCCTGGAGGGCATGCAATGGCTAAGAAATTGTTGAGGTCGGGTTACTACTGGATCACAATGGATGCAGACTGTTGTGCTTATGCCAGAAAGTGCCACAAATTCTAGATTTATGCGGACAAAGTGTATGTGCCTCCGAATCCTTTGAATGTGATGTCTTCACCTTGGCCCTTTGCCATGTGGGGCATTGATATGATTGGCAAGATTGAACCGACTGCTTCAAATGGCCACAGATTTATCCTGGTAGTCATTGACTATTTTACCAAGTGGGTTGAAGCAGCTTCGTATGCAAATGTCACCAGGCAAGTGGTAGCCCGATTCTTGAAAAGAGACATCATATGTCGGTATGGAGTGCCCGAGCGAATCATTACTGATAATGGTTCCAATTTGAACAATAAAATGATGGCAGAACTGTGTCGGGACTTCAAGATTCAACATCACAACTCTTCTCCTTACAGGCCAAAGATGAATGGCGCTGTTGAGGCAGCTAACAAAAACATTAAGAAAATTGTGCAAAAGATGGTGGTCACCTACAAAGACTGGCATGAAATGCTACCATTTTCCTTGCATGGGTACCGTACATCAATCAGAACATCCACTGGGGCAACACCGTATCAGCTTATGTATGTGTTGTACCCCGAAAAATACGACCTCACGCGATCCGAAATGGACGGAGCCGCGCGCCGGACTGACTGAAGAGTCGCCACCTAATTCTATTTATTCCCGAAGAGGGAAAGGGAAGATATAGATACAACCCGGGAAGAGAAGGATGAGGACAAAGGTCAACGGAACCATTTCCTGGGTTCGGGAGTCGGTTATGCAGGGGGAAGGTATTAGCACCCCATACATCCATCGTACTCGATGGGAACCATCTAAGTTAACGCGCGCGAAAGGATGTCTATGCTTAAACGAATTGCTTGCTAGAGGGAAATGAGTTGAATTATAAGTTAGATTGAACCTAGGTGCTCGGCAAGGATTGAGATCCTCATGCCTACGTACTCCCGTGTGCAATGGTAAAGTCAGAGCCTCGTAGTTCGGCCTACTAAGGGTAATGGTTGTTTGATTTTATTACCTTTCTTCGATGAAAGGGTTTAGGAGTTGAAATGCACTAAAGACTATGGATAGTTTATCTCGTCCAACAAGACGAGCGTCCTGCGTCGAAATAATCGGAGCGAGTAACGAGAGCTCGTTATCCTTCTTTCTACCGCTTAAGGCTCGTGGCGTACAAATTTTCTCGCATTTATTAAAGTGTTTTATTTCCTAAGACCGCTTGACATTGGATCAAGGGTTTGGATCTAATCGAAACGTTTTGGTTTTTTTGAGGTTAAAGGGTAAATGCAAGTGGAGTTTATTTTTGTGGTTTATTAGCGAGGCACGAAGCGCTCGGCTCGCAAAGTAAGGTGGATCCTAATAAACGAAACAAAATAAAACGGTGCGAGTGTGCAAGTGCAATCGCTTGTCGTTGGACCAAGGATTCAGAATAAAATACGGAAAATAAAGTGCGTACAAAGCAATGGGAGAGGGATACAAAATAAATACAGGGGATTGCGAGAAATAAAGAGGTCTCGTTGTAATTCGCCCAAGAGGAAGCGTGTGTGCAGTGTTTTAAACGGTTCGAAGGTGTTCGGCCTTTTTAATCGGAAACAACTATTCGAAGGCATTGGACCTTTTTGGGACGCGACGAAATTTAGTTCGTGAACTACCTTAGAATCGATTCAAAATTGGAATCATTCTATAAGGAGTCGAAACATTTTTTTGAAATGCGAAAATAAATAAATAAATTGAATTGCAAAAAATAAATAGAATAATGAATATAAATAAATAAATAATTTAAATAATATTGAGAATAATGAATAAATTAAATTATATTACAAGTTTTTTGTTCAAAATAAAAATAATAGGATAAAATAAAATAAAATAAAAAAAGAGGGCCTCATATTGACCGAACATCACCGATTTAACGAAATCGGACGAATATCGGCCTTTTATCAAGTCATTGGCCCGTATTGAAAATAAACAAAAACAAAAATAACAAAAATAAATAATAAAAAATAAATATTAATTGATGGATAAAGAAACTTTAAACTTAGAAAAATACACTAAGATACTAACCAATGAAAATCAAGATAGTTCTAACCAAAAATAAATAAAAACAATTAAAGAATAATTAAAGAAAACAAAAAAGAAAAGAAATAGAGAATAGGTATCACTAGTATATGAGTGAGAGGAAAAAAAAACAGACGGGCCTAGCCCATCTCTTAATGCACATCATGAGATTTTTTTTAAGATAGGTAAGATATAACAATAAATCTATTAAAACAAATAAACCAACAAATCAGCTCTTTTATTTTTATTTTTAAAACAATAAATGAAAAGAAAAAAGAACGCGTCAAACTCTCTTCCTCAAAATAACATCATTATAAGCAAGATTGAAGAAAGAAAGAAAACAAGGTCACCAACCCCATCCTTAAAAGCAAACGCAGGCGGCGGTATCCCCAAGTACTCACGGAGTGATTCCGGTTCTCACTCTTTTCACGGAATCCGTTTTGGTTTGCACGGATCTCACGGGAAAGTTTGCGGTCCGTTTTCTCTCAGATTTCTTCTCGGTGGCAACGCGGATGGTGTGACGGGTTCCATCTCCGGCCGCGGATGATGCGAATCTCTTTCCGATCTCAAATCTCTCCCTCAGTATCACGGATGCATTCTCGCGGTAGGTTTTCCAGGTGGATTGGGGCTTTCAGATCGGGTCGAAGCAGTTTTCGGTTCGGCTTCGCGGTGAGTCTGGTTTCTGCGGTGGTTCACAGTGTTCGTCAGATTTCTCGGTTTTGTGTGCTTTTGGTTCTGGGTTTATGAGGTTGTGTTCGTTGGTTTCGAACTCAGTAAATGAAGGATTTGCGCTGGGTTTTTTTGTATGGGTGAAGTAGTGATGAAGGTTCAATGAAAGTTTTGTTAAAGGTTACAAAAGGTTAAGGCTGCGATTTATAGAGGAAGGGTAAAAAGTTTGCATTTGGTGTTTGAGTGGTGGTCATGTTTTGGATTCAAGCTTGGGTTGCGGTGAATGGTTTGGATGTGTTCGTCGCGGATGGAAGAGGGTGGCGGTGTGGTTCGTTTTTGGTTCTGCATTCTCACTCATTTTTTGTTGTGCGTTGGTCCCAATGAAGGTTAAAGGTTGCCAAAATTTTGTTCTGTTTTTCTGGTTTTGTTTACAGTGGTGGTGATGGGTTGCAATGGCTGGATTGAAGAAAAGGAAATGGATGGTTGGCGTTTGATGAAGGAGGGAGTTCTGTTGGTGGTGAGATGCATGATTTGGTGAGGTTGTGGTTACAGGGGTTTTGTTTCGGATTTTGCGGTAGAGGTAAACAGAGGTGGTTTTGTTTTGTTGATGAGGAGGTTGTAGGTGGTGAAGAAATTTTGTCAGACTGTGTTCAAGATATGCATAAATTTTATCAGTGGTGTTGAGGGTAGAATTTTGGTTTTTTTCTGTGAAGCTTTCCTTCTCGTCTCAATTTTTTCTGTTTTTGTGTTTTTGGATTTTGAGGAGTTTATGAAGGAATTTGTTTAATCATATAAGATTGTGAGCTGTCCTTTTTGTTGTGCGTTCTTGCGGAATTTATGTGTAATGTGTCTTGAAGAAATCTGTTGTTATGCGCGTTGTGAATTGGTGGGGTCTGCTGTACAAAAGATACGTACGTTGCTCTTGTAGGAAAGAAAAAAACTGTCCTTTTGGCTGAAGTTGTGGGCTCATGAGAGGCAGTCTATGTCAGGCTGGTGGAACTTCCTTGGGGATGATATTTTGTCTAAAAAAAAGATGTCTTATGTTTATTAAAAGGAGAAATATTGATGGACTTAATTTGATATACAGATTGAATAATAATAAAAATAATAATAATAATAATAATAATAATAATAAAAACAAAAATAATAATAAAGACATAATACTAAGAAATATAATAATGATGATAATAAAATTTATAAAAATAATATAGAATACTAATAGAAATGGTAGAAATAATTAAAAAAAAATAATGAAGGTAATAGTAATAAAAATGATAGAAATAATAAAAAAAATAATAAAATTAATAATAATAAAAAATGATAGAAATAATGAAACAAAATAACAATAAAAAATTATAACAAAATAAAATGAATTAATGATAATTAGTGGAAAATGGATAGTGATCATAAATAAATTGGGTCCCCGTCGATTGTACCACCATGTGGCCTAATAAGCCTGAAACAAACTTCCAACCGAAAAGATTGACCTAACTAAAACATATATTTTTTTTTGAAATTTCTGAATGAAAGTTAATATGCGGGTAGGACAAATTTGGGGTATGACAGATGCCCCTATCGAATTGGCTTAGACCGAGTAAGATGAACTGGCTCGCGTTCAATCTTTCAAGGTATAAGATAATTAGATATTAACAGACTCCAGATATGTCCGACAAAGAAAGACATTGTGAAAATAACAATTGAAATAAAATGAAAATGATGGATGACACAGCAAGAAACAAATTGACAAAAGTAAATCACTTATCACCAGAGGGTGATAAGGCAAGTAACTAAAAATAAAATCGCTATCACCAAAAGGATGATAAAGCGACCCCGACACCAAAAGGATGTTGAGTAACAGAAAATTAAATAATCGCTATCACCAAAAGGATGATAAGGCGACCCCGACACCAAAAGGATGTTGAGTAACAGAAAATTAAACAATCGCTATCACCAAAAGGATGATAAGGCGACCCCAACACCAAAAGGATGTTGAGTAACAAAAAAATTAAACAATTGCTATCACCAAAAGGATGATAAGGCGACCCTAACACCAAAAGGATGTTGAGTAACAAAAAATTAAACAATCTCTATCAACAAAAGGATGATAAGGCGACCCCAACACCAAAAGGATGTTGAGTAACAGAAAATTAAAAAATATTTATCACCAAAAGGATGATAAGGCGACCCCAACACCAAAAGGATGCTGAGTGACAGAACATTAAATAATCTGGAAGAGAAATATCCACCGGGGACGCCCACTGAATAACACATAGGCGAATCTTTGGAATCTTCGGCCGACCCTGGATTCTGACTTCTGCTGGGGAAAGGCCTGGAATCTTGGGTTGATCCTGGATCCTGAGCTATGCACGTATGCTTGACTTTTGAAATGGTATTCCATAAAGATGGAGATACGATGCAAATGTTTATGCACTGTTGAAAGTAAGCTAAGAATGTTGGGGAAAAATAAAAAGGTCTGATTTATTTTAGGTATGCAAATGATGCACATGTTGTAAATGATTGACATAAATGATGCTTATGGAGTTGATGATGCATAATGAAGCACATGAGCGATTGGAATGAAAGGTGCCAGCTTGGTGGACTTTTGGTCTGGTAGTTGCCAATAATGATTGGACTTTGGGTGGGTGGAGGGTTTGATTCCCCGACACTCGATCTTCGACAATGTATGACCAGAAGATGGATCTGAAAGCTCCAAGTTTGGTTATATGCTGATGAGCGAAGCGACTTAATTGACACATGAAGACTGATTTTGCTTTGAGTAATTGCAAAGGTCCCGCAAAGTCTGCTTGTTTAGCTGGTGAGAAGAGATAGGAAGATTTGCTCCTTGCTTGCTTGCCCCTGTCTGCAGGGTATTAGAAATAAATCTGGTGGGGAAGCTTTGACATTGACCATGACACGACCTGCCCCTGATTGAACCTTTGAAGGTGATTTGCCCCTGATTAGGCCGTTGAGAATAATTTTGCCCCTGATTAACGGACTTCGAGCTAAATTGCCCCGGATTGGGCTGTTGAAGATGCTTTGTCCCTGATTGGACTGTTGAGGTAGTCTTGACTCATGTTGGCGATGAAGTTCAAGTTTCTCTTTTGATTGCCCCTTGTTGGGATTGTACTGATGTCAAGAACTGATTTGCAATTAAATTGTTCATACACAAATGGTAATGTTAATGTAAAAATCATGTAAGTTTTGAAAAAAATCAATTTATTTGAATGACTGCGATAGTGTGACGAATGGATCGTTGGTCCAAACGAGGTGCTGATTTAGAAATTGCGTAAAAGATGCAGCAAGAATAATGTGCAATCGATATTGAAGATTTAGCAAATATATGGGAGTCAATTTACGCAACCTTGTTGGTAGCATTCTTTCAGAATAAATCGCGCCTCAATTAGGTCTTTTCAGGGTTGTAACGTGGTCTGGTTAATGGTTTTGAGAAACAAAGGTATAAGGCTCAAAGTTTGATTTATACCCATCCCTTCTTCGTTATATTCTCCAGTCCTATGTTCAGTTAATTTCTACACATGCATTTGTTTTGACGTTGCAAGAATGAAAATGAAACTTTAAAGTTTGCTTGAAGTGGCAGTCATCTTAGTTTGCTGGTGACCCTTTGATTCTTGATTTGGTGGTCACTGATATTTGTTTTGCTTTTGCTGAGGATCTGAGCCCCTCTTTTTGATTTGTTCTTTTTCGACTAAGTCTCCCTTTGGGTGCTCAACTTAGCGGTTTTTTCTTTTCTTTTCTTTTTGTATTTTGTTGAACGTTGTGACTGCCAAGTCATTTGTGGATGGTCCTCTGACGGGATGTCTCATCTTGCGATTCGAAGGTGTAGTCAGGTTAACTGAACAACTACCCTGCCCCGGGTTAAATGTAAGGGTTGTATCCGAAAGAAACTCCTACTTCTAGGCTTGAAGTGGTTGACTAGGGACTAACTCCTTATATCTCCAGTGTTTGGGGATTTGGACAAATGCCTGTACATCATTGACGAGGTTTTATCTGAAAGCATACTGCAACAGTTATGGGTATTTCGTTTTCATCATCCTCCCTCAAATATTTGTTAAAGTGAAGTGAGGGAATATTTTTGTGATTTTTGTGATAAATGATAAATAATGAGTGAATGCGAATAGATTGATTCAAAACATTCATAAACATAACATTAACAAAACCAAGTACAAATGACAATGTTCAAAGCAAGTAGTACTTAAACAAACATTACAAAATAACAGAGATGCAGAAATCATAAATGGCACTGGCTACCTTGATTTGAGGAATTGAACTTCTCTTGATTGAATGCTTCAACGTTGGAGACTACTCAGCTAAGTCTTCAACAAACCCTTCAAATGTCTTCACTTGTTGGCGTCGTGCGGTGGCATTGGATCGTTCTGGACATTTGCATTTCTCGGAGTGAGAGTGAGGTCCTTAGAGTTGATCATATCCTGAATCAAGTGTTTGAAGGCATGGCAGTTCTCGATGGTGTGGCCTGGAGCGCCTTTGTGATACTCACAGCGGGCATTGGCATCATAGTTCCAGGCATTGCCAGTCTGAGCTGGCATATCTCTCAAAGTAAGAGGTCCTTTTGCCATCAGCTGCTTAAAGATTTCGGTATATGACATAGGCAGGGGATCAATATGCCTATCATATCCTCTTTGTTGATATGGTGGACGCTGTTGAGGAGCGTGTTGTTGTTGTTGGCCAGGCCGTTGTGGATAAGCCGGTTGCTGGTATGGTCCAGGTGCATACTGCGCAGCTGCAACCATAGGACGTGGATGTGGTTGATGAGCCATCTGAGGCGGAAATAGAGCTTGAAAGGCCTGCTGATAAGGCATTGGAGGAACTGGCTGATATGTGATAGGAGCATATTGTGCAGTAGCAACATAAGGGTACTGATAGTAGGGAACTGGTGCAGGTGCACTCTGTTGAAAATTCCCACTTGCAGCAGAAACGGAATTTGTTTCGCCCTTTTTATACCCGTTGAAAGGTTTCTTGGCTCCAGCTTGGCTGCTAGAACCTCCTTGGATCTTTCCGCTTTTCAAACCTTCTTCAATTCTTTCTCCGACCATCACCATGTCCGAAAATCCAGAAGATACGCTGTTGATCAGCTTTTCGTAGTATTGCCCCTGTAGGGTACCCATGAAGATATCGATCAATTCACGGTCAACCAAAGGAGGATGCACTCGGGCAGCTAACTCCCTCCAGCGTTGGGCGACTCCTTAAAGGATTCGCTCTCCTTTTGAGACATACTCTGAAGTTGAGTACGGTTAGGAGCAAGGTCAGTGTTGTACTTGTACTGCCTTTTGAATGCATCAGATAAATCAAGCCAAGTACGAACATTGTTGCGTTCGAGCTGCATGTAACATTCTAGAGACGCTCCAGACAGGCTGTCTTGGAAGCAATGGATCATGAGCTTGTCATCTTTGGCATGAGCGGCCATTTTTCTGCAGTACATCCTCAAATGAAGTTCAGGACAGCTGAGGCCTTTGTATTTCTCGAATTCTGGCAGTTTGAACTTAACAGGGATCACAACATCTGGAACTAAGCACATGTCTGAGACACTCAGAGAAGTTGAGTTGTGTCCTTCCATGATTCGGAGTTTTTCAACTAACTCGCGACACATCTTCATAGCTTCGGACTCTTGAACATCATGAGGATTGGTGATTGGAACAACAGTATGCATCTCATACTCAACTTGATGATTCTCTTCAGTTTGAGGAAACTGGACTGGAGTTGGAATAGGTTGAGCTTGAGGAATAGCACCAACAGTAACGCCAGAAGCAGGTATTGGTTGGGAAGTGACCTCTTCAACAGCAGGAGTGAAGCCTGAAGGCAAACCATAGACCAAAGGATTTGGAACTGGAACTGAAGGCAACGCTCGTGATGTAGATCCTTGCACTTGAGCATTGTTCATTGCGGCAGCAGCTTCGCGACGTTCTTCCATTCTTGCCAAAGCTTGCAAAGTCTCATAAATCTGGTCAATCTTGCTCTTGACCGAGTCAATCTCTTCCCTCATAGCAGCTTGCTCTTCCTGAATCACGTCCATCAGTCTTCTAGTGTTGGCTCTAGTTAGATACGGTCGTCTAGCTCGATACGGGCGTCGGGAAACCAGCTTGATTTATTGAAGATGGGGGAACATGAAATGAGTTTTCGGATTTTGGAATAAAATGCAAGTTGAATAAATAATGCAAATGAGATGATATGCAATGTCAAAATCCAGGATCACAAGATCAAGGTCTCACGAGTCCAAGGTACAGAAGGAGGATACTCTGATCAAGAACTCACTGGGTAGACTCTAAAGTTTTAGGGATCCCAAAGTTATCAATTCATATGGTTGTTCATCACACGCGCCATAAGCATGAAGGTTGATTGACTCCGTCATATGAATCTATTTTGGGTGAGATCTTCGTATCGACAACCCACGAGAGAAAATTTTCTCGGGAGTCCATACTACGCGATCATCGACACAAGGTTTAAAACAAAGTCTTGGAGTTATGGAACTTTCTCAACTGTTTGATGCACGTGTCAATTTCATACATTCTTGACAATCAATCAACTCCATTGAGTAAGTCTATTCCAAGTGAGGTTTTCGTATCGAGCCACGCGAGGGTGAACCCTGGTGCCCAATATTACGCAACCATCAACCGATGTTTTAACCAAAAGGTTCTAAAGGTCCTCAGAGTTGATGACTCTAATGAAAGCAGCTGAGCACACACGCCAAGGATTTGACGGTTGTCAGTATTCTCATCAGAATCTACTCCAAGTGAGGTTTTCGTATCGATAACCCACGAGAGTGGTTCTCTCGGGAGCCCATACTACACAACCTCGCTAACTTAAGTTTGTACTCGAAATCCCGGGTATAGAGCTTTTCCCTCAAGTTTCTTTTGCAAAGTATCGATCCAAATTATAGTACCAAGGAGCCACAAGATATATAAAATGGAATGCGATAAAGAGAGCGATAAAAATACACAAGCCAGGCATAGAAGCAAACATCCAAACAAACGCGGGAACCTAGACTAGGCTTGACTCGCATAGGGGTGAACCAGTCCCCAGTAGAGTCGCCAGCTGTCGTACCCCGAAAAATACGACCTCACGCTATCCGAAATGGACGGAGCCGCGCGCCGGACTGACTGAAGAGTCGCCACCTAATTCTATTTATTCCCGAAGAGGGAAAGGGAAGATATAGATACAACCCGGGAAGAGAAGGATGAGGACAAAGGTCAACGGAACCATTGCCTGGGTTCGGGAGTCGGTTATGCAGGGGGAAGGTATTAGCACCCCCTACATCCATCGTACTCGATGGGAACCATCTAAGTTAACGCGCGCGAAAGGATGTCTATGCTTAAACGAATTTCTTGCTAGAGGGAAATGAGTTGAATTATAAGTTAGATTGAACCTAGGTGCTCGGCAAGGATTGAGATCCTCGTGCCTACGTACTCCCCTGTGCAATGGGAAAGTCAGAGCCTCGTAGTTTGGCCTACTAAGGGTAATGGTTGTTTGATTTTATTATCTTTCTTTGATGAAAGGGTTTAGGAGTTGAAATGCACTAAAGACTATGGATAGTTTATCTCGTCCAACAAGACGAGCGTCCTGCGTCGAAATAATCGGAGCGAGTAACGAGACCTCGTTATCCTTCTTTCTACCGCTTAAGGCTCGTGGCGTACAAATCTTCTCGCATTTATTAAAGTGTTTTATTTCCTAAGACCGCTTGACGTTGGATCAAGGGTTTGGATCTAATCGAAACGTTTTGGTTTTTTTGAGGTTAAAGGGTAAATGCAAGTGGAGTTTATTTTTGTGGTTTATTAGCGAGGCACGAAGCGCTCGGCTCGCAAAGTAAGGTGGATCCTAATAAACGAAACAAAATAAAAAGGTGCGAGTGTGCAAGTGCAATCGCTTGGCGTTGGACCAAGGATTCAGAATAAAATACGGAAAATAAAGTGCGTACAAAGCAATGGGAGAGGGATACAAAATAAATACAGGGGATTGCGAGAAATAAAGAGGTCTCGTTGTAATTCGCCCAAGAGGAAGTGTGTGTGCAGTGTTTTGAACGGTTCGAAGGCGTTCGGCCTTTTTAATCGGAAACAACTATTCGAAGGCATTGGACCTTTTTGGGACGCGACGAAATTTAGTTCGTGAACTACCTTAGAATCGATTCAAAATTGGAATCATTCTATAAGGAGTCGAAACATTTTTTTGAAATGCGAAAATAAATAAATAAATTGAATTGCAAAAAATAAATAGAATATTGAATATAAATAAATAAATAATTTAAATAATATTGAGAATAATGAATAAATTAAATTATATTACAAGTTTTTTGTTCAAAATAAAAATAATAGGATAAAATAAAATAAAATAAAAAAAGAGGGCCTCATATTGACCGAACATCACCGATTTAACGAAATCGGACGAATATCGGCCTTTTATCAAGTCATTGGCCCGTATTGAAAATAAACAAAAACAAAAATAAATAATAAAAAATAAATATTAAATAATGGATAAAGAAACTTTGAACTTAGAAAAATACACTAAGATACTAACCAATGAAAATCAAGATAGTTCTAACAAAAAATAAATAAAAACAATTAAAGAATAATTAAAGAAAACAAAAAAGAAAAGAAATAGAGAATGGGTATTACTAGTATATAAGTGAGAGGAAAAAAAACAGACGGGCCTAGCCCATCTCTTAATGCACATCATGAGATTTTTTTTTAAGATAGGTAAGATATAACAATAAATCTATTAAAACAAATAAACCAACAAATCAGCTCTTTTATTTTTTTTTAAAACAATAAATGAAAAGAAAAAAGAACGCGTCAAACTCTCTTATCCAAAATAACATCATTATAAGCAAGATTGAAGAAAGAAAGAAAACAAGGTCACCAACCCCATCCTTAAAAGCAAACGCAGGCGGCGGCATCCCCAAGTACTCACGGAGTGATTCCGGTTCTCACTCTTTTCACGGAATCAGTTTTGGTTTGCGCGGATCTCACGGGAAAGTTTGCGGTCCGTTTTCTCTCAGATTTCTTCTCGGTGGCAACGTGGATGGTGCGACGGGTTCCATCTCCGGCCGCGAATGGTGCGAATCTCTTTCCGATCTCAAATCTCTCCCTCAGTATCATGGATGTGTTCTCGCGGTAGGATCTCCAGGTGGATTGGGGCTTTCGGATCGGGTCGGAGCAGTTTTCGGTTCGGCTTCGCGGTGAGTCTGGTTTCTGCGGTGGTTCACGGTGTTCGTCAGATTTCTCGGTTTTGTGTGCTTTTGGTTCTGGGTTTATGAGGTTGTGTTCGTTGGTTTCGAACTCAGTGAATGAAGGATTTGCGCTGGGTTTTTTTGTATGGGTGAAGTAGTGATGAAGGTTCAATGAAAGTTTTGTTAAAGGTTACAAAAGGTTAAGGCTGCGATTTATAGAGGAAGGGTAAAAAGTTTGTGTTTGGTGTTTGAGTGGTGGTCATGTTTTGGATTCAAGCTTGGGTTGCGGTGAATGGTTTGGATGTGTTCGTCGCGGATGGAAGAGTGTGGCGGTGTGGTTCGTTTTTTGTTCTGCATTCTCACTCATTTTTGGTTGTGCGTTGGTCCCAATGAAGGTTAAAGGTTGCCAAAATTTTGTTCTGTTTTTCTGGTTTTGTTTACAGTGGTGGTGATGGGTTGCAATGGCTGGATTGAAGAAAAGGAAATGGATGGTTGGCGTTTGATGAAGGAGGGAGTTCTGTTGGTGGTGAGATGCATGATTTGGTGAGGTTATGGTTACAGGGGTTTTGTTTTGGATTTTGCGGTAGAGGTAAACAGAGGTGGTTTTGTTTTGTTGATGAGGAGGTTGTAGGCGGTGAAGAAATTTTGTCATACTGTGTTCAAGATATGCAGAAATTTTATCAGTGGTGTTGAGGGTAGAATTTTGGTTTTTTTCTGTGAAGCTTTCCTTCTCGTCTCAATTTTTTCTGTTTTTGTGTTTTTGGATTTTGAGGAGTTTATGAAGGAATTTGTTTAATCATATAAGATTGTGAGCTGTCCTTTTTGTTGTGCGTTCTTGCGAAATTTATGTGTAATGCGTCTTGAAGAAATCTGTTGTTATGTGCGTTGTGAATTGGTGGGGTCTGTTGTACAAAAGATACGTACGTTGCTCTTGTAGGAAAGAAAAAAAACTGTCCTTTTGGCTGAAGTTGTGGGCTCATGAGAGGCAGTCTATGTCAGGCTGGTGGAACTTCCTTGGGGAAGATATTTTGTCTAAATAAAAAAGATGCCTTATGTTTATTAAAAGGAGAAATAGTGATGGACTTAATTTGATATATAGATTGAATAATAATAATAATAATAATAATAATAATAATAATAATAATAATAATAAAAACAAAAATAATAATAAAGACATAATACTAAGAAATATAATAATGATGATAATAAAATTTATAAAAATAATATAGAATACTAATAGAAATGGTAGAAATAATAAAAAAAATAATGAAGGTAATAGTAATAAATATGATAGAAATAATAAAAAAAAATAATAAAAGTAATAATAATAAAAAATGATAGAAATAATGAAACAAAATAACAATAAAAATTTATAACAAAATAAAATGAATTAATGATAATTAGTGGAAAATGGATAGTGATCATAAATAAATTGGGTCCCCGTCGATTGTACCACCATGTGGCCTAATAAGCCTGAAACAAACTTCCAACCGAAAAGATTGACCTAACTAAAACATATATATTTTTTTGAAATTTCTGAATGAAAGTTAATATGCGGGTAGGACAAATTTGGGGTATGACAGTATGGTATGGAGGCAGTCCTACCTGTTGAAGTTGAATTACCCTCCTTGCGGGTACTGATGGATGTCAAATTGAATGAAGCAGAATGGGTCCGATCCCGATACGAACAACTGAATCTGATCGAAGAAAAAAGATTAGCTGCAATCTGTCATGGGCAGTTATATCAGAAAAGAATGAAGAAAGCCTTCGATCAGAAAGTCAGGCTTCGGGAATACCAAGTAGGAGATCTAGTGCTGAAAAGACTCCTTCCTCCTCATACAGACCACAGGGGCAAGTGGACTCCGAATTACGATGGTTCGTTCATAGTAAAGAAATTCTTCTCTGGTGGAGCACCGATGCTCAGTACTATGGATGGTGAAGATTTCCTGTCCCCTGTGAATTCAGATGCAGTTAAAAAATACTTCGCATAAAATGACCCGCTGGACAAAAAAACAGAATGTAAGTCCAGGCAAAAATAGGGCATCCCGGCGAGTCAAAAACAAAATAAAAGACTCGGGCAAAAATAAGGGAAAATAAATAAAAAATGTACACCCGCTGAGTTGAAAAGCCGCATTGGACAGCTCAGGTAAAAATGGGTATACCGGTGGATTGAAAACCCAAAAGGGCGATCCACGCAAAATAAGGGAATAAGCGAACGACTGCATTCTGAATTCGTCTGTGTCACTTACAACAAGGCAAGCTTCGTAGGGTTCAAGCACCGGTCAGAATCAGCCTTCTTCAGAAAGCAATATGAGAAGAACGTCAATGTCATACGAGTCATAGCAAAAGGGAAGCTCATTGAAGCGTCATCAACATTGTCAGCACCTTTTTGTTTCTCAATTTGTAACAATCTCCTCATTTCAGGAGATTTGTTTCTTTGACTGTATTTGCCAAATCAGGGCACCCAAATTAATAAAATCAGATTTTCAGTCACCTTTCGTCTTGAACATTTTATTTCATTTGCAAAAATGTCTGATATCCTTGATATATTGATTGTGTGAATACAGATGCGTCGTTTCTAAATCACATGCTTATGGAAATATATTTACTCCTGGGAGTGTCTAAACTCCTATAATGGAATCCAGTAAGGGATACCTCGGGGTACTTGTGCGTTTTTGTCATAACAGGATTGCAGGTGTTCAAAGCACAACATGGGGCATGAAAGCTTCTCCCCAGCAAGCTGCCAAATCATTATTTCCTCATCACCTCTTCCGAACAACATCAGAGATGTTTTCTCCCCATCAAAGTTACTAGGCATCACTTCTCCAGTACTTTCTTCAGAACAACATCAGAAGGTGCTCACTCTCCCCAGCTGAGTTGTCAGATATCATCGTCCTCAGTAGGATCCCCACAGAAATCTCTAGAAAGATCGTTCAATAATCATTCCTCCTCAGCCTAGTGCTAGACAGGGAACCATCTCCCCACAGAGTTTCAGCCTCTATCCAGAAGAGAAAAGTCTGAAGATCTCACAACAAAGTGACGAAAGCTTCCACAGACCCCAGTTGGGCTCCTCATCATTAAGATAGGTCTATCAGTGACCTGTTTCCCCAAGCAGAATCATCTGTATCAGATCTACCAATGATCTCACCCCCAGCTGGGATATTCTTTCAAAGCAGATTAGTCAGAGATCTCCACAGCAGCGGGATCCGAATCCCGGATCGGTATCTTTTGCATAATCATGACATTCGCATCATAAATCACCTCAAAGCATAGCATTCCGTCTAATACAGAGCATTACGGCAAAAATCAAACATATTGCATAATCATAAGCCAGGTTTTGAATCAAACACCCGTATATACCTACATGCCGCCAGCAATGTATATATAGACTCACAGTCCCGGCAGAAAGCCAAAGCATCCCCTTTGCACTCACAAATACATGTATATATATACTCACTCGACACTCGTCCATGTCATATCATCCCCCTGCAGATAAGCCACAAATATCCTCATTTTGAATACAGAAACTTTATATACTCTCCTGACACCCGTCCGTGTCACCACTTCCCCAACATGGTCGACTAAACACTCTTTGTAAACCAAACACTTGTTTATAATACACTTCTTTCGACACCCGTCCGTGTCATCTTATCCCCACAGATCGTTAGAATCTCTTTTACACTTATAAGTTCATAACTTATACGTTTCCTCTTATGACACCCATTCGTGTCATGCCCTCCCCAGCAAGTTGAACACTCATCTGTGTCTCACTCATGCTTGTTTTTCACTCATACAGATACTCGTTCGTATCTTGTATACACCACGTATCTCTCCTCAGATTCAACACTCGTCCGTGTTCTTTGTTAACCAGTTGATACTCGTCCGTATCATCATCTCTGAACATGCGTCAGCGTTTGTTTCTACCGATACTCGTCCGTATCATAGTCTTAAGGATGTTCGTCCGCATCTTTAATCTATACACAGCGTCAAACACTTGCACCTTTCCTTTCTTGAATGTAGACACTCGTCTGTATCTACCATTCCCCAGAAGAGTTCCCCAGCAAATCCCCAGTAAAAAGCAAAATTTCTTTCCTATCTGACATTCGTCCTATGTCATGATACTTTCGGCAACCGTACCCTGCCAGGTTATCGTCCTTCACCTTTGGATGACCGTCCCTCATCCTTCCCTCAGCGGAGTCTCCATTATTGGAACCCTTTGTTATCCGAAATTCGTCCTATGTCGTGATATTTTAGCAGCCGTCCCCTGCTAGGTGATCGTCCTTCACCTCTTGATGATCGTCCTTCATCATTTTTATCCGATGGTCGTCCCCATCGTTAATCTTGTTATCTGACATTCATCCTATGTCATGATAAACCCCGAGAGCAGTCGCACCCTGCTAGGTGATCGTCCTTCACCTCTTGATGATCGTCCTTCATCATGTTTATCCGATGGCCATCCCCATCGTCGACCTTTTCTATCTGACATTCGTCCTATGTCGTGATACTTTCGGCAGCCGTACCCTGCCAGGTGATCGTCCTTCACCTTAGATGATCGTCACTCATCCTTATCCCCAACAGAGCAGTCGTCCCCTGCTAGGTGATCGTCCTTCACCTTTGATGACCATCCCTCATCATTTATTTCTTCAACCTGATGGTCATCCCCATCATTTCCTTTACCTTTAATCCCCATAGAATCTTGTTACTTTCCTTGATGGCCGTCCCCATCGTGATCTCCTTATTTCCCCAGCATGTCGGTCGTCCCCGTCATTGCTTTATTCCCCCAGCAATCGTCCTCTGCTCGACGGTCGTCCTTCGTCGCCCACACTTTATAATCATACTTTACTTCCTTTTACAATCTATATACCTTTTCTTCTTCACAATCAGTGAGTGCAAATTTCGGATTGTCTTTGGTATTCAACCACAAGTTATCTTGCTTGCCTGTTAAGCTGTCGCTTACATCCTGCACAGCTAACTCATGCTTGAATAGGGGCAGCTGTAAACACCCCAAATTTTCCCTCACTCATTTCACCATGGCTTGTGATCTTTTCATTTACATAAGTTCAACCATATCACATCATGTTGCATTTTTGGTTCACTGCATTGGTTCAAAGACATCTGCATCTAGGGTTTGTGATCTGAGCAATCCATGAGCTATCTGAGCCACTCCAAAGGTCATCAATCATCTCAAGAGGGTCCATGTATGTCCAAGAATCTTATATCCTCCCAAGATCAAGAAATTTAGAAAATCACAAGAACTGAGAAAGGCATGGAAGCAGAGCCAGGCTTAACTGCACAGATGACCTAAAATTAGGGTTTTGGTTTCAGAGGCCATAACACAAAATTTTTTGGTCATTCTTGTTTCTATTGGTCTCTATATGATATAAGGATCATGCATACCAAGTTTGATTGAAAAATTCATTGTGGAAGTCATCTGATCATTGAGTAACTTCTTGAGCAAGTCAGAGCCAAATCAGGGCATCTGAGGCCCCCCAACATGGGACCAAAGTGAATTTTTCAACAAAATGAAGTTATATGGTCTTTATTTGATCATTGAAGTGCTTGGAAGTTCACAAATTTGAATAAAAGTGGGCTAAACCAAAAGTTGCCAAATATGGAAATGACTTGTAATGTAAACTTTCCATTTTGGGAAAGTTTTTCAATCTCTTCTTTCTCAACCAAAAATGCTTCAAATGAAAAATTCTTGGTCATGAAAGTTGTAGATTGGATCATTCCCTTTTCAAAAAGTACAAGAACAAGATCTAATTCATTTTGGAACTCAAGTTATGGCTTTCCAAAGTTGGCAAAAATCACATAATTTCAAGTTTCATGCCTAAGAGGGATTTTTGCAAAACCTCATGCCAAGCTATTTTATGACTTCAAATGGACTTCTACACTTCATAACATCATAATGCAATGCCTAAAAGTCAGATTTGTGCCAAGAATTCTCAAGTTTCATGACTTGTGCATGAAGAAATCAAGAAAGGGCCAAACTTCATGAAATTTGCAAAACCACCCACAAGCTTCAATCCACTTGCTAATTGGCCTCAATCTGAATTTCATGGTTGCCCTTGAATCAATCTGCGCAGGACATGCCCTTGTCCTTGGCCTGAATTTGTCCATACCTCAAAGGACACCTAACCTTGACTTTTTGCAAAATGAACCATACCAATCAACATAGGCCACCAACAACTCTCTGACCTATCAAGGATTGATATGTGTACCAAAGGCAAGCCATTTCACATAAGCTTGGAACCTGAATCCTCCCACAACTCAACAACCACAAAAACTCCCTCTTATGCATTTCTCTTCGAAACTGAGCACACAAGCTACAAACCTTCAAACAAACTTCATAGAACAACTCACCATGAACTACTGATCATTTCCCAACCATCACCTTTCCCTAAAAGCCCCCATATCAAAAACACGATTTCTCTCCCCCTTTGAACTGAACTACATCAAACTCACAAACCAGCCATAAGAAACTCCATCCAAGCATTGCAAACTCCTCAGGAAGATCATTAAAGGCATCTTGGACCAAAGAAGCAGCCAGAAAGCTCCAGGGTTGAAAGCTTCACCTCAGGTAGCCATGCAAATTCATTTTTCCAGAAGCTGTATTTTAAGTTCTTAAATGGTTAAGTGTGATCCCCTGAGCATGATGAACTTTGAATTATTGAAAATAGTTGAGAATTGATGATGTATGGCTTGTCTGAAATTTCTGCAGTTTTTGTTCTTGGCTTCGATTCATGTTAATGGTTGGAAACAAATGAGGTTTGAGGTTAGGGATGAGTTTAGAATGGAGAGAGGAAGCAATCTTGAGCTTTAGAGCTCCAGAAATGGCCTAGGGAGTGAGTTGCGAAATTTTCAGGGGAGAGGTGGCCGGAGAAGATGACCGGAGGTCATTTTCGGCCACCTGAAAGTGATTAACCTAATTAATTAGGGTTAGGGCATAATTTGAATGTGGGTCGTTGGATCCTTCTTTCCCGCGTGTGTTGTGTGGTTCAGATTGCATCATTAATTATTAATTAGGATATTTAAATTAATTAAATAGGATTAGTTCAGTTTGAATGTGGGCCTTAGGATGACGCGCCAAGTCAACTCCCCCAGCCCAGAATGAATCTCAGCCCTCCATTGCGCATACTTCTCATTTTAATTAATTTTATTTCACATTTTTCTCCTTTAATTTGTGTATTTTATAAAAAAATAGTAAAAAGACTTCAAAATTTCTGAAAATTTTTATTAAATCTTTTATTAATTTTCAGAACCCAAAAATATTTTTATTTTATTTTTTGCATTAAAAAAATATTGTTAAACCATTTAAATGATTAGTTTTAATTAGTTAATGTAAATTAATTAATTAAAAATACATTTAGGTATTTACAAATCCCAAAAAAATTCAGAGAATATTTCCAAACATTTAGAAACATTTACAAACTCACAACACAAATTTATTTTTGGTTTTGATCATACTTTGGCAATTTTCCTTTGAATTAGGGTTCTTTAATTTGAATATTTTTAACCCTAACTTCAAAAATTCATAACTTTTGATCCAAGTTGAGTTTGTGAATGGTTCTTTTTGCATTGTGTTATGCATACTTTCAAGCATCTAAAAACATTTATTTCATTTTTATCTTTCATTTTCAATTTGTTTGGCATTTTCCCTTTAGGATCATCCTTAAAACCTTAGAAACTTAGGAAAATCATAAGTCCCTTAGGGTTTAGCTTCTGACCTTCCCCTTTGGGCAGTGAACTTGTAAAGGTTTAGGGTCCCTTTGATTCCATTTTCAATTTTTTATCTTACCATTTGCTTCTGATTTTGAATTTTGCATCTCATGTTGTACATAAACCCTAATTTGCATCTTCATTTGCATCCATCTTACATAAGCTTGCATATATGAACTTGCTATGACATTTTGTGCATCCACATGACATATAAGACATCTTAGGACATATTGAAATCATGTTTGATCATTGCATCATCCACTTGCCATGCTTTTGCTTTCATTTCATGTCATGTGCATTCATGAACTTTCATGCTTCTTATATGCTTCATTTGCATTCCCATCTCTTGTATGAGCATTCATATCCCTTGACATGCTTTCATACCATCTCATAACATCATTTGCATCATGAATATGCTTCTGACTTTGGCTTTCATCTATGCATTTCATCTCATTTTCAATTCATTCCACTTCCTTTTGCTAACTTTTCAGGTGGTGAGTACTTTGAGAAGTGAATTTGCCTTCATTTCTCATAATCTCTTCTCATCTCTTTTATGCATCCATTTCTGCATTTTACTTGTGAATTAGAGTGAGCTTGCTCATTCATGTTCCCTCCTCACTTTCTTTCTTCAAGCAACTTATCTTCTTAAGTGAAGTAAGTTGTCTTGCTTCTTTCTGCTTCTCCTCCTTTCATCTTCCTTCTTCCTTGGCGGCTCTTCTTGAAGATTTCGTGCAAGCTTCATAAACCCTAGGAATACCCAAGCATGTTAACAATTAGGGTTTGTTTAGTCCCCCCATTAGTTTTACCTTTGTGTCATCTTTGTGTCTTTTCTTCTCATCTCTTAATCAAGGACTAAACCTTAAAGGTTTTAAGGCTTTGTGGTTAAGCTTATGCCTGTATCCTTCTATTAGGATGGAGTGTATAACTTTAATCCTAAGTGTTAAGCCCTTAATGTGTTTAGATCCTTTAATCAATTCATCTAATAATCACTAAGACATCAATCTTGTAACTTGGGCCTTGCATTAGGGTTCTAATTCTTCCTTAATCGGTTAAGAAGGACTAACCCTAGTGTTAATGGACAAGTCCCCCTCAAGTTGTCTTACAAACCATAAAATCCATTTCTTAATTTTACCATTAACTAAAATCCACTTTAATAAAGGCTTTGTTTTTGTCATGAGGTTAATCCCTAATCATGGATTAAGTTGAGGAGCCTTTCTCAGCTTAAATGTTATCATCTATTATCCTTCTATTAGGATGGTGTAATGGGTCCATTGAATCTTTGATTATGGCTTAAACTCATTACCTAACACCAAACAAAAACTCCAAAAACATCTAAATAATTACAAGTAGGTTAATGATCTTAATCCTACATCATGGTGATTAAGTGTGAGGTGCTTACTTCATACTTAAGGTATTCTCATTACCCCTAATAAGAGGGAGGATGTGATGAGTTTACTAAACCTTGGTTTAGGCTTAAGCTCATTTTCTTATGACAAATTCCAAAAGCAATAAAAGATTTAAAATATCAAAACAAACAATAATCGTCTCCTCCGGGATTCTTTTCTCATCATCTTCACTCACAAACGAGAACTTGCTTCTCCCGTCTAATGCAAGACAGTTTGCACCTGAGCCAGACAGGTCATACACTTGAGCATAGACAAGTAAGCAGTTCACAAGTCAATTTATCTTTCAGTCTCTTTGAGTCGAACTACGGTGTTCTGACTTCCTCATTGCACGAGAGGATACGTAGGCATAACTTAACAGTTATCGAACAAAAGTCTCTGTATATTCCCCCTCTTCCAGCATCTTTCTTTAAGCCTCATAGCCTTGAGTTTTGCACTTCTTTCCAGCACTGACACATTTTATTACACTTCACATTTCTTTTACACTGACACTTGCATTCTTTATCCAGCTTTAGCACACAAAATAGCATTGACACTACCCCTTTAAGCACAAACTTTCAAGCGTGGATCCCGTCGAGTACGGCGAACAATCTGGGTGCTAATACCTTCCCAGGTTGTAACCAACCCCCTTTCTCAGTTTTCTCTGGTTCGCGGCCGTCTTATCCATCCTTTTTTAGGTTTATGCAGCATTACCTTTCCTTCGGGATAAAAATGCCTAGCTGGCGACTCTTTTCAGTTCATCTTCATGTTCTCTTTCGCCGACCGTTCGCGTCTGTACCCTATTTGACCTAGCTTCATTTAGTGGGAGCGACACTAACTTAAGCTAAAATAATCTCTAACTATAGAACTTAAAGCTTCTATCTTGAACCCACCTTGAAAATGAAGAGGAGTTTGATGAAGATTGATGAAGAAGATTGATGATCCAAGCTTTTCTCTTCTTCTAGGTTTCTTCTTCTTCTTCTTCTTCCCTTTTCTTTCCTTTTCTCTCCCTTCTCCCTAACTTATTTCTATCTCTCTATCTCTCTATTTCTTTTGTCAAATGAGTGGAAATGAAATATATAACAAATATCTATCAGTTAGTAATGCTAACTGGTACAAATTAAGAGTATCCAAAATTTTCTCTAAAGTACTTAATTACTAAAACCTCTGAGTCAGAGAATATTAACTAATTAATTTGAGTTCGTCGGTTGCTCGGATTATTTTGATTGAAAACTCTTATATCACACTTGAACTTTGTTGACCTTAATTAATATTATCCAAAGCATTTATTAAAATACAGGGCATTACATCCTCCCCTCCTTAAATTGAAATTCGTCCTCGAATTTCCTTTACTCAGTAACAACAAAAGTTTGTAACACCGTCTTAGATCCATATTTATCCTTACTTCTGCTACATACTTTGACATATTCAAATTCCAATTTGACTTCGCGACTCAAAGTCCTTGTTTCATAATAAATCAAACTTCATGTCCTTACTCATACGCTTGTTCCGACATTGGGTTAACTTCTAACTTACTATTTCAAAGCTCATATGTTGTTTCATACTGAATCCCTTAGTCTAATCTCTCCCTCAGAGAAACATACCATTCTAATTCATTCTATTGAGTCACAACACAAAAGCATAACACTCCAACTTGATTTTTGGGATAACAAACACTCAACAAATATCCACAAGGTATCTTAGTGAAATATTATCTACCCACAATTATCGATAATTACTCTTATTAAAATCTTTCATTTACCAAAACCATTTTAAAATTTTGCCAAACAACCTATTTACCGATCCTAGTTGGCCTGATTCCATACACAAGTAACAATTTACATCTGACACTTCATCCTTTCAGTATCTCACTTATTGATAACACACTTAGAACGAAATTTTCTTACTCCAATACTTATAAATAATTCTCTTCTGGTTCTCGATAATCTGACTGAACTCTTGCATTTGTCCCATTCCACTACACTCTAAAAGTCTAATAATAGAGATGCCACGAATTATCAAGAAATACTAGGTAGTTAATAGTCTGTGGAGAACACACATATTCATTGGAGTTCTCACCAACCAATGAAACAAGAACTTGCAGACATTCATGGATAGAACAATTTACTTGCCAATCACACGATAATAATATTGGCCCAAACTCTCCAACGATAGAGATACAGGGGTTATACTATTTCCATCATAACTGGTAGAATTTTCAAATCCATTCTAAACTCGAAACAATTTATCCAATTCAGTTTAACAACCTTGCACATGATTACTATATTCCATGTAAATTCTCTTTACAGGATCCTATTCACTCAAGGTTAATGTTAACACAAGAGCTTCATTAATACTAACGTAGCAATGTCACAGAACTTACAATCATTTGTGAGTCACCAGTACCAAACTTAAATCATTCTTAGTACACTTGCGGATTTCCATAACACTTACCTATTGCATACAATATTCCACACACATACCTTGAAGACCACACAAAACTTCTCATTCAAATTCACTTCTATCAAAGGTTTCATTCTTTACATGATGCAACTTACATGCTTTAACTTTGAAACATTCATCTCTCACTCTTACTTGGAAGGTAACTTTCAGATTCTCATCTTTGAGTACGACACAACTGCACACATTTGATGTTACTCTCACAGAGTCCATAACTAATGTTTAGAATTAATGATACTAGAAATTGACCAATTGTTTATCTCTTATCCACATAATAATTCAGATGCCAAAATGTTCCATGGGAGATCAACACTTTGTGAGTCTCTCACAACATCATCATCATTAAGGTCCTCATTAGTCGCAACAACGACACACCAAATTCAAAACATCCACTCCTTACCAAACGTGTCCAAAAAAATGATTTGACACGCCATCTCCCAATACTTCGAATGGAAACTAAAGTAGAATTACTGCTTAATGATTTGGTTTCTAAAGTTCTCCACAATTCTCATGTGTCAATCGATTACCTATCCGAGGCTAATTGGTCGAAAAAAACCGAATTTGTTTCTCTTGATACCAAACAATCCAACTCAAAACCATCAATTCAGCTTTCACTAATTCACAAAATGTTCTAACTCGCGGCTTCTTAACTTGTATAACATCTGCTCAATGCTCACTACTCAAAGTAAAACATAATAAGATTCCACCTACAGGTGATATACTCTAAACATGTAACAAAGTAGAACTAAAATTCTCACTTAGGTCACCCCATAACCATTCAGTGGGATAATTCACTTTCCGCTCACACAATGACGCTAACAAGAAGTCAACAATGACGACATCAAATACTCCATTAGACTCAATGCATGTGGTACCGTTAACAGTCCCTATTTCATGATCCAATTCTTGTAGGAACTCTCGTCCCCTATTTCATGGTCCAGTATGATCCCTATTTCATGATCACACCCATGACCCCTATTTCATGGTCACGTACGATCCCTATTTCATGGTCACGTACGATCCTTATTTCATGACTGCACCAAAAACGATTCCCTCATGGAATTTCGATGGACTTTGTTACCCTACCTGGGATTACCATCCTACAACTATGCACATGCCATGTATCATCAATGACATTATGCAACAACATCAACTACGACATGCGACAACATCAATGACAACATGCAACCGCGTCAACAACAACATATAACAACATCAACAACATATAACAATATCAACAACACATATGTATACATGTCAGCTCATTTTTTTATCCCATTACATCTAACACACTACAAAACAAGCACACACCTAGAAATACATGCTCCTAACATCACCACACCAACACCTAAACCACCACGTTATAAAAATAATTAATTTTCTATGCCCGAAAGAGGCGAAATGCTCCAACACCGCGTTAAGCGCGCCATACCGTGTTAAGCGGGACGACGAATTATGCAGAATTTCTCTTCGATTTCAGCCTATCTCCTGCTGCGATTTCTCTCTTCTAAAGCCCTTTTTTAGATAAAAAATCATAGAAATCCATACCTACTATACATTCATACTATATACAATTACTCAATCAAATAAACACAACTATTCATCCATTCCTACTCATTCTATCATACTTTTCATCAACTTTCCTTCAACCCCATAGATTCCAACCTAATGATACTCTACTCAATACTCATATTAGTTTACCCTTAGGAGATGAAATAAATCCCATCCTTTTCCTTGATTCGAAGGACGATTTCTCTCCCTTGCCGGAATTATCTTCCTCTTCTCTTGCTCTAGCTTCCTTCTTCCTTCTCTCCAAGCTTCTATCAATTCACGATCAGTTTCTACGAACTGACTTCTCTTTTCTCCAAATTCCCAACATAACCCTTAGACCCATAATATTGGAATCCCCATCTTACCCTCATCTAATCACTATAATGCCCTTTCTACTCAATATTCCACTATTTAAATTATTTCAATATATAATATAATTTATTAAACTTATATTAACTAACATAATATCGTTCTTTTTACTCACACACCGAGTTACATCACAATGCCACTACCCTCCACTAAGGATATGCAACCACCAATACGACACAACAACACATATATGTCTTAATGATTTTCACAACACACAATAATTTCCAATTAATCAAATAAATAATTAAACAATTAAATTGGGGCGTTACATCTCCTGTCTGGATATAACTTTGTTTCTCTTAATTGAACTCTTAGTAAAATTTGAAACAACAACATTCTCAATCCAACCAAATTAGATTTCTAATAATCAAGTCTTCCCTAATTACAGATGTTTTCCAACACTTAGAATTTTAGGCAAATCAACCTCTTGAAGAATCTTGCTATCTTTGTGTATACATTAATAGGGGTTCCTTACCCTTCACTATCCAATGCACACCATACCTACATCAACATCACTTAATGAAATTCCCACAACCGACAGTTTTCCTCAACTGTTAACAAAACTCCTTCAGCATAAATCGTTCCACGATTTACACTTAATCTATAACAAGTCTTGATTAGTTCCTCGTTAACTTACTGCAATATTACTTCATGAAATACAATACTTTACCCAACAAGGCACATCACTTATCTTCCGTCTCAAGACTAAGAATCCATTACATACACTTATAACCATAATGCTACTACTACGCATTTTCTTAATACCAAGATGTAGCTTCTCTTATTCCTCATCATACTACTGGAATCCTCATGGGTAAACCATCACAGGTTATGCCCCTTAATATAGTTACAATAACACCACAATTACTCTATTACACACTCGTCCAAAGTACATCTTGTTATCTCTTTCTCATATCGCAATGTTAACATTATTTTCTATATCGTGTTTACTTCACCCTCCACAATGATCCTTTAATACCAAAACATAATTCATCTTACTAGAGTTATCTTGAATCCAAGTCACTTACTCTAGTTCTTAACATAACACCTTCTGGTCTGTATCACAACAATATCTGCTACTAACTAAGATTCATTAGTTCTTTGACATAATGCCTTATATTATTCCTTTGGTGATTTAACATTTCTGAATTAATCTCTTACTAAATATAGCATCCTGATGCATTATACTAAACTTGTCTCTTCAGTTATAACTGGTTATACAACACCAATCTTTATTCTTCGTTCGAGGTATACTTGTCTTAATAGAAACGTCTAGTCACATCCTTGTGTTTCTCTTCATGCTTCACTACTACTTTAGTTTCCCATAAGAAAGCAAATGTTCTTAACTTGTAACTTCTATCCATCTGTAAGGTAGTATCTGAATACATTCCTTGAAGTACTCTCTTTCATCTAAGATGTCACTGCGACCTTAGAACTGAAACACTAACAATTTACTCACTCCCAAACCTTATGTCCCATGTTCCATAAAGTATCTTCTCTTTTCATGGAATGATATTTCTCAAATCTCTAGTCCATACCAATTGCCAATACCGATCTACCAGTGACTTTACATATTCTTCAATACATTGACCACTCACCCTATAAATATCTTTACTTTTCAGACTTTATTCATTCCAAAGGATTTATTGAAAAACACACTACTTTGCAACTCCATGTTATAGGAAGTACAACTCTTAAAAAGACTTCAATTGAGTTGACCAAAACTCCCTATGCTAACTCTTGGATTGAGCCTGCTCTCACAACATAAGTTATGGAAACACTTCAGATTCCTCGTGGTCTCTCAACCATGATTCTACCTATCACATACATAACATTAGGTTGATCAGACTCAATATTACATAACATGATATTAAGACTCATGCGAGAAAGACACACTTAAGAGGAAAGAAATATCTACTTATGATGTTTCAAGGCTAGGCCGAGGATACGACCTGCTATGATACCAACTGTAACACCCTATATAATATTTATCTAGAATAATATCATACAAGAGTTTGTTTGGTACTGACACCATCACAAGTTCCTAATAGCACAATTCACATTCTTGACCAATTCTAAAAACAATACTAATTATGGTACAAGACATGGAAATTATACTAAAATAAAATACAAATATCAATACAATATCCATCATTGTACAACAGATAAATACACAGTGGAACACTAAATTTATGCTTCACTTGAAACATCCCGAGCATAGCTCCACTTGTAAATCATACCTGGAAATAAAACCTAAAAAGCAATAACAATAGTGGGGTAAGATATCAACATCTTAGTGAGTTCCCTATCTTATGGATTCTCTCGGCTCTACAAGGTTCTATAAAATCCTAATCAAGTCGGGCGAAAACCTAGACCTTGAGTTCACAATATCACACTCATATGGAAACATGTCTTGAGTTCACTAACTCGAAAAATATCACTAATCTGGAAACCACGAGGTATCCCCTATTCTTGTCCACTTCAACGTCTTCAAGTCAACATGATTCATGGATCCTGGTATTTACTTGACATACGAAATGGATTCGGATCCTAGGTCCGCACACCTAGAATCATCATTTCACATGGTCCGTATACAATCACAAGTTTCATTCGTGCTAAACACGGGAACCAAACCTATCAAGTAATGCATGCGTACATTCCAGAGAAGCCCCTAGATCATGAAACAGAATTCACAGGGAAAAAAGGTTTTGATTATGTGATTTCACTCAAATGGGAATGTATACAACATTCCTAAGGTCACAATGCCTTTTCTACAAAATAAACATCCAACGGGTTCACACACATGTTCCATATAGTGTTCCACACTACTTGACCATTACTCGACTAAGATACACATCTATATATCGAACGTCTGAATATCGCCATCTAGTTTCTATCAAATTCCTAGTCGCAACTAGGTTCCACTATTGATAGGGGTAAGTCTTCCTCACGCTACTTAACTCATTTTAATTAAGTATTCTCAAGCCATTGTTGTTTTCTGATTACATTCGTCTCATCGTGCATCTCATATTGTTTCAGATATCCTATGGTATATTGACCTGGCTCCTTAGATGCATCGCTGTCTTCGATTATAGTTGAATTTTCATGATAACAATTTATTGGATAGTCCACCACCTCCTCCTCACTAATAATCATAAAAATTATGATTATAAAAATTACGATGATAAATGATGAGGAGGAGGTAGAGTATCCAATAAATTGTTATCATGAAAATTCAACTATAATCGAAGACAGCGATGCATCTAAGGAGCCAGGTCAATATACCATAGTATATCTGAAACAATATGAGATGCACGATGAGACGAATGTAATCAGAAAACAACAATGGCTTGATTAAATTGGTTTTCAAGAATAGGTTAGTTTTCAGATTATATACTTCTTTATCAACTTGAATCCCTGTATTTCTTTAGTGAGGTGTATGAAAAACAAGCAATCTATGTATAATATAATAAACAAAGGGCACTTTCAACGACGATTATCTATTGTAACTGAGTTTAAAGGTAATTTATGTTTTTTTTCTTCTCTAAATTGCTGATGATAGGTTTCGAAATCGGTAACTAAGTGTATATATTACAACGGCTTTTAAGCCTAACCATTGTGATATATGGCGTGTGACCTGGATTTCTACAACGGTTTCCAGACAATTGTAGAAACAACGAACTTACAATAACACTATACTTAACAACAATATGACTGGCGTGATGGTACCTCTTTTAGAACCGTTGTGAAAGGGGTTTTCCGTGGTAGTGAGATCTCCATGAAAATTAGGTTTTCTTTTATATTGTAGCAAATAATCCCTACAAAAATATTGTGTCATATGAAAACAATATCTCCTTCCTCAAACCTTGTTTCGATGATCTGAATGATGAAAGTGTAGCACTATATCTCACGAAAATTGTAATTTGTATGGAATTACTAAGTATATGTAAGCAATCTATATATAATATAATAAACTCAGGGTACTTTCAACAACAATTATCTATTGTAACCGAGATTAGTGGTAATTTCAGTTTTTTCTAAATTGCTGATGATGGGTTTTGAACCCAATAACTTAGTGTATATATCACAACAGTTTATAAGTCTAACCGTTGTGATATATGGTGCACGACCTAGATTTCTACAACGGCTTCCAGATCATTGTAGAAACAACGAACTTACAACAACACTCTACTTAACAACGGTATGACTGACATGATGATACCCCTTTTTCAACTGTTGTGAAAGAGATTTTCCGTAGTAGTGAGGTCTCCATGCGAATTAAGTTTTCTTTTATATTGTAGCAAATCATCCCAAAAAAATATGGTGTCATACGGAAACAATATCTCTTCCCTCAAACCTTGTTTCGATGATCTGAATGATAAAAGTGTAGCACTATGTCTCACGATAATTGTAATTTATATGGAATAACTAATTAAATGAAGATGTTTTCAATTTTAAGGTACTATTTTTTATTTTAAAAAATTGAATAACTAAATTATTATTTTATATTTTAAAAGAAATTTAATTTCTCTTTTATCAGACTTACAGTAAAATCAAAACACAATACTTAGTTGATAAGAAATATCACACTTTGTCAAAAATAGAAAAGAATTAAAAGAATGCATTAAATTACAAACATCAAAATGCGTCCTTGTATTTTTGAGATTATCAATATTTTGGTTGTTTTTTAAATAAATAAAAATTGTATTTTTCTATTTTCTATTTTCTTTTCTAAAATAATTTAAATTGTCATTTCTTCTAAGTTAAGTATTCTATGTTGACAATTGGAAAAATATTGATATTTTTGGACAGTAGCTAATTAATTAAAATTACACTTTTACCTAAACTTTGAACCTAAAATAAACTTTTATAATCAATTTCTAATATAATAAAATTATTTTATATCTTTTGCTAATTGGAATAATACATTGGCAACATAAGTCAAACAATTCCATGTTTGCATTCTCCTATATATATAACCTCTACAATCATATTCAAGACAATCAACGTTTGCATCAAAGTTTTAAGATTCTGTATTCAAATTTCCAATATCATAGAAGAAAAATTTCAAGGGAATCACAAACTTTCATATAGCTCAAAACAATGGCTTGTTGGTCTGCAGAAAATGCCACTAAAGCCTATCTCAGCACTTTGAAAATGGTGAGTAGTCCTCAATATTTTCAAGCTAGCATCCTTCAATTATTTTATGTTATTTTTTAAATTAATTCTGATCTGATTTTTGTTTATTTTTTAATAGGATCTAAATATTAAAGAACCATCAATTTCTGAATTTATATCAGCATTAGCAGCTGGAAACAATGCACAACTAATGGTAATAGCTTGTGCTGCTGCAGCTGATTTAACAACATTTGCACTAATTGCTGCTGCTAACGAAACTAATGGAAATGTAATATGCATTGTACCTAACAATGAAGATCTACTTGCCTCAAAATATTTCTTAGGACCAGATTCTAATAAAGTGAAGTTTGTTATTGGAAAAGAAGCACAAGAATTAGATGAATTAAACAAAGCTGATTTTGTGGTAATTGATTGTAATCTTATGAACCATGAAGAGATTGTGAAAATAATACAAGTTGGTGATGGTATTAAGCAAAAGGATGTAACTATTGTTGGTTACAATGCTTTTAGCTGTAAAGGGTCTTGGAAATCATGTGTATTGAAAACCCAATTGCTTCCTATTGGTGAAGGGTTGTTGGTGACAAGATTTGGAGAAAATAATGCTATTAGTCCTAAATTTGGACATGGTATGAGAAAGAGTGCTCGAAGTCGCTGGATTGTGAAGTTTGATAAATGCACTGGTGAAGAATATGTCTATAGAATAAGGCCTTCTAAGGATAATTGATTTAAGCTCAATTATATGGTTAATTTGGATGCAAAGAATGTTTTGTACCCAGAATTTTGAAGTGAACTAGTTATATAGATTTAAATTTTATAGAAAATAAAACATTAAATATATGTTATATTGTAAGGGACCAATTAGTCCTATTTGAAAAGTACAAAGCAATAAATATATATATGCAATGAATATAATAAAGGAAGTATAAGAGATATTTCAACCGATTACAAAGAGACGAAAGACTCCTACCTCTTAAAACAAATTAGAGGTAGAATATTCTAAACCGAGTAGTTACAAAGATCCGCTAGACTACAATACATACATCCATTTCCACGACCTATCTGACATACAATTCAAAAAAACTGAACTCTTCATGTTTAAAAATAATGGTGTTCCTCTTCAACAAAATAGACCAAACAGAAGTTATCCAAATATCTCCAGCAATTCGCCTCTGCAATTTAGATATCACCTTGTCGCAATGATAAAAGAAATACACAAAATCTTCAAAAGATAATTCGATGTCAGCACCTAACCAGTCATAAACCTTCCTCCAAATTCGAGCTGAAATCAAACAATGATCGAAAAGATGCAGAATCGATTCCTCCTCCGAGTTACAAAGAGCGCACCGTAAATCCATATGATATGTTAAGATCGATCTCTGAAATAACATGTCCATAGTCAAAACTCTTTCGATCAACATCCTCCATCCGAATAACATCATGTTGGAAGGAATTTTCAGCTCCCACCGACGGTTGACAGCAGTCAGAACCGAAGAGGAATAAGGGCAAATCAAAGTAGTGGAACAAAACAGAGAATAAAAAGAACTTACCGTGAATGCTCCACTCGAATTGCAATACCAGGAGAATATATCCCTGCTATCCAGAATCAGCTCATAGTCGTGGACCAGATTCAAAAACTCCTCCCAAATGTCTGCGTTTACGCATGAATGCACTTCCATGAAAACCTCCAAATTCCAAGACCAAACACCTGAAAATACGCATCTGCTTCTACTACTGTTGATAATTTGCTAGTTGCAACCTGATAAATTTATGGAAAGGCATCCCTTATAGATTGGTTGCCTAACCATTTCACGTGCCAAAAAGCCGTATCATAACCGTTGTAAACATGGCTCCTAAAAGCTCCCATGAAACTGATGTCCTCTGTTGTATTTGTCTTATCCAACAAAATGATATCTCTCCACCATATTAGTTAATACCCCTGCATCACAACTCTGCACTTTTAATTCGAACTTCCCATATATGTGTCTAAAGAATCCGTTCCATTTACTCAAAAGAGCTCTATTTAGGATTTCAATATCCTTAACACAGAGATCTCCTTCCTTTCGCGGTTTGAAGACATTAAGCC